>JAMRYI010000204.1:0-232940 GCA_029231635.1 Ditylenchus weischeri
CCCCAAAACGATCGATTTTAAGAAATTTGGCCTATTTTAGCCAGGACACAAGCTTCAGTAGGTGTGAAAGCTTGCGCTGATGAAATTGAATAGCCAACTTGTTTGTTGAACATCTTGAATAGCCAAGAGTGTGAGGATCATTTTGACACCGAACTTGTAAATAAAAGGAGAAACAAATAAGGGGTGCACCCAGTAGTAGTCGAACCTGTGTCCTATAGGCGATGCGTATACCGTATTTTCTCTAATAGACCGGCAGTCTCCATTAGCCCGACAGTCTCTAATAACCCGACACCCTAGAGGTTGATTCAAAAATAATCCGACAGCCTCTAATAACCCGACACCCCAAAATGATAATTTTATCATCACCGTTTATCATCATCTTTTTAAAATTGTGAGAAAATATGCAAAACTAATATATAAGTTGCAACACAAATTTTCTATAACTTTTTTTCCGCTAGACAAATCTTTAAATATAACACCGAATTCGTGTTTAGCATGGTTGATTTTCTTATATAACTGCTCTTAAAATTTCAAAGTCATAGTCAAATTTCGAATTCCGCTCAAGACAATAAACGTTTGATTTTCAATATTTGAATGTTTATTGTCTTGAGCAGGTGAAAATGACTTTAATTTAAAGAGCAGTTACCGTATTTCTCTAATAGACGGGCCGGCCTGTTTATTTTGCAACCCCCATGGGAAGGAGCCCGTCTATTAGAGAACCCCTTCTAATAGAGAGTGCCCGTCTATTTTTCATTACATGAAAATTTTATCCCCGAAAGAAATTTAGTCATCAAAACTTAGCACAATTGTCAAAAAAATTCTCTCGCACTTCCAAATTTACATCTTATCAAATACTCAAACAAACAATTTTTAAATTGTTTAAATTTTTAAATAGTGTTAAAACACTCAATGAACGCATTACTATCATTAACATATTTTCTTCTTCACCAAAGTCCATTTGTTCTCAGAAAACTTCTTTTCTTCCCGCACCATTTACAACTTGCGTCGACCAGTAAGCACTGGAGTATCCTTCTAGAAGCAGTGCATCTGATTGAATATATGAATTAGCAATCCAACACGATTTCAATGACTTGGTGATGACCCTCTTCAGTAATCTTTTTCAAGCATCTTAAGTTCAAATGCAGGTAGACAGCCATCAGAGCTCGTGATTCATCCCAGTTGCTCTCTCTCAAGCCAGTAGCACCTTACCCTTGATTTTATCAACGATAGTTGGTTTTCAATACACGATAATCTATGAATGTGGAGAACAGGACTGATGAATTCGAAGCCGAAATACAAATTAATTTTTACTAACAAACTTAGTACTCAAAAACATGCAAATTCAAACGATTTTTTTTTAGTTAATGACTTACTATATGTAACATACCTTTAGGGGGCCCATCTACCAGAGAGGGCCCATCTACCAGAGAGGGCCCGTCTATTAGAGAGAATACGGTATATTAGCAAATCACATCAAAACACGAATCCGGTGCGCCAATTCAAATCTTGGAAACGCCGCTACGCTCAAAAATCATTCTCTTTTTGAAGGACCATGGTTTTTGCGCGCAGCAGCATGTGCAAAATTTAAATTGGTGGGGGACAATTCTTTTTCTTCTCGTATTTTACTCTTTTAAGTGATTTCAAACGACTCAGAAGATTATATAGAGATTATCCCCGCCGATTCTAATTTTGCACACGCCGCTGCGTCTAAAAACCATGGTTCTTAAATGGGGTTTATCGCGTTTAATCAATCGAAGTCACGCATTTAGCTAATCCTAAAATCAATTACCAGCGTCGTCTTTTTTTATTTAAGCGTTGCTTGAAGGTAGTGCTAGAAGGCTCATGACAACCTTTGATTGCCTTATCTGCTTCGTCAGCCAGAGTTTGGCTCCAGGTCTGTAAAATTACAACTTAAACTGGAACAATATATAGATATAAACAGTGACATAATAGCAGTGTTTTCATAATTGACACTGACATCTAAACTGACACTAAATTAACTGTAAAATGTCAGTTTCACAACTGACATGTCAGTTGTGAAACTGACATGTCAGTTTAAATGTCATTTTAAATTGAGTGTCAATTTAGTGTCAGTTTAGATGTCAGTATCAATTATGAAAACTCTGCATAATAGGTGATTGATTTGGTTATATTCTTGGTACGCTATGTCTCGAATAAAGGCCTTCACTAAAATGGCAAAATGTACTTGGTGTGTATTTTGTAAATGACTTTTCGAGCCATGTTCTGTTGAAAACCCAGTGTTGTAATGTTACGCGAAACTTATGCAAGACTGAAAAGGTGTATTTCGATCACCAATATCAAGAATGGAAAATTTTCCAAGCCTCAGCAGATGTTTAGCAGTTTTGATATTGATGTTCCTGATCTTACTTTTAGTTATACTAGTTTCGTCTATATGGTATAAATTAACACTCCGATGCCGGAGTGTGAAATGGGCTCTAGCGTAGAATTTCATGCATGGTGAAAAAGTATTGAACGGTGTGTGTAAATTTGAATTGGAAATTCCCTAATTTAACAAAACCCTTTTTTTTTAAATTTACTTGAAATATGAAATTTTAATGTGTTCAAAAACAAGAAGTAAATTCATGTTATTTTTTGCGCCAAGATCTAAAGAATATATACACAATATTGGTCCTCACGTAAAAACACTATTTTCTACGTTATCATGGACTTTTTTATCATAAAAGTAGCATCATTACCAGAAGAACATACACAGCAGTCACTTTTTCAGTTTAGTACTTTTCGGAGTTATGATGGTAGCATCACTTACAAGCAAGAACATCACACGAGCTCCTTTTTCTCGTTGGTGTGGATGCGTAATTTGACCCTCAGCTAGTTGTTCTCTGTAGTCGTTAAACATATATTGCGCCATCTGCTGCATTCTCTTTTTTTCTGGTTTGTCGTAGGGCCAGTACCTACTAGCCAAATGTTCCCTATCTTTATGTGACTGATCTATGAAGTCTGAATCTTCACACAGACCACTTGACACATCACATTGTGAATCAGCAAAGTATGTGCATTCTGAGTCTAGCATGCAAGGTCTGCCTGATTGATAAGGCAGGTAGTTGTGAGGGTGTTTGAAGAAAGCGTGTCTTAAGCATCAGATTAGGCAAGAATATAACGTATTTACTTTCAAACGGCCCCTCTCTAATAAACAGCCCCTCTCCGATAAACGGCCCCCTTAAGGACCTACACGGTGTGTCAAAAAACGCAAGCGTTCTTAAATAATATTTGTTTTTAAAATTTATTTCGCATTTATTATTTCCGCATTTAATTATTATATTTATTATTTATTTCTTACTGTCGATTGAATTTTTGCTGTAACAAGAATGGACGGTTAAAATCTTAGGTCAGCTTCAAGTGCGAGCATATGCATGTGGAAATCAACCACGTAGTGAGTTAGCCCTGTGCAGCAAACCATGTTAATCTCTGTAGAGAGAGGTGGACCTAGGGTTACGGCAGAATAAGAGGACTCGGTACCGGCCTCACAACCGTTATTTAAACATCCTCGATTGCACCAAACCATCTTTATTTCACACGGTGCGCAGAAACCCTTGACAAAACTTTTTCAAAAGTGCCCGAATTTTTTTGGCACACCCTGTATATCTCAGCCCACAAAAACAATTGTTTCCAATCTGTTTTTTGCGTTTTCTTAGTTACTACGAGTTTACCAGATTCCACTTTTCAGATTTTGGTTGAGCACCCGAAAATCTCAAAATCGATCCAAATTTTCCGACCTTTGGGGTTGAAAAATAAACGGCCCGGGCTGTTTAATAGAGAAATTTGGAAGTAGCCCAAATTCGAGACATTTGAATTTGACTAAATTCGCATTTGACCAAATTAGCACTCGCAAAATTAGCATTTGACTAAATTCGCATCCGGCTAATTTCGCGAATTTTGTGGAATTAGTCAAATTCGAATGTCTCGAATGCGAATCGGCCACTTCCCAGTAATTTGTCATTAAGCCATACTTGTGCTCCAGAACACAGACCAGTAGAATGTAGTTGGTTGGCTTGCAATCATGAATAGAACATCCTAGGTTTGTGTGAGATCCAACAATCATCTAAAATGTCTTTTTAAACAAACACACCGTGACTAACCAACTTGAGCTATTTGCGGAACTTGATGAGTATGCGGTTCTGTGGATTTAGTAAAGCTCAGTTGGGTACTCAGCATTTCTGTTTCCCATTGTTTAAATGCTTTTAAAAATAATTTGTCTAAAATCAGAAAAATGTTAGTTACCGTAATTCAAAGTTATTTCCTTATTTTTTCAATTAAATGTTAGTCTCACCATATCGTCTGTGTTCAGCCACGCCAGTAGTTAATTCATGGTAGAGAGTATTATCCTGATTGAGTTTATAGAAATATTGGTGTGTGTTTTTCTGTGTAACGTAGGTGTGGGGCAAGCACCAACTGCCAATTCTCAAGGAATGGTTATTTGTGTGATCAATGCTGTGCATCTTAAACACAAATTTTTTTAACTAATGAACACCTGTTACTATATAAAAACTAGACCAATTTGTACATGTTACCCGCCGAAGGCAACATGCTACCATTAGCATCTTTGGCTATGCCTGTAGCCACTCTTGATCTAAATGAATTAAACAGAAGGGCCATGTAGTGGAAAAATTTATTGGAGGTCTCCACTAAGGTGCCTATGGCAGTAGGTAGGCGAACGCACATGCTAGTGGCAAAGTCACAAGCGGAGTGAGTATGTGTTGTGCATTCCACGTCACTTTCACAAGCTTTGCCTGACTCAAACAGTTGACTCGGCTTAGTTAACGACTTTATCCTGAAAATGTGATGTTTTAGACAAAGCTACTTGTGTAAAACAAAACTACTCTTGATCGTAGACACATAAAAACAGGGTTCTGGTTTTACCACTGTCGCATTTGTACATAGCACATCCTATGTAACTGGTGGGTGAGTGAAGCATCTTTAATTTTTCCTTGATATAGTCAGAAATAATGGTTCGTTAAACAAAAACCTGAGCCAGTTCGGCGATTTCGTTGAACTTGGTTTTTTTACGATCCACTTCTAATTTTTCTTGATCTCTCCACTTCTTTAGTGCGTCAAGAGCTGCAAAAAGCGGCGTGGCAAGACTTGAACAATAAGATTTGCAACAGATGATTTACAAACAACATATTTTTATTCCGGATTTTCCCCAAAAATCCGGTCGGAATCGATAAATGAACAATCCTGTCGGAATTAATCCGGTACCCCCAGGCATCAGCACTAAAATAATGTGGCCCAAATCATGCAGTGTAAAGAGATACAGCGCAAATCTTAGACTGCGAATCTCGCAGTCTAAATCTTACTATCTCTCAAATTGGATTATAAATCATATGATCTCAAATCCGGGACCGGTCATTTTTCCGCGGACAATTTTCCGCCGACGGTTTTCCGCCGCCATAATTCAATTTCTGTTTTCACATCAGACCTTTCGTCTGGGCATTCGCCGTAGTTTCCTATCCCGTAGGATATTCATGTGGTAGTATAGAGGTGGTATTACCGAGAAAGTGGTACTCAGGTGGTGGTATTAAGGCAGTGACTAGGTATCGGTACTCAAGTGGAAGTGCCTAGGTAGTGGTACTTGTAGTGGTTCTTAGATGGTAGTTTATAGGTAGTGGTATAAAAATTGTTATCGGCCGGTCATTCCCAGTCAGTACTAGGGTTTAAATCAGCATATACCTTTTTTGATCCTTTGATTTGCTTTTTGGATAAATCTTTTTTGGGGAACCCGAACTATTTTCGGTCTTTTAGATCGTTATTTTATTCGGTTTTCAGTCTTTGTAACAGTGCAGTTAATCAGAAATTCGGTTTTCTTCAAGTTTTAAGTTACTCGCACCGTTCCAAACCCCTTCAAACCACTCAAACTGCCCCGAACCACGCTGAACACTTTAAATCTCCCTTAACTACCTCACACCACTCTAGAACATTTTAACGACTCCAAAACACGTGGATATGAGTTGACAAATCAGTTTACTGTTTCATCATCCAAGTAGAAGTCCACATGGACTGTCCGAAAATTTTTAGATCAGGAAAATTCGAATAATTTGGCCCTCTTTCTTCCAGGTCCTCTGCTGTTCCCTTTCTATGCTGAGGCTGTGCAAGCGTAAAAGACGAACTATGAAGGCCGAAAATTTCTTATTCACTATACCTATTTCATACCAATCCCAAAACAACTAAGACAGAAGCCTTATGGACCAAAAATTTATATTCGCTTCTCGGTAGTCATACTGCTCAACAACGGACGGCCAGCGCAGCCTTGAATGCTTAAGGGATTTACTTTAGCTCTAATTTACCGACGCTGTAAACACAAATATTTTTTAAAAAAAAAGCTAAACTGATAAATTACCACGTGTGCATTGGGATATCTGTATAAAGACGGTTTCATCTGAGCTGCATCCGGTGCCACTGCCCTTCGTACCAATATAAGCAACTAGATTTGCCTTTAGATCATCCAGCCACTTCTGTAACGATAGATTCACCTCGATTAGCTTTCTTGAGTCAGCTAGAGCAGCACCGATTCATGGGAGTTTGATCTGAGATACTTCTAGTGGGCTACACGACCACGACCTAAAAACCAGAGAAATCGCTGACGGGAAACGAAAAATCAATAATCTTATCATTACTGAAATACCACTCACGGGTATAAACGAAAGGGAGACTACATGTCAATTCCAGAAAAGCTGATAATAGCATTGGAGGACAAGGAGTAGAAAAGGACAAAGTGAGGACAAGTGCTTAAGAAAAGACGACCACGCTTTCGAAACAGTTGAAACTAAAATTCAAATTGAACTTGAGATCAAATGAGTGTGTTTGGTGAAAGCAGAAATTGAATTATGGCGGCGGAAAATTGGTCGGCGGAAAAATTGACATGTACCCTCTCAAATCTTACCGCTCAAGTCTATATATCAGAGCGGAAAAATTTACTTAGTTCTAAAAATCCCTTAAATTACAAAAATAGTGGAATTAGGGATACCCACAGGTTTTCAAGTGGTGTGCCAGGATTGCCCTACTACACCCGCGCTCATAACATACCAAAATGACCGCAAAGAATCCAGCTTTAGAATAATAGTAAGCCTTTGCCAATTTTATTCGAAAAGTCGAAATAAATCATTGCTTGTTTGTCGAGTTACGGATTTTCGGGATTCCCTGACCTTGACTTATATGAGCCATGTTTTCAAGTGGTGCATTATCACTATCATATCACTCGCAGGATTATCAAAATGACCGCCAGAAACTTTGCTTTTAATTTAATTAACTTTTCAAACAGTGTATTTTTTAACGGATTAAAAGCAGAGTTTCTGGCGGTCATTTTGATATATTATGAGCCAGGGTTTCCCGTGTTAACAATTGGTTAATAATATAAAAGGCTCACGTGTTATTTTATTGCTTCCATAATTCGGTTTAAAAGCATGCATGTTGTAGCCCATAGTACCTTCTTTGATCCCTTCGCTCAAAGCAATAGTGCAGTCACCAACCTTTCCTTTGCAATCCCAGGAACTTCTGCATTCGGACAAAATTTGGGTTGCTTTGGCTGCTAATACATGATGCCACTCCTAAACTTACTGATGTTTCGAAAATAATGTGTATTTCCACACAAACTTACGTATCTATAATTGTTGGAAGCAGTATCACCTTTGTATTTAACGCCCAAAAAGAGCTTGTTGTAAGCGAAAATGTTAGCATGTTGGTCTTTGTTGAGACCATTGCCCACTTCTCGTTTTAGCTGGTTGTGGAAGTTAAGTATTTCACTGATTTGTCCATTTTCAATTGGAATCTCTACTGAACAAATCGATTCAATAAAGGAAAAAACTACGACGACAATTAATAGCTCCAGGGTTTTTATGCTTGTTGATCAGGCTAAAAATATATTTTAAACAACCTAAGAGAACAAACGCTTGCAATTTTTTGAAAAAAGGACCTGTTCTGGTTTGGGGGTGGTGGTAGTGGTGGACGACACACATTTTTGGCTATAATTTTTTAAAATCTTTTAGGTCTATTATGGTAATCTTGGTGATTTCGATAACCTATAGTAATAGTTTGATAAGTAATTATGTTGATCAAGGTGATTATGGTCACTTTGATTAACAGAATCTAAAAATTTTAAAAAGTATAGTCAAAAATGTATGACCCGCAAACCAGAACAGGTCCGAAAACGGTTTTGAAACTTGGAATAGGCAAGCTTGTAATATTCAAGCGTGTGGGTGATCCAGGTGGCCCAACACATGGTGTCATATTGAATAACATGCTAAGCACAGGTGAAAAAAAATCAATATTTTTGGATGCAAGCGAAAGCGTGAGTGCGGCAAGCTTGGTTGCTTGTCTCACATACATCATTTCTTTGCTATCTTGCTAAAATAATTATTTTTAGTTGCCATTTAATCCAAATAAATTATTGCTTGATAACTAGCTACATAGCTTTCCAGGGTGGTGTTGTAACAGAAAATACTACAGTGTTTCTTACAATAATCGTCCTCCCCAAAAAGTGACAAAATGCAAAAACGTACCTAATAAAGTGTACCCTGTAAGATGAATTAAGATGAAAAGTAAAAGTAAGATGAATCCAGGTAAGAGATTTACAGGGTGAGTTTTTATAAACGCCCGTGGAATATCATCACTTTTCAAATTTCCGTTGTCTCGACGAGATTTTGTTTTGTTCGAAAGAGAAAGCTCGTAGAAAGAGAATGACACCAATTTTTTTGGTGCTATTTTTTTCTTGAGATTTCCTATTTTGAAAAAACGTATCTTTTCAGATGCCTTATTCTCCTCAGCGACGATCTCAGTGCGTCGAATGGTTCATCGAAGAGGGCAAGAGCGTCTTGAGCTTTCAGCAGAGGTACAGAAGAGAATTTGGGTGACATGCGACAACACCGGATGCCAAAAGCATCAAAAAATAGGCCGAGGGCCGCTGAATGCTCCTGCGCCATTCGCTCGGCCGCCGTACTCACCAGATTTGACGCTGATGGACTTCTTTCTCTGGGGTGGATCAAGAGTCGCATCTACACACATCCGATCGCTTCAATGGCCGTTTTCCGAGCAAAAATCGAGCAAGCGTTTGCCGAACTGCCTGGCCGTAATGGAAGAAGCACAGAGCAAAGATTAAACTTTGAAATTTCTTTGAAAATCGTCGAAATTGTTGTTATTTGTTTGGGTTGAATTTGTGGCTGTTTTGAATAAAGTGTTATAGGCAAGTTTGGTGTCATTCTCTTTCCCCGAGTTTTCTTTTCAAACAAAAAAAATCTCGTCGAGACAACGGAAGTTCAAAAAGTTATGACCAATATTTCATCGGACGTTTATAAACACTCACCCTGTACATTCTATTTTGAATGGCCTATTCCTCTTTCTTTTTTAATTTTTTTCTTGCAAAATGTAGGTATCCATTGACAATCATAGCTTGTTCGAAAGCTGACTTCCACTCGGTTTTTTTGATATATCATTCAGACAAAATCTTGTTTTACAAAGCTGCAAGAAGACCTAATTTATTAGGATTAGGCCCCCAAATAAGATCTTAGGGTACTCGAACTTCTGCGTCATTTTTCAATGTTATCGAACTCAACATTATTACCGTTTCATGAACTAAAATAACCGGCGGAGTGTCAGCTTACGAATGAGCCATGACTTCTCAAAAAAGCACAAAACTTTTACAAGAAAAAATCTAAACACAAGAACTGTGCACATTTTCACATTTTTGATTTAACCGAAAAAATTTTAGCACTTTTTCCTCAGACGATAGCAATGTTCCTTCTTGCTCTGTTTTTATCCTCATCAAAACTGGCTAAAGACTACTTGCTTAATGTTATGACACAATTCTCTAAAATGCGAACCTGATTTTCTACTTGAAAAAGGTGTAACTTTTGTCCCAAGCGGTCTTCGACGAACTACCTACAACCCTATAAAGAATTTAGAAAGAAAAAAGTCAGAACATTCAACATACACAACACATTTAATTTCATCATTCACAAAAAAATATAATTTACTAACTACGGGTGACTGGCGCCCTAACAGGCGCCAAGTTATAAAAGCAATATGGCTAAGTTCAACTATTGCCCCACCAGTCGATTCTACCCTGCCCCCACCACTCGATTTAACCCTGGCCCCACCACTCGATTCAACTCTGGCCCACCAGTTAATTTAAGCCTTTATTAAGTTAAGTTCGATACAAAAAATTCGGCTAATAAGCCAGATGAACATGCCTCCACACATAGCGACGATACAGATACGAAGAACCATTCGATAATATAACAGTAATTGCTGTGTCTGTGATCTGCTTAACAGTAGACTCTCTCTTTTTTACTTGATCGGCCACGGTACAAGAACACGAGATCCAACAGTAACTCCAGAAGACACTCCAAAAGTTTGATGCATTTTCTCTAGCATCGGCTCTTCGAAATCTACTTGTACTTGTTCCAGTAACGGCTCCCTTACTACAACTGGGTCTTCTTCCTGTAAAATCATATCTTTAAAAGCAAATCTAGATAGCAATTTTAGAAAGAAAAAAGATGTACGTGTTAGGGAAGTGTACGTGTTATAGAGGGTACGTGTTAGGGAAGTTTGACTGTAATACATTTAACGACACCAAAGTTCATTCCCGCCTAGAGTCTGACAATTTTTTTACCACAACTTTCAAGGTCTTTTGGCAAGCCTGATGCGTCAGAGTGGTCTCAAATATCGCAGGAATTCCGACTATGCCGATCATTTTTCAAAATCTTGAGTTTTTTTTAAAAGCAAAAGCTTGATTTAATGACACCATTTTTGATAAAAAGGTGTAGTTAAATGAATATTTAACTTTTTTGGAGAGAAAAATTTTAGGATTTAGAACAAAGATCAGCAAAATCGGAATCTGTGCAATATTTAGGACTAGACTGTTAAAACAGAGCAGGCAAAAGTTTTCAAAATTCGAAGTAAAAAAGTGTCGGAACTTTTGGGATGTCGTTGAATCGTGCGTCGACTGTGTTTCCCTTTGAAAGTGCTCCATAGTTACAGGAGCAAAAAGCGACATGCTTTGTTTAGCCAGATCACTTTCTGGAAATCCCATTCAAAGATCTTTGAAAAGTACGGTTAAAGAACTAAACTTTTTTTATTGACTTATTTTAAAGGGCATTCTCGTCGCCGGAGGAATATTTTGAAAGGCGGGTACCAGTGGAATTCAAATGAGAATTATAATGTTGCATTTTAGTAGAAGTCAACGAAAAACATTGCTTCCAATCGGAATCGAATGACAGCATATGAAATGCGCACGCACTTTTTCAAGTCTAAGTTTCTGGAACATGCAGAAAACGTGCAAAAAACCGGAAAGAGCATTTTAGGAACACTTTTTTTACCAATTTTTGACTGTTTGGTTTAGGGGACCAAGGTAATTTAGATCTGGAGGGTACCTGCAAACCTACAAAGCTAGCTGATTTTCTTCGGAAAATTGATACTCTCGGCATAACACCACACTCGATATAACACCGCCAATGGCCGGTGCCGGGAGTGGTGTTATATCAAGAGTGGATTGTACCCGCATTTCAAAGTATTCTCACCGGCGGCGAGCATGCCTCGTTTAAATGTTTATTTCATAATTTTCGGTTTCTTTATGAACATATTGTCAAAATTATTGCTATGTACTGCTATATACTTCATTTTGATCACAGCTTCACTTGCTAAAAAGCACAGTAAGTTACTTTCAAAACAAATATTACTTAAATAAACCAAATTTAGAGAAATATACAAAACGGGCAGATGTGTTAAAGCACGGGGCTAATTACTTGAATACTATGGACCAATCAGAGTCAGCTAAGAAATATGGCTTGGTCATGTTACAAGCTCACACTTTGGTACATTCTCAGGGCTTCCAAGATGCAATGAAAAACCCTAGGAAAAAGCTCAAAAAAGTCATTATATAGTTTTAATCTAATTTAAAACTGCACGTTTAGATTCCTGTAGAAAGTTTGTTGAAAGCACATCTAAAAGGCAATATTCACCAGCATCTCAAACAAACTGCAATAAGAAATGGAGCTAGTATAGAAGCTGCAGATATTCACAGCAAAAAATTAGTGCGAGCTTTAGCCGGTAAAACTCACTCGAAGCACAGGAAAAAGAGGACAAAATCACACCACAGAAAAAGGACAAAAGCTACAGCTTCATGGACAGGACAACAATTTTGAAACATGTTGATATGTAAACATTGGTTTTGTTTGCAATAAAGTCCACTCAGTTAGTTTACACAAACGAAATAACACCCATATATAATAAAAATATGAACTGTACGTTAGGAGGATAGCAGGGAAGGTTTGTGCCCGTAAATTCATGCATGAATTTACGGGCACAACCCACTAGTTTTCAAAGGATGGAATACGGTGGAGGTGGTGTTCGGATGGATTTAATGATAAATGTTGTATTTTTTATGTTGATGTAATAAAAAAAATTTACATGTTTTTATTTTGTTTAACAGCTGCCAAAAATAAGTCAACAATATCCAAAGGGTAAAAAAATAAGATCACTGTTTTTTATTCCTTTTTGCGTTACTGGGGTGTAGGTCTTCGAGGTTTGCAGTGTGTATATTCCACCAAATTCATCGCATCGGATTTGGTTGTGATTGAACAGGGATGCCTGCTGCCCAAAGCCAAAACTTTTTTCATATGAAAGCGACTGAGAGGTTATATAGTCTATGGGTAGACCTCGAATTTTGACAGTATGCTCAATTTCACCAGTGTCATTTTGCCTGAGCTTCATTGCGTATTGCTTGCAGCCGGTTGAGACGACCTCTGGTATAGTATGATCAGGGTATTCATCTGTCATTTCGCCTAGGTGTTTGCCAATCTGCAAAGGGTTCTTGTTGGCTGTTTTGTATTTGTATATGATGGAGTCAGTGTCCATACAGGCCACACATGCGCCAGGCGCTGCCTCAACTGTTCGAAGTGCTTAGTGCAGCAGCATTCGAGGGCTTGGAGCTAGCATTCTCCTCGACAAACTTTTCATTTTTAGTGTAGCTGACCATGATAACTTCATCGTTGATCATATCCACTGCACTAATCTCTATTGTACGGTCGTTTATCAGTCGTACAAACTCATGCAGCTGATCAATGAATCGAGCGGCAGAAAGTCGATTACGCATTCCCAATTTTCCCCACAAAGTGTTGGCCATGAGCTTGGATAAGAGTCGCAAACCGGGTCGATCCTCCACTTCATGCTGATCTATAGAAATTTGAAACCGTTGCCAGCATTCCTGAATGATTGTTTTTCAACACAGCTTAGTTCTATAATTGACTCCACACCTACTGCCAATTTTTCCAACCAGTTGATTCGATTTTTAGTTTTATCATTTCGCGCACATAGCTCTTGAACAAATTATCATCCCATTGATCATATTGGAGGACACATGACACGTCAAACCTACGTCACCCAACGACACCTCACCCATCCTGACTCTAGTGCACAATTGAGCTCCAAGTTGATCAACTGTGCAACAAAAAATAGCTCCTTATTCGAATGCTGGCATGTGTATTGAGCTACATGGCCTTCTTTAGGGTACTGTAATGATCATGTTCTGCATTGTTGGAAGAACAGGTGATCATCTAATTTTGAGGGTAATGAAGGTGTTAAAGTGCGATTGTCCGCCGACACTTTTGCGGCTCAATAAGTACTCAAATCAGACCTCTATAATGATTGTCACTAGGTTGGTTCCAAGTCTGCATTACCGTATTTTCTCTAATAGGGCGACCAATAAGGCGACCCTCTCTAATAGGGCGACCCCTACTGCATGATTGAAAATAAGGCGACCCTCTAATAGGGCGACCCCAAAGGGGGATTTTACCTACACCCTGTAGCTTATTGGGAATAAAAATATTTGAATGTTTTTCGTCCTACGACGAATAAAACGCTTTTCGCTGTCAGAAATTTCATTTGTCGTTCTTGTTTGTTGTTTTTGTCTTCATTTTTTGCCCGCTTGGTCTGTTTAGTGCTAATTTTTTTATATCTAGTGCGTTATGGATCTGATTCGAGAAAGATGGCAGCGATGAGTCTGGAAGCGAAGAGGAGCAAGTCGACAAGCCAAGGAAGCTCAAAGCCTACTCAACCGAATGGAAGCTGGAAGTAGTCAAGCACGCAAAGCAAGTCTCAAAGCATCGGCCGCCAACACGTACAAGATCGCACGTTCGACAGTCATTGATTGGGTGAAGCAAGAAACGGATCTGAAGAAACTGATGTAACTTTTTATTTTAAAATCACGTTTTTCTTTTCTTTAGAGAATCATCAAGCGACGGCAAAAGCAGGAAACGACTTGTGGTGGAGGAAGGCCGCTAACTTTCAAGACTTGGACAATCAGCTCGCAGCCTGGGTCAGAGAAAGCCGAAAGAAGAAGCTCAAGGTCTCACGCCGAATCATCCAACAGCAAGGGGAGCGAATGTTCAATGCGGAAGCGGACGGGAATGGATTCACGGTTTGTTTTCCTGTCTCTCTTGATTTGTTTACACTTATTTTACAGGCTAGTCTTGATGGCTCGACAAATTTCTTCACCGTCACAACTTCACTCTTCGAGCTACAACAACTGTCTGTCAAAAGCCTCCTGCCGATTATGCTCAGAAATTGGTTGACTTTGTTCTTTACGTCTCGCAGCTTAGGCAGAAGCACAAGTTTGTTTTATCATTTGCTAATTATTCATTCATTTTTCTATATTTTCAGCTTCCAATCAATTTATGCGGCCGATGAAACAGCGGTGTGGCTCGATCCTTCAGGCGGAAAGTGCATTGATGAGCGTGGAGGAAAGAGGTATTTTGTCCAAAAATCAATTTCTAATCCACAACCTTTCCTTTTAGGTTTCTGTGCTGACGACCGGCCATGACAAAATGCGTGACAGTGATGCTGACAGCCAGAGCGGATGGATCGTGCGCCATATGTCCTTCTCTTAAGCGTCCTGATATTCAAGTGGTGAAGAAGTTCGAAACAAACTCAATCTCAGCTGGGCCGGCAAGATCTGGATGGACGATGAATTGACCAGCGACTATTTGGACAAAACGTTCGGCCGATCTCTGTTTGAAAGCGTCTGTCGTCTGGGACTCGTTCAGGTGCCACATCAGTCAACAAACAAAGAAGAAGCTCCGGGAAATTGGCTTGTACTCTGCAGTGGTTCCAGGAGGGTGCACTAAATTCATCCAAGTTTGTGACCTACTTTCTTGATTTATTTCAATCTCTTGTTTTAGGCTCCAGACGTCGTGTGGAATGGTCCGTTCAAGGCGAAGATTCAGCAGCTCTACAACACTTGATGATGAACGACGCCGAGAAAGAATTTACGGCAAACGGAAATCCTCGTGCCCCTTCAATGAATGTCTACTTGGAATGGGTATGTCAAGCTTGGGAATCTCTGCCAAAAGAAACAATTGCAAAGTCATTTAAAGGTTGGTATTTTTAATATTGTTTTCCATCAATCAATCTCTTATTTAGATTGCGGAATCACCAATGCAAGTCACGCTGGCGAAGACGACCTCATACATTGCTTCAAACCTCATGGCCCGGTTCCAGAAGGATTTAGTTGCTTCACGACGCACGCTTAAACTTGATGATTTGCCCTTGATTGAAGAATTGATTCCGAACAAGATGAAGAGAATGGTTACCTCAGCGACCGCTCACTCGATGAAAAAGAACTAGAAATTTATTCTCAATTTGTTTGAGTTGTTGTTGATTGCGCTTTGAAATGTATAATGAATGTCAATAAAATTCTGTTGTTTGGAAAACAGGCCGACCTCTCTAATAAGGCGACCCTCTCAATAAGGCGACCTAGAGCATGATTGAAAATCGCGACCGGTCGCCCTATTAGAGAAAATACGGTAACTGTCTCATCGAGTATCCAGGTTAGTTTCGATTTTTTGTTAGAATATCTACGCTTTTTATGGGATAGTATTTTATGTTTTTTCGCCTGTTAGTTTCAAAATCCTTGTTTTCTAAGATTTATTTTTTCAAATTTTTTAATAATTATTAGGTTTTCTGTGTATAAGTTAACAATAATCTTTGTTTATTTCTAAGATAGTACTTTTTTAGGGTTTACTTTTTTATAAATTTTAATGTTTTAGGCTTAACTTCTCATTTTTTTGTTAAAGCTAAACCACAGATGTGACTATGTGCTGCTTGTTCAGCTTTCGGTCAACTCCATCTTTTTTTTCATTATTACTGTTCCATTTCAAAAAAAATTTCTTGATGTTACTGAGCCATTTTTCACGCATAACTTTTAAAAGTTTAGGAGAGTCATATATTTTTAATTTTATTGCTACACTCTGAATGCGACCATGTGCTGTTTATCGGTCAGCCCATTACCTACCCTTCTCCATATGCTTAATCATTATTTTTTATATACTATTCACTTTTTTAGTGTTACCTATTCTGTTTTTAGGGATGTACCAACCCTCAATTGCATCCTTTCTTCAAAGGTTTGATTTGAAGTGCCTATTCACCTTGACAATGGCCGCTTTGATGTCCTCAAAAGGATTAACACCTTTTTTCAAGTGAGAAACTATTGCGTTGACTGTGAAGGGCCATATGCCCGTGATGTTAAGCACAAGCAGAGATGTGCTTCCCGCTTTACTGTATGTAACGGAATGGGTCCAAACTACCCATGCCAGCCTGTGTCTGATGTCTTTTTGATCTGCAAAGAGTGCAACCAGTCGCTCCGTAACATGCATTGCTACACTAAACATAAGCAGAATGAACGATGTGACTTGTGCGAAGTGTGCACTTTGTGTCATGTTAGTGTCACTTAAATTGTTATATTTGTGAAATTTTCACAAACGTGAGTTTTACCGGCTAAAGCTCGCACCAATTTTTTGCTGTGAATATCTGCAGCTTCTGTATTAGCTCTATTTTTTATTGGAGTTTGTTTTGGGGGGATGTTGTTTGCCAAGCGAAAATTGAGTTTTTCACATCATATACCAAAAATATTGTCGGCGAAAAAAATCGATTGTCGAAAACAGAATTTTGAAAATCGCTCTTTAAAAAGTTATGGCCATTTTAAAACCCTAAAATTTCAAAAATTTCGTTTGAAAGTTGTTTAACATGACGAAATTTTGCTTTATTCATCCTTTATTGAATAAAAAAGATCTTGTCAAAACAATAAAAATTACATAATGTAATCGAAACCGGCTGCGAATTTGCTTCACTCTGTATTATCAAGAAAAAATTTCAAAAAGTGTTCCACTCCCTAAAAAAAGCTTTGAGATTTTGGGTCACCTTTAACCTGATAATGATAGATCTTGACACGGATTTTTTTTTCAATATCTAATAATAATTTAAACTTTTTATTGCAAAATAAAATACTATTTTCAAAAAACTTTTTCTGCTAAACATATAAGGTCGTCATTGGGTGGAGGACTTCAGCAATGAAGCAATCTGAACAAACATAAAAGTCTGCGTCGGTTACCTATTTCAGCTTTTTTGCGTAAAGACCCTACGATACTCATTAGGATCTTTTTATTTTTTGAGTAAAAAATATCTTCAAAGCTTTTATTTTTTCAACTATTTTTAATCAACATCAGCTGGTTAGTTAATGTTAGTCAAAAATAATCGAAATTAATTGTTGTGACTTATTTCTATATGCATAATAAATACTTTCTGATATTGTTCATATATTTTTTATGCATCCATTTTATTACTTTTGCTGTTCTGGAGTCAGGTAAAATATACATATCTTCGTATACTAGTAATGAAAAGTGTATTTTAAGAATTCAGTTCAGCAAACTTTGATGCTACAGAAAGTAGATTTGTCCGTAAAGCTGGCCTAACTAGTTTAATTCAATCTGCTGGAGGTGTTGAACGCATAGCATCAACAGCTCAAGGTTTAGCTAAGTTCGGAATTGGCGCAGCAGGAGGTTCCAAAGCAAGTAAACAAGAAGAAAAACCAGCTGATTCCGGTGGAGGAGGAGCGCCTACTGGAGAGAATGGAGCCAAAACTAAGGGTGGCTCAGGTGACAAAACAGACCTAATCGGTCTTGCAAGCATGGGAATCGGTCTGATTGGCGGGTCTAGTAATAGCTCCAGTGGAATCAATCTAAAAAAAATTGCCTCATTATCCAAAAACGGCAAGATTCACGACTATAAAAATCTGGCTGATGGAGCTGCGAGTTTTGCTAGTGCTTTTGGAAATGATAAAGTAAAAAATTTAGCTGGTCAATACAAAAAAATAGAAAGTGCGGTAGGATTAAACGGGGATGAACAGGAGGAACAGCATGGTGAAGAACAGTCAGAAGGTAAACAAAAAGACGAAAATCAGCAGGAAACCGGACACCGAGAAACATCTAACGATAGTCAACAACACCAGAGTAGTAATGAAAACAGAGACAAGGAATCCAACAGTAGGCAAGTTGATCATCAATTAGAAGGTCATGCTTCACATAAGCACCCTACAAAGCACGAGTCTGCAAGTAGTCACGAACCTACAAGTCATGAATCTACTAAAAATGGATCCAAAAGACATACATCCACAACACACGGATCATCAAGCCACGGCACAAGACACGGACATAAAAGACACAGATCCACAGAAGACGGATCGTCGAGCCATAGACCCACAAAACATAAATCTAAAAGACGTAGGTCTCAAACTCACAAGCATAGAGCCGCAAGCTCTGCAAGTTCAAGTAGCAAACAGAGAGAAATCAGAAAATTTAAACAAAAACATGCCCAAAAAATGTTGAATTCTGCTCAAAAATTGCATGGTGACTATGAGCATCATGTGCATCACGAAATTCGACCAAAGAAGAGGAAATTTAGAGGCAGAAATAACCACAACGATGAAAACAACTACAATAAGCACTCTTCTTATGGCGATAAGCATAGAAGTAGACATAAAAAGTCGAAATATCGCGGCTTCAGTATGGACGATGTAGCAGCTAATATTGGTGTTAAAGACAGCTAAACTTGCTGTTTTTGAAAGTTGCGAAAAACTGCTATTATTGTATGCTATTTTTGTGGAATTGCAAATAAATCAAATAATTTTTGAGGTTGAATTTTTTGAATTTGAAAATAATTGTTTTTACTAATTACCGTCTACCGTGGCACCTCCATCGTTCTAAATCGTGTTCTTGGCATCTTGTTTTTGACCCATTTTTGAATACTTCTCTTAGCCAAGTTACCACCCGTAGCCAATGAGATGCGAGATTTGAAGTAGTAACTTGGCTAAGAGAAGTCTTTAAAAAGTACGTCAATTTATATTTATGAAAAATTTTTATGGCCTGTTCACATACTGAGAATGAGGGGTTGTTAGAGAGTAGGAGGATCAATAAAGTGAATACGGTAAATAACAATTGTAGTGACTAAGGTAACATTTATTTGGCAGCAGAGACATAACAACATGAAGAAAGAGCTATAAAGTTTTTCTATCATAACGGAGAGCATTCTATGACACTATTGATTAGATTGACGTGATTCTGTTCGTAATGCAAGGTAATCGAAACACTTCAGGATTAGGCATGCTTATCATCTGTAATGTCCTTCATGCTTAATAGTTCAGTAAAATCAAATTATAACAGGTCGGCAAGCTGTGTCATCTGGTCTATATACTTCCCAGTCTCTGCTTCCATTGCAAACAATCAGATTGACATTGAAGCGTTTGTAAGCGGCAACGAAATCCAGTGGAAAACGTACATATTTTGACACATCTGTGCACCGACTTGTCAGTAGCATCAGTTATAGGAATCTATAATTTGACATGCAGAACTCAGGTTACTTACTTTGTAGCCGGTATTTTGCCCAGGGATAAAAGTTGCTGCTATACCAGAAGAGATCCACACTTCATATTGACGGCCTCCTTGGGCTTGCTTCATTTTTTGGTTGCGAATTTGAAGTTCTTCAATTACATTACCATTTGCTTCATCATTCTTACTCATTTTTTAAACGATTTAACTAAAAATGAAAAAATCGCTATAGCTAATATATTTACGTCAACCATAATGATAATGACATAAATGGATAAAAATTTCAGAGGATAAAAAAATTGAACTGACGAAAAAACTCGAAATAAAACGAAATCCCTTCAAGACAAAATATACATTGAAAAACTTACCCCAAATAACCCCCCTGAAATAACCCGGGTTATTTGGTGAGGGGGGGAGGTATTTGGGGGTATTTACGTCCCACTCTCAGGTGTTCACGATGCATTTTTTTCTTTTGCATGAAACTAATCAAATTTATTTATTATTTTTAAATAAATTTGTTCATATTATTGAGGATTTCGACTAAATATTGTGAAATTCAAACTATATTAAAAAACTGATGAAGTGTTTGTCCCTGTCAAGACATCATTTGTCCCTTTCTCCTTCGGACTACGTTGAGGACGAAGAGATGGAAGACGGGGACGCCATGAAGATTCCCTGGAAATGGAAGGTTCACGCAATTCCTCACAATTAGCTCTATTCATCGCTCGATATTCCCCCACACATTCACGTAAGTGAAAACTAAAATCAGCTGCTGTTGAGAACGTTATTTTAGACGATTTGAAAAATGTAAACAAAATAACTGTTGAATTCTCCGCCTTGGCTCAGAGTGTTGATCACATATACAAACGAATCAAGCGTTGAAAAGGAATGGCAGCTTTACTCTCTTGGGATTCAAAAAATATATCCAAAAGAATTTAGACGACTACAAATTTTGGCTCATAAAAAATGAGGAATGAATGAAGAAGCACTGAGAACATAAAATAATTTTAAGAATACCATGAAACCTCTATTAATAGACTTGGGTCTATTAATATAAATGCTACAGTACATTCTAAACTATTCAATAAGCGGTCTTTGGTGGTAATTTACAATATTATGAACAAATTAAAAAAATATTAAAATGATTAGTTAACTGCAAAATAGAAAAAGTACTGTGAACACCTGAGAGTGAGAGTAAAGGGTGTTCACAATGACAACTTACTCTCACTCCCACTCTCAGTATGTGAACGGGCCATTACCCCCTATCCATAGTTGCACCTCGCCTGGCGACTCTGCCGGCGCCAGCATCCGCCGCGGTGGAGCCGCCAGTGGAGGCGGAAAATTCAGAAACTGCCGGCGTTGCGCCAGGCGGCGGCAAAAATTTTTGAACGGCGGAGGCGGCGGCGGCGGCGGCATGGCGAGGCGGTTTTGAGAAGGCGGCGCAGCGAAAATGGCGGCGGAGGCGAGCTGCCGGCGGAGTGATTTTTGCTTTAATTTTGTTGTTTTTCCATTCAATTATTTCAAAAAAGACTAATTAATAAAATTTAATTGATTAAATGAATAAAAAAAACAGAGGAGATTTTAAAATCACAGTCTTAAGATATCTTTTAACAAGCTTTCAACAAGCCGAAAGACACCAACAAAACCAATTCTTTTGAATAATAAAACTTTACTAGCTTATAATGCTCATTTGATCAAAGTTTGACTTGTTTATATAAAATAAAAAGTGCAGAAAATTAATATTTGAAATTTCGCTTATTTTAAAAAATGGTTCAAAACAATCTCGGCGGAGGCGGCGGCGGAGCGATTTAGCCGGCGGATACGCAGTCCGCCGGCGGAGGCGGAAAAATTTAAAGCGCCGGCGGAGGCGGAGGCGGGATTTGAAAATTTTGCTGCCGTGCAACTATGCCCCTATCATGGTTTTTCAAAACTGACCCATGGACAATGGGTCATTCCTAAATTTTTTGTTGCCTCTCAGAGCATAGTTGGATCGCCGTCATGAAAAATCAGATGCCGCCCGGTGGTTTTTTTTCAAGGAGCCCAACTATGTTTCAGAGGTGGGGAGCCAAATTCACATGGGGTTTAGGCTACCTCTACAAAATACGCGCATAAAAAAATTCATCGGAAAATCCCCAGGTCACAGTCAGGATCTTTTGTTAGTCAAAGAGGCGAAAATATGCCCGCATTTTGTGAAAAAGTGCCCGCTTCTAGGGAAATGTGCCCGCTTCTGGATATACCCTGTGATATTTATTTTGCTTTATGTAAACTGTGATTCTTAAAGCTAAAATATCAGTAAGTTGGTGTAGTATCATACGGTTTTATATGCCACAAATATTCCGATTTAGTCCTTTATAAAGTGGATTTTTACAAAAGCGGGTACTTTTTCCAAAAAGCAGGCATATTTTCGCCTTTTTGACTAAAAAAAAGCAGGCACTTTTTCCCCAAACGCAGGCATTTTTACGTATCGTCTATTTCCTTTTGTTCCCACAAAAATAATGAATCCTGATAATTATTTATAAGTAATTAGTAGGGTTGGATTCGGTCGGTTAACCGAAACCGGGGTTTTTTGGCAAATAAACCGAAACCGAAAACCGGTTTCAAAACCGGAAAACTGAAACCGGTTTTAAACAAATACCGGTTTTTTAACCGACCGATCCAAAAAAACCGACCGAATCCAACCCTAGTAATTAGTGTTAAAAACCCATAATAACTGTTCAGCCTTTTTTTTCAGCATTTTGTTTACTTCATAATTTGTCAAATACTTTCCCATTTTCAACTTAGATATCATGCAATTTCTCGCTCTTCAGTGTTGTTATTAACATTTTTTTGTTCATTAAACCCTGAGACTACATTTGTCACTTCACTTTTTAGGTCCACCCACAACTCACAAATGTGTAGTGCTTGAAACAATTAAACAAAAGACCAAAATGGATCACTGAGAAAAGGAAAAATATTTTCATTCCTTTCTTTTTATGACTTTTCCCTGCCTATATAATGGCGCGCCAGGCCCAACCACATAACAATTATTGTTTCCTGGTTGATTTTCTAAAAACCTTTTTTATCAATTGTGCCTAATCTACTCCAGTGTTCGACTAAAAATGTCCAGATTATCAGCTGTTACTCTGGCTTGCTTGTGTGTTGCTATGTTTGTGGTGTGCTTGCTGGATATTGCTGAGGCCCAAATGTTTGGAATGGGTCCATTTTACGGCAATGACATTGCATATTCGGGAAGCGGTGGCAACTTTGGATCAAGCAATGGTATAGCTAGTACCTGGCTATTGTGCTCATCAGTCAACTGTGGAAGGGGCTAAAGCATCGTGTTTGTGGATTGGATTTGTAGTAGAAAAATACTTTTTTTAATGTTTATGATCTCATCTGTAAACAGATTGTACATATTATTAGTGCTGGATGTTTGTAAATAAACGTTCGATAAATAAATATATTTAATTAAAAAATTGTTTTTGAGTAAATGTTCCGAAATTTCAATTTGGCAAAGGCATACAAAAGAAATATTAATGCTACTGCGCTTGACCCCACCCAGTAATTTAAAAATATTTTTGACTATTTTCAAAGGCAATTAGGGCTTATGGGAGGGTAAGTGACAAATAAGGGACCAGTTGGTTTGAAAAGGGCCACTTAGATCTACTTGAATAGGGACAAAAGGCTGTATTTACTTAAACTTGATATGTCTGCATTTAAAATTATTGGGTGGGGTGAAGCGCAGTAGCGTCGAAATATTTATACTTTTAGCTCTTTTGAAAGACGTTTCTACGCTATTAAGATCGTAGTCAGGAAACAGAACATGCGTTTGTTCCTGTTTTAAGAAAAGTGGCACATATTATATTGATGACTAAAGGAAATTATTATTTAAAATTATCGAGACCTTTATAAAAATGGTTTTTGTAAACATGTTCTTATCATTTTTGACAACTTATATACTATTCGATGGCTTTTTTCTTGGCCTTTCTAACGACGAGCTATCACTTGTTTATTAAAAATAAATGGTATAAGTACTTAAAAGAAATCAGGTGCAAAAATGGGCAGTTTAGGGAGATATATTCGTCGCTTTAACTGGTCAAAAATTTAATCCAGGATTTAGCACCTCAACAACATCTAAATGCTATCTTGTAGCGCACTTCAAGAGCTACAACACCTATTTTACAGAATAATTTTTGAAATTCTGAAAGAGTAGGGCTGACCTCACATTAAAAAAATGTAATCTCACTGAGTGATGTAATCTTACTAACGTCCATGAGCATTCCATTTTGAAACTTACAAACAATTATCTAAAAATTTACTGCAAGTTTTTATAATAATTATTTAAATTAAAATTAACAAAAAAAGAGCATGATCTTCATGATTATTTCTCAATTTAGTGTGAAATTATTTATTAAAACGTGATTCATGTTACAATTTGAGCTGCTAAATTGACCAGTTAAAAGAAGAAGTCAGTCATACAAAATTATTCAAATTCCCGGTTGTCATTTTTTCAATTTTTAGTTTTTGTTTCTTTATTATATCTCTTTAATCTGCAGTTTTGTGGTCCTTAAAAATTATATTCATAAAAAGTAGTTTTTTACTAATTGAAAATTTGACAGAATACGACAAAATTAGGACAATAATAACAGATATTCCGTTAACACTTTTACAAGCAATGCACTTATTGAGATGAGTCTGATCCATCGAACAAACCATGTCGATTCTACCTATGAGCGGGCAAAGCTTTTTGGCGTCAAAGGGCTTTTTTGGCGATAAAAAGCTTCTTTTTGGCGTACAGACGAGTATTTCTCGTTGTTTTTCTAATCGTATAATTTTTATTTTTGTATCAGCATGTGCTCTGCATCTCTAGTTTCTAATGAGCCATCAACTGACTAGATGTAAGAGAAATACCCTTTTTAGGAAATAGCAGTTGTTTCATTGTTGTGATGACCTCATATTTGAATTGCTCTTTTGTCTCGAGCGGAAATATATTGTGCTGTGGCTGTGTCCCAGCTTTTATTAGTTATTGTTTTGTGTTGTGTTACTGTATAGTCTGTTGTTCTGTTATAAGCTAAAATCTATTCTTGTTTATCGGTACTGTCTCTAGGCATTACTATTCTATCTATCTCTATTACCGATACAACAGTACATAAAGACGAGTACTTATAAACTTGTTCTAAACTACAAGGGGTCAGTTGATAGCTCATTATAAACTAGAGATGCAGGGCTACATGCTGATACAAAATTAAAAATTATACGATTAAAAAACAATAGGAAATACTCGTTTGTAAGCCAAAAAGAAGCTTTTTAGCGCCAAAAGAAAAGCCTTTTGACGCCAAAAAAAAACTTTGCCCCCTATGAGCTCATATAAGTGTTTAACGGCAGAATTTCGATGTTGAGATGCTCACACAAATATGCCTGCGAAATAATTATGATCTTGTGCACACTAAGAAATTACAAACACAAGATCTTACATATCAGTGTAATTTTTGCAGTGATGGGCTAAGATCACTTTTTGGCAATTGATTGAGATCGAGAAAGACTTATTTCTCATTGAGTTGAGAAAATTTGAAAATAAAAACTTTCTTGCTAATTGAGATTCTCAACCATATTGATTTCAGCCCAGTTGTTTCTATCATAGTAGAGTTAGAAAAACTTAAGAAAAACTTAAAAAATTCAGCAATTTTATGTAAGTTTCGTTGTTTTTGTGTTGTTGTAATTTATATATTTATTGTTATATATATTTTTATAATAAACCAACCATTTTATTTTACTAAACATTCCAGCGCAAAGAAAAATTTTCGATTTTCCAAAATTTAATTTCGGCAGAAACGCGTTAAAAATAGACTCTGCTCGAGAATATTCTCGGCTTTTTAGCCCTTTTAAAAATTATTTTATTCTGGTGAGATTTTGAGCGATAATATTCTCCGAACACAATTCTGCTTTACAACCCTGGTGAAAACTAGGCTCCGTGGTCATGTTTCTAATTGCAAAAAAGATCCTAAACTTATGAAAAGTACGAGCTAAAGATTTTTACATTAGTTTTGATAAATCAGTCAACAAAATTACATTTGATAAATCACAGACTTTTACTTTCTGGTTTTCACGTGTTCTGCAGACAAACAAGAGTTCACCCTGCCCTTGCTGAGCTTTTTACGACCAACCTCTGCTGAACTTTTGACGTGTACAGTGCGGACAAGACCAAACTTCCACAGCAAAGGTGGGTGGTGTGAAAATGTGAAAAAGGTGTAATTGCTCATCCAAAAAACAGTAGTATCATAAAGCTTTTCCAATCGACCAAATTAGAGTGCAAAGAATAAAGATCTAGCCAAATAAATACTCACTCGTGACACTCTAACAAACAAAAATAACCCAAAATAAAGTAACATTTTTTAACAAATAACACCAAAAACAACAAAATACTATGGAGAAAAAACGATGTTATTACATTTTTTGTCAGGTCTATTTTTGTGATCAAAACATCCGATGTTCAATAACAAAAAAATAAATCACAGTTGACCCTGGGTGGGGCTAAAATACAGCCCAAGGTTGTTGAGAAGAAGATCAGCAATACCTTTTTGGCTTGAATCTATTTCAAAGATCTAACCATCGAAATGAAAGTATTAGTAGCTCTAATCACCACAATATTTGTGCTATCATCAATCGACTGTGTGCTATGCCAGCAATATTACGGGATCAACCAACTCTTTGGCAATTACGGCAATTTGGGCCTAAGCTTAGACAGCACTAATACAGTACCAGAGAATAGTATAGCTAGTGCTTGGCTGCTCTGTGGTTCTTACAATTGTGGAAGGGGACGATGATGAATTTGTTTGTATTTGTAAATTATGGATAATTTTCTTGTATTTTTTAATTATTGGGTGTGTATCTTGCAGTACATACAGCATTGGCTTATTTAATTTTACTTATAAAGGTTAGCAAAAATTAATATTTCAAGTTTTTACAAAGGAAAATGAGAAATCTTCCTCAAGGCTCGTCCATAATGAGTAGGGTCTGAGTCTGGGTTAAGATCGAAAGCTCAGAGTCTGGGATTTTGTTTGAAAAAGAACGGGTCATTTCCTCGATTTTTCACAAAGTTGTGGCTATTGTTGTGAAATGCTTATTTCTGGTTGTTTTTATCATTATCTTTAGTATGACATACTCAAATCAAGAAAGGGCAAAGTTTGTACTGTGGATGAATGAGAGTGCAAATAGCTATGCAACGTTTGCTCGCCGAGTACGCCTATACCAAATAGTATGGGACGACTGTGCCAGATCGAAAGCTAGACATGGGTTGGATCCAAAAGTTAAAGCAAAACGGCAGTGTTGAGCGAATTTCTCTCTTCATTGTTAAAATAGCCATAAATTTTTGTGAAAAATCGAGGAAATGACCCGTTCTTTTTAAAAAAATCCCAGACTCTGAGCTTTCGAATGCATGGTCAACGGCGAATTTGTGCACGAATATAAAAGTTACATAAAATAGTTGCCGCACCCTGTATCTATTTTAAAGAAAATAGACTTGAATATATTTTTGGTAACAATTTTGGTTTTGGGAAAAAAATCGCGTGAAACAAGAATAAGGTCAAAACAATTTGAAAAATCGGCTAAAGTTCATTATAGCAACTCCTCTTGAAAAGTGGTGGTTGGCCCCCGAAAGGGGCGCAGGGGGCTTGGTTGGTTAGAGATGCGCGCACTCACTTACCTTAGACATAATTCCGAGCAAGACTCTTGATCATAAATGCATTTAGAGGCTCCTTTTGCCAAGCTCTAGTCAGAAAAACAATGAAAAACATAAAAATGTAAAAACAGAAAATCCAGGTACCCTCCAGTACCTTTTACCTTGGTCCCCCAAGGCAAAAAGTCAAAATTCAGTCGAAATTTTTTTAAAGTGCCGTCCCCCACCTAAAACATGTTTTCTACACGTTTCCGTTTCCTGAAACATACAAAAAAGCAGTTAAAACCCTTTTTCGGGAGGAGTTGCTACAATGAACTCTGGCCGAAAAATCAAATTGACTATGTGACAACCATATTTCTGACATCGGATTAATTCTCACAATAAATTTTTCGATCAAGGGACGTCTTTGTGTAAGTTTTTTCCAAAAATAAGAGCAGTTTATTTTTTTTCATCGAGTTGTGAATTAAATCACCCTAATACCAATGTATTTCTTCAAAAGGTTGAATTTATAAAAGGTTAAAAAATGTTTTGAGCGAAGTAACCTTTGCACAACCCTTATGCATTCAAGTATCCGCTCTAATCTTGTTTCGCCTTTTTCAAATTACATCGAGTCAGTCGGTAACTTTTTTTAACAAAAGCTGAGTTTCACTACACGCTGCTCAAAAGACTGAAAATTTTATTGAAAAACTCTTAAAAAGTTTTGATTTCAGGTGTCAAGTGAGTAAATTTTAGTAAGCTAAAAATTATTTCACAGTTTTCAAGCAATTTGAGACTTTATTTATTAATTTTTCACACATTAAATTAATGTTTTGCTAATCATCATTTATTAAATCTATGTGGTAGCACCAGTGTCATTGACCCAGTTTTTGATGATGTTATAGGCAATAGCCCCTTTTGGAGGTATGTATTTGAGTGTGTGCCTTGCTTTCAGGTCTTCAACTTTCCTCAGGTGCGATAGATGGAGTAAAGGGTCAGCATCTACTCTCTGCACTGCTTCCGCCACTTCAACTCTGCTAAACCACTGGGCATACTCTATTTCGTCAGGCGCTAGGTCTAGCTGGAAATAATTGATGTAGGGTAGTGTTGAAAGGATGTTTCGGCTCAAAGTGCTTACTTACCCTATCAGCCATGTTAGCAGTGGCAGTAAAAGCACACATTAGCTGAAATTAATGTATTTTACTGGCTGAATAATGTAGCAAGTAAGATAACTAACAGAGTTATCAGGCATGGGCCAAGGTTGGCTCAGGTTTAGAGGCTTGATGTCATAACACTCTATGCCCACCTCTTCAGCTACTTCTCTTTTGACGGTTTGTCGCAGTGATTCGCCCGTCTAAATGTGTGGAAGATGAATACTGTACAACGCGCATCATATAATTTTTTTTCTGAAACAGCGAGAATAGGGAGTCCGAGAAATAGGGTTTTGAAAAAAAATGGAAAAGAGCAAAACGGGGCAGAAAAGTGAATCACTTTTTTGCCCGGTTTTAAAGGGTTTAGAGTAAATACTCTTTCGGCAAAACAGGACATAAACGTGACTTACGTTTCTGTCCTGTTTTTCCTTTTTCTCGCGCCCCTCCCATTCTCAACATCTCTAAAAAATATTTTTCGAGACGCGTCATATGCTATAGACATAATATGTCACTTTTATATACAAAATGCCAATATACCGTCTATTATTTGGCCTTCCCAAAAGTGACAAAATAAACAAAATTTTACCTACCGAGCAAAAACCTGAAATGGCTGTGAACACAGATCCCACTCCTTTCTTGTGTTGAACTAGCAGACAGTGTTTGTTAGTCGGATCACGGACAATCACGATGGCTACAGGCGAGATCTTCAAGCAAAACAAATTTAAAAAATCTAATGCCCTAAATCAAGACCCTACTGTTGGATAAAACACAAGGTCACACGAAATACAAGTAGCCACAGATTTAGAGGCTCGCATAAACAGGGCATTGCCACAGTGGGGACATCTTCTGTATATTTTATACCATCTGGTTAAGGCTTGGAACTGCAAAAAATATATTAAAATCACATTATCACTCTAAAGACGGCTGATTTCGAGACCCCGTAAAAATTTGTAAAATCATGTTTCGGAAAATTTTTGGGTCGATTTACAAGTGTTAGGCGGGAATTTAAAAATTGACAAATTCATAATAGGTATGATGGATTTTTCCAATTTTTCCACATAGATGCGGTATAAAAATTTTTTGAGCAGTCTGTGCACAAAACTGAAATGTGCAAACTCTGCAAAACAAAATTCCAAAACATGATTTTACAAGTTTTACGGGGTCTCGAAATCAACCGTCTGTAGAGTGTTAAACAATACAAGTCTTCACTACCTTAGCCAGCAAGTTACGGTCGTATTCATCAGCCATTGTTAACATGGCATATCTTAGACTCACAAATGTTCCACCCAACACATTGCCTAGATCCTTTCTTATGCTTTGAATAGAGATTTTGCCTAAACTTTATCGACTTTAAATGGCCTTCAACCTTAGCACTCACTTTCTTCAGGAGGTGGCATCAAACGAAGTGCACAACCAAACAAACCACTCTGCAGAAAATTTCTATAGTTTTATGAAGGTCCATATAAAGTAGTAGCATTTACATAAATAGATTCTCTGTTTTTGTCTTCATCCGGCACTATGTCCAGCAAGGCAGAGTTTAAAACACCCAAAATTTATCATAAATATTTTTTGCTAAAAGACCATACTTTCTCCCGGCAATAAAATTTTTTGCAAATTCAGGCACTTTTTTATTCCAAACTGTTTTACAGTATAATCGAGCCAACGACATATTTTCAGCTCTACCTCTGAGCTACAGAGTCTCCCAGTCATTTTCACGATTTCAGGGTCTCAGCACTTATTTCTTATTCCAGACAAAAAATTTGTTTAAAAAACAAACAAATTTAAATGGATGAAAGGTGTCTGCTTGAATTTAAAATTCTTGGAATTCTCATTGTCGTTAACTAGTATGGGGCTTTGATAAAGCAATTAGCTAATTTACCTATTTCCAACCCATACAGGTTGACCTTTTTTCTCAGTTCTACACAGTCAAATGTAACCAGCTTGTATCCCTGTATTTGAGTGTTTGAACTATTTGGCTGAACATATTCTACTAGAGGTTCTTTATCCACCTGCAAAGAGATTTCGATATCGACAAATGTTTTAATAATGTCGAACCATAAGCACAGCTTTTCCAGTCTCAAACTCGGCTTCCAGTGCTCGATCACTATGCTGCCAAAAGTCCAGTAGCCTAGCTCTTGAAACATACTCGGGTGCACTTTTGTCTTTTTCAGCTATTATACTAGTGGGCGTTGATGTAGTTAAGCATAGACTTCTTGTCTGCAATTGGGTTGGCGCTTGCATATATAGCAAATAACTCTTCGCTTTTGGATGGTTGTCATTTAAAAATGCTGGCTTGCAAACTGTAAAGATTATGAATTACACCCTAAAGTTGCATAAAAGCATACTTGCCATTTATTATGCAATGCTGCTGACATATTTTCAGGTAGCGTGGGAAGACCTCCAGCATGCTCCTGAACAAATCGTGTAAAAAGCTTTAACTTTAAAAATTGCGTTCTCTACACCACACACCACCTCCAACAAATTAACTTCTCAGTTTACCCTTACGAAATAGACCCCAGAGAAAACAGAGTGGGAAAATGACTGCTTGGAGAGTGCAAAAGAATCTAACATAAAAAATACTTTGGCAATCCAGTCAAAACAAATGCAGCAACTTTGTAAATTATAAAATTTATTATTGAAATAAATAAGTGAATCAGTAGTTATACACCAATAACAATATTAACAATCATATCAACCGTAAGACGACTTAAAGGCAACTTGAATACACAACACTATTTACTATTTCTTAAAACTGGAGTTTTGTCTACTCCCTACACTACGACTGACTAAACCAGGAACTGGGAGATCAAGTTAAGAAGTCCAAGAAAAATGATTGCTGAATGCAGAACCACTTGACCAGTGGTGAGTTTTCCTTGGAGCTTAAGGCGATTTAAATGGACAAGACATGGCAGGGTGAACACATAGATCATGCCCGAGAAGGAGCCCACATATCTTAAAAAATGTGTTTATATATCTAAAGGTTTTGTAAAAGCTATAGGAAAGTACCTTAAAATGCTGCCTACGTGTGGATACACAACAGCAAAGAATGTGGCTAGAGTCACAACTCCAAAGTTGATGAGGCACACGTAGACAAGCCTCAAAATTATCGAATAAAGGCGAGAAGTGTTTTTTTTAACAAAACTTAAAATGGGTCATTTTTTAGCCAAAATGGGTCATTTTTAATTTTATTTCGTTCAAAAAATACCCTGGATAGACAGTGCCTGTGAACACATAGCTAAATTGCACCCTTATCAAGTACATCAACAGTGGTAATACCGTAAACATTTGAAATAGCAAGAAAATTCTTGCTGTCGCCTAAATTCATGATGAATTTTACAACCAACTCCACATTTATACTAAATCATACACTCATTACATCTCCTGTGCCAAAATTGTTCAAAAAATTCTAATAAGAGGTTTTAATTTAGATCTATAAACTCAAGTAGCAAAACTGACATCAGAGATGCAAGTCCTGAATGTGGGAAAGGCTACAAAGAACATGGCTCCAATCAGTATATAGCAAAGAGCTGACAAAGTGTAGCCGATAGAAAGATCTCTGGCCTCACAAAATTTTAATTTTAGATTTGTATCCAAAGTTTGGATTCCAAACATGGGATTTTAGTCAACTTACATTGTTTTCGGGATGCTTTTGACTTCGGAGAATTGTCAAAATTGCCTTAATTTGTTTTTATTTAGTTAAGTTTGTTGAAAGTTGAAGAAATACATTGTGAATAAAGTAAGATAGAGACAAGGTTCCAGTCAAGGCCGGAAATTTCCAGTTGAACACTAAAAGGATTACCATATATTCTTTAAACATTAAAGTCGAGTATCTACTGAATTGGCACCGAAAAATATGGGCGGGCAGTATCTAACCAGAAGTCTAACTCTGTCTTAGCTAAACATTTTTAGTCTTTCATCAGTTCTGATACGTAAAATTGTTTGAAAATTCGACAATTTAACTATTTATAAACACAATTAACAGTAAGAAGTGACCCTATTAGGAAAACGACTAGTATTACCGGAGTGCTTGCAATTTTTGTAGAATTGACCACGAAAATTTACATACGAAGTTTGAAACGGGCTTTATACCTAGGGTCGTTATAACGAGAGTCGATTTATGTAAAAGACAGTAGTTTAAAGTGGGTGTGCAATCTTAAGCTTAATGTTGATTTTTAATTACATTGGACATAATGCGGCGATTTAACATTGCTGAAGTCCATGTTTATGCCACACTCCACTGTTTTGGAGAAGGTGAAAATAATCAGATAAAACACGGAAATGGTGCCTGCAATTGAAATCAATACTATTGGATTAATTTTGTTGAGTTATGAGCCTACCTAACACATTGAACTTGGTGAAAAATGTAGGTGACTTGAAGTTGAGCAGTGGAAAAGTCATAATAGCCAGGAAGACAGGTACTGTGCCTTGCAGCTTCCACATTTTGTTGAAATAAAGGCCCTTGTAGTTGTCAGTATCCATTACATCATTGACAGCTTGCATAGGGCTGGAAATCAATTGCTCGGGACAGTAAACTGAATATTGGTATCACAACAAGCAAAGATTATAGTAAAATTAAGCTTACTATCACAAGTAAACGTTTTGTTAGCCATGACTGGAAGAATAGTGCTGTTTGGTTGCAGGGCTTCTGCAAAAAGTTCACGCTTTACTGTCCTCTGCTGCATTTTGTAATTTTTTGTCCGTTTAAAGGACTATGCCCATCGCCGGCAATGAGATTTTCACACGTTTGAATGTGCGCGGGACACTGTTTTATTGCGAAAATATGCAGGAATATATTTTAGTTTATGAATATTTAATAATTTAAATTGTCAAAAAGACAAAGCAGGGGCTAGGAAAAAACTTTGACCGGCCGCCGCTGCTTAACCACTGCACTACCAAGTAACTTGTAGCTTCGTGACTTTTTTCCAGCTAATTAGCTTCATTACACAAACAATAACAAATTCATAAAAATTTTCAACATCTCCGGAATAAAAAAACTGTTCCGCGCGCATTTAAACGTGTGAAATTCTCATTGCCGGGCGGGCAGCAATTTTGAACAGGTGAGCATGCCCCTTTAAGGCACTTTTTACTATTAATCAGAAGATGTTAGCGACTTCTGCCTTGACACTAGGCAACTTATAAATTCCAAAGTGTGTTTTCAAACCTCTAGAAGTCAAAAAATAAATAAATTTTTGGACCTCACTAGGTTTATGATTTTTTATAAAAATTACTAGGCTCTCAACAAATATGCTACAACTAATAAACTTTCATTTTCGCTCTTTTTGTACTGTGAACATTAAAATTTAGAACTAATTTTTGTCTTTATAAAAAAAATTACCATGAACAATGTTTCCAGTATAGAAGAGGAAATTAGACATGAGCACAAAATACACAATTACACCTCCCAGCAACACCACGATAGAAAAGAAGACAGAAATGTATTCGCCATTCTTGCCCCAAAAATATCTGCAAACATCGCTGAACTCTGCTTGCCCACTATCCACTCCAAGGGCTAAACACAAAACTTATAAAAGAAGACAAACTAAACACCTACTCAAGTTATGTGGACTTTCGACCACTCTGTAGGCTGTGTAGAAAGCAATAAATGCCATAATAAGCATCAGGGAAATTCCGCATACAAATCCTGCTTGCTGAATGGCCCAAGGCATGGCCAATAGACTCGTTCCCATCATGGTATTCCAAATGGAAAAGCTGGAAAATGCAGTATTTTCAAACTGTAGTTATCAGTCTTTCCAATAGCACACTACACTCAAATCCCATCCTTTACAAGATTCAACTATTCAACCTAACCCAATTTTAGGCGTTTGATATTAACTGAAAGTAGCAAAGATCTTAATACATCACGTCATGTTTTTTATAATCTATAATAACTAGAGATGGCGACAGGACAGGAAACTGTCAGGATCATGGTCCTGACTGGTCGGTTTTTTGGCCAAAATCCTGTCCTGAAATCCTGACTGGTCATTTCGAAAAATCCTGGTCCTGAAATTTGAGAAGTCCTGAACCGAAAAAAAGCATTGTTCGTGTAATTTTTGCAAAATTATAACAGAAAATATTAATTCATTGTATTCTTGTTGTGCTACTATTTTAATGTCGTGTTGTTTTAGGATGAGCGTTATTTGGAAAATTGGTCTTTTTTGCCAAGCTTTCGACAATCGAAGCAAAGTGTAATCAATGCGAAAAAGTGATCAAAATGGCTAATGGCAGCACAAAAGGTTTATTTGTCCATGCGTCTACTCATGAAGAATACAAGCTGAAGCTCAAGGAAATTAAAGAAAATCTAGCTGCACAAAAAATTGCATGGAAAAATTTATCAAAGTTTTTCCAGAGGGTCGGGTTGCTTACTTATACTTTTGAACAATGCTTTGCCACTATTGAAATACACTTACTGAGTTCAAAGTGTCATTGTTATGTAACAATCTTATTATTTGTTGTTCAAAAAACCAATTCCCTGTTGTGCAAACATTTTATTCTTAGGTTGAGGTCAACTGTCTTGGTCAATAAAACTAATTTTTGAGAGGTTTGAAAAATCCTGGTTCTTTGACTAGGATCCTGGTTTTTTTATTTTAAAAATCCTGGTCCTGATCCTGGTCTCGCACTTGCGCAAAAATCCTGTCTTGAAATCCTGACTGGTGCCGGATGCGCATCTCTAATAATAACCATCAATTTCAGAATTAATTTTAAAAATTTCAAAATTTTTAGGAAAAAATATTTGGATGGCTATAAGGGAGCGGGCACGCTAGTTATTTTGGCTTGTTTGACCAATATTTAGGAGTAATTCGGGTCACTGATTTCGAATCTGGCGTCAGAAAGTCGAATTACTTTAAAGAATTGGTCAAACGAGTCAAAATAACTAGAGTGCCACCAGGTGGGGTCGAGACTCGGCATCGTTTTGGGCCAACAACTACTAACGCTTATCCACTGCACCATGCATCAAAGAAAGATGTAGTCGCACAAGTTACCGGCTCCCTTTAAAGAGGCATGCCTGTGATTTTTGAAAAGTTAAGGTGGAGACCAGCAATTTTCTTTGAATCGTTCCATTTTTCACTAGTTTTGCATTGAATCTGATATTGATGACCTTATACTACTTTTAATTTAGATGAGAACGCATGTAAAAATTGCTCGAGAAAGAAAAGAACTGCTGGCATTTTCTCCGTGTTGCGCACGGGCATGCCCCCTTAAGTGAGGTACCAAAAAGTCTGTTTTTACTCACACTGTCACAACGCTTCCTTGCTTGCCTTCCTGATCCTTAAAGTCATCGAATGGAAGAATCGAAAAAAAGCTCACTAGAGATTAGATGGCTTGGCATTATCTAAATTATTAGCTATTTGACAACAATATCTGAATGCAACATAAACCAACTAAATGACTGCCTCCAGGGTTGAGTCGATTAAACAGTCTGTAGCGAATAGCCATATTGCGGTCTCTGTTGTATTCCTCTGTGTTGGTTGTGCTTTCCCCAGCTGAACCCAGAGAAATCTGAGAGATGGAAGGAGGCATGTACGGTCTTCGGTAGTAATTTGCTAAAGATTAATTACAAAATAAATTGATTTGTTGAGTCTAGATCAAGATGCCTGTGTCAATGCGAGCCATCTGCGGGTGTCGAACTCTTTGGTTGACCAGAAAGTGGTCAACGCTAAACACATTTTTGAAATGTAAATTTATACAATATTGGTATCGACAGACCTCCTGGCAATGGGAGGCTCTTCTGTATCTAATTGAACATCAATCGCACCATAAGAAGCCATTCTAAAAATTGAAACAGTTGCTCTACTATCAGGTCTTCCGAAGCTCTTTATTTAAATTTAATATTTTTCAATTTGCTTGTTTCTGGAGGAGAATAAAAAGCATGAGTTCAAAAAAGACAGTCTTAAACAAAAGTTTAATAACTTGTCACATTTAAAAACCATTATTTTGTAAATTTTAAGCAGCACAAAGTACAAATTGCCTTGATAAACCAGGAAAAAACTTCAAATTGGTTTAATACAGTTAAATAAATTCTCAGATGTGCTTTCATAAGCTTATCTTCACTGATGCTATCAAATATTCCTGCCAAATCAAATGCTTATGCTAGCAGATAAAAAATATTTGTTCAAATCTCAACTATTTCCCACCACGACGATCTGCATTCATCAGAAATATACACCACTGGGTTGCACCACACCCTTTTTCATCTTCTTGCAGCCAAAAAAGCTTGTTTCATGAAGTTAGAGCAACAAAAAGAAGCAAAATTTTTGGTTAATATAACTGCTTTATAATACAGCGCTGATCAAGCATAAGTAATCTAGTAAAGAACTAATACTCATTTGTTGGTTTCAGCTTTAAACATGGCTGATGGCGAGATTTCTGATGCTGAGAAAATAAAGATTGCTTCGGTTAGTTGAATTTTTTGCTACAGAACTTTCTGTCAGACGAGTTTTTCATCACAAGTTTGCTTTTTACAAGTCTCAGAAGAAATTGTGAAATAGTATAGACTTCTATTAAAAAATATTGTCTCCACAACTTTAATTTCGCAAAATTTGAGTTGACGGTCATTGTTCTGTCACTTTCAATTAGGAAATCATCCAGTGAAATTAATTTTACTTATTGTCTTGCCATTATTTATTTTTCACAAACTTTTTTACCGCTTTTATTTGGACGGGTTCTAGATACAGGACCGTTCAGGATGTAGCCAAGACTTAAGGCTATATCTAGAGCAGTCGTATATAGAACCTCACATGTTTGAAAGACTCTAAAACACATAAAAGAACCAAGATATTATATTGCCTCCATATCTTTTTGACTTTTTCCTCATTCCAGAGCTTTTTGTTGCAATCCCCCCCTGGAGAATTTAACGAAGTATTCAATGATGTGCGAGTGCTGCTCAACAATGACTCATTGTTAGAAAAGGGCTGCGCAACAGCCATCGCTGATTACAACAAGGACCAGTTTGTGCCAGTCAAAGTGGAGGGAGCTGATGCCCCTGTAAGTCTGACTTAGCTTTTTTGGTTTAAAAATAGTAATATATAAATTTATTCGATTTGCAGACATTGATCACCAAATTCAATGAGCTTCAAGATGGTCGGTTTGTAGACCCAAAGTCTAAAAAAGTGTTCAAGTACGACCATCTTCGCAAAGATGCCACTGATGTGCAGCCTGCACATGACTTAGAGGAGAAGCTGGAGCCCTGGAGAATGGCTATTCAATTGGTATGTATATTCCAGTGTTTGTACAGATATGAGTGCTGAAAATTACGTCAAAACACCCAAATTTCTCAATTTTTGACAATAACTTTGCGGGGTTTAATGGAAAACTAAGATTCTAAATTTTGGTGTATTAAATGTTATTTTAAAATTATGAATAAATTGCAATACCCGGTACTTCTTCCGTTGGTTTCCGCACTCATTATTTTTCAAAATTGGGCCACTATGAACAGTTAAAAAGTTTTGCACGATCAGTCATATTTTTTATTATTTTTTTATTGTGTCCTCATTTTTCTCGTATTTTAGATGCGTAATTTTAAGCTGAAGGATTTTCCGATATCTTTTATTATCTTTGGTTGCTAATTTCTGAATTATATATTTGTACTCGTTAGTGTTAAAATGGGCTGTAGAAAAATAAAGATTTGTTTGAAAAATGGGTGCGGGAACCAATGGAAGAAGTACCCAATACCCTATTACCTCTATCAGGGGACAAAATGTTAGATACACTTCGCTTCATATTTATACCGCCACCCATAATTTTGGGGTTTGAAGCTACCAACAGTGATTTTTTGATGAAGTGGCGCCATTTCAAGATCCAATCTGTCAGAAAAACACGTTTACAACAATAAAGAATTAATTTCTTAACCGCGGGAAATTTTTTTACTGCAAAAACCAAAAAATAACCGTTTCATATTTATAACGCCATTTAGTACGTTGAGCATTTTTCTGCTGTTTCATTGCTTTTTTTTGTTTCTCGAGCGTCGCTAATTTGTTTTTTTAGAAAATGCCTCGAGGAACAAAGTTTCGGAGTTTGAGAAAGGCAGATCGTGGCGTATCAAAGTGCAGGAAAGGATCAAAGATCACACCGCCTTGTCCAAAATTTTCTGCAAAATCCAACGCGTTATGGCAAGAAGAAGCGAAAGACGAAAAAGAAAGCTTTACAAGCGAGATGAGCGTCAAATTGCAAGAGGGTTTCGAATTCTTTTTCATCTGTCAATGTCATCAAGCAGGATCTCGCGTTGGAGGTGTCAAAAACTACCGTCTGGAGGGCTATTCAGCGGAACTCCAACATCGTTCGTGAGAAGATGGCCAAGGCGCCTCGTCTTGTTCCTCGTCACATTGATGCCAGAATGGAATTTGCAAGAAATAACATGGATCGGGATTGGAAAAATGCGAGCATCTGGTGAATCAATCTTGGGTTATTATTAGAAGATTTAGGTGATTTTCTCGGATGAAAAGAAATTCAATTTGGATGGACCGGACGCATTCACTGGATACTGGAGAGACCTGCGCAAAGAGCTTCGCTACTTTTCAAGACGGAATTTCGGTGGTGGAAGTGTCATGGTGTGAGCCGCATTCACTCACTATGGAAAGGTTGGTGTCATCTTCACTTCCTCAAGAATGAACAGTGCTGAGTATGTTGAGGTTGGTTGGGTTTTAGTGTTTTTTCATACCTATTTATGTTTTTACAGATTCTCCGCGACAAATTGCTTCCTTGGGTTCGCTTTGGTCATCAGGACAAACAAAACAGGACAACGCCTCCATCCACATAAGCCGAGAAACAACAGCGTGGTTTAACTCTGAAGGGATCAATGTTTTGCTTTGGCCAGCCTGCTCGCCTGATTTGAATCCAGTCGAAAACCTTTGGGGAATCATCGTGCGTCGTCTTTATGTCGAGAATCGTCAATTTGCAACAGTAGAGGAACTAAAGAGTGCTATTCTTAGTGCGCGGTTTGGTACCGAGTTTGCAATGTTAGAAAAGCTGGCCGAAAGCATGAAGAAAAGAATTTTCCAAGTAATTCAGCGTTCTGGTTACAGATTATTGAGATGTCATCCTGTTTTGTTGCTTTTTGTCTGTTATGAAATAAAGGTCATTTGTCAAATGCTTTTTGATGAAACACTCAGGTGGCGTTATAAATATGAAACGGTCATTTTTTTATTTTTACAGTAAAAAAATTTCCCGCGGTTTCGAAATTCATTCTTTATTTTCGTAAACGTGTTTTTTGACAGATTGCATCTTAAAATGGCGTCACTTCATCAAAAAATCACTGTTGGTAGCTTCAAACCCCAAAATTATGGGTGGCGTTATAAACATGAAACGGAGTGTAGCTAGCTTACAAGTCTAGCTTGTTAGGATTATGCAAAGTAATGCAAATCCACATTTCAGGAAGTAGACGACTACATTCAAGAGCATTTTTATGGGATTGGAGTTGCCACTGTATTCACTGCAAAAGGCTCCTTGACTCTGTGCATCGAGTCACACAACTTCCAACCCAAAAATTTCTGGTGAGCTACCACTTAAATCAGCCAATGGAAATATAGAAACCTTTTTTAGGAATGGTCGTTGGCGATCCGAGTGGCACATCCCAGTGTTTGATGGCAAGTCCAAAGACCACGCTTGTACTGGCAAGATCCGCCTTCAAGTGCACTACTACGAAGACGGCAATGTGCAGTTAATTTCTCAGAAAGAGGCTAAGGTTGACATCAAGTTTTCGGTCAGCTTTTTTGTTAGCTAATTATTGTTAAAACATTGTACAAATTTAACTTATTTTCAGTCTGACATGGCAGCAAGTGCCAAAGAACTTGTCCGACTTATTTGTGAGTGTGAATCAGCTTACGAGGTAGCTTGCCTTTGCAACTCGGTCTCAATTAATAACTTTGCCTTATTGCAGTGTTCCATCCAGGAGAACTATGCCCTGATGTCGGACACCACCTTTAAAGCCCTGCGTCGCCAACTACCAATCACCCGCTCCAAACTGGACTGGATCAAACTGCAGTCTTACCGAGTGGCTCAGGACATCAAGCCTCAATAAAACCCTTCAATCTGCTTTTGTAACGCTGTTTCATCCTGTAAAACATACATTCGATAAACATAATTATTATTCCTTTTGATTACACGCTTGATTGCCTTGCTTTTTCTAGCTTATTTATTTGCAAGTTCAACTTTAATATTTTTATGTAATTTTAAAAAAATTCACAAGCTTCTTTGGTTTTTAATAAAGGCAAAAATACCTGCAATGATCTGCTATTTTTGTTACTGTTATATATACTTACGCTTAATGTAGAACATTTTGTATGTATGTCTACAGTACGTATAATAAAGTTTTTTCAAAGAGAATGAAAAGAAAATTAAATTGTTGATATAATAATGTTTGTTAAAACAAAACTTCTTTTTTTTAATTCATTTAGATACATACAGTAGCGAGCAAAAAAAATTCCTCAAGCAAAATTTACGGTACTTCTCTAGTTGACATCACACCTCCAATTTTTGAATATTTTTGTTCAAATTTCTAGAAAATAAAGAGTGGCCATATAATCGATTATATTCATTATTATGGGTCAAGAAGATCGAACTAAACCTCTTAAGCGATCCCGTAGTTTCCTCTGCCCCAAAAGCACAACGGCACAAACAGAGGTGTGATGTCAACTAGAGAAGTACCAAATTTACTCATAAATTTTTTCAAAATTCGATTCGGTCATTTTATTTTTGGCACGAAATCAATTATATGAAAAGCAAGGTTGTAGCATTTTTATCGCTCTTTCAAATGGTATATAACATTCTACGACGAGTGTTTAATTTTATGAAAAATTTTTCCTTTTATTACGTCCACCCCAATTCATGGACGAGCAAAAAAAAATTCCTCAAAACGTTTATTCAACATTTAATACTTCGTAGCATAACCATTTGCATCAATAACGATTCCGTGCCAAAAATAAAATGACCGAATCGGATTTAAAAAAAATTTATGAGTAAATTTTGCTTGAGGAATTTTTTTTGCTCGCTACTGTATTAGGCTTTTTAACAATGCTGCGCTGATTTTCGGAAACAAAGATCTCTTGTACACAGTGTTTTTACAGTCTTTGAAACTTTGAAAAAAAATGACCAATAACTTTTAGCTGATTGATTGCCAGATGTTATGCTATAGTGACCTCATTTCCGTAAAGACTCGTTGACGTTCCGTCCGCGGCGTCTAGATAAAAGAGGTCAGAGCTTAGACAGTCAGGTATGATATGAATACCTTAATTCCTCTAATTGCCGCCCCGGGAGCTTATTTTCCAATCGACCTCCAGGGGGTTGCTTAATTAGAGGAAATATGGTATATAGTATACTAATAACATTAAAAACTCACATTTATCCAAGCCGTCCTATAAAATTGACAGATCGTCCAAAGCCCTCATAAAGAAAATGAAATGCTACGTTGGTAGATTGTGCATGAACGTTTGGAAAATTTTTATATGGCGGTAATAAAAATGTGTAAATTTTTAATATTATTAGAAACTATATGTGCATATCATACCTGATCGTCCGTACTTCGACCTGGATAATCTAGATCGTACAGACAGGGGCGACGGCGTGTCACTATGATAAACAATTGCTTTTAGTTGATAAAAAAACACCGCGTACTTGCTGTTTTGAACAGCTGCGCGAAATTTCATTTAATATTTAATATCTCTTCACTGCAGTTTGTTTTAGACACGAAATGGTGACCAAACCATTTGCTAAACCAACTAAGGCTTACCCTCTAACCTCTACCCTATCACCTAGCACAAATATATCTACGACTTCATCTACATCCCTGGCCAATTTCACCACCACCCCTATCCCCATGATTAATTCTACTGCAGAAGTAGAGGATCATGAAGCAATTGGCATGCAATCTCACATGCTCTTCCTATTTTCTACCGTGCTTCTTTTTGTGGCCGTGGCTATTATTGTCAAGATTATTATAAGTTCCAAAAATGGGTATTAGTATTTTTTTATTATGTTTGATAGAAGTCACCACAATATTAATTTAGAAGAGGCCGAGGCTCAGTTCTCGACGGCTGGCGCCTGTCCACCTCTCGTAATTCTGGCCAAACTGGTAGATTGGGTCTAGGTGGAGGCCCTGCCATCGGCATTTCAAATGGAGAGGCCACAAGAGGGGGTGGTCTAAGTTTAAGCTCCACCACAGCCAGTTATACAGCAATGCCTACATCGGCAGCTGCGGCCAGTTCTATGGATCATATGGAGACAGTTCCTCAACTTCAAGAGGCAAGGCTAGACTGGGAAAGACAGTTCTTCGACGATGACGATGAAGAACATCTGGCTAGCAACATGGAAGAAGAACCAAGAGTACGTTAATGCTTTGTCAAAAAAATACGTGTACGAAGTACGAGTACGAGCATTTCAGAAAATTCTTAACACTGGTCCCAAAAAGTACAAATCTTTTTAAAAGTACAATCCCATCCCTGCTTTAAGACAACATTTTGTTATCTTTTGCCGCACTCGAGCCAAATTTTGACCGAAAAATGTGTTCTGGAAACTATTCTAATCCTTCTCAAAAAGTTGTTTCCAATTAATACATCGCCAGATGTTTCTATCTAGCATTTCTCGTCGCTATTTTTAATACGCTTATTTGAACAAAAATAAGTGGAGTTCTTCTATAACCATACTTCACCTTAATTTTTAGAGTTTTTTTGCAGAATCGATCCACCAGTTTAGTTAAAAAAATTATAAGATTCCAATTTTGCCAGTTGTTTTTGAAAATGACCTCATTTTCGCCAATAAGTATAAGTTTCAGTATAACGCCACCCTATTTTGAAAAAGGGTCAAGTGAGGAAAACCGAGGTAGCACAAGACTTCCTTAAAATTCTTTTCCGAACATTCTTCTGTGGCTGAAAAAGTCACAACCTGCCACTACACTGCGACTTATAGCCAGTGCCTTTAGTCCCACTTTATCGGGAATCGACCGTACCTACAAATTTGTTTATCTTTACCGAAGTAATTAACAATGCACTTCTTAATTTTCTGTTTTATCGGAAAAATACTAAATTTTATTGGTAAAAGTTTCTTATGTAAATTTAGGTGCGTTAACGTTTCCGTTTTTTTTTCAAATGAAAAAATACCGGAACGGTAAAAAAGTGATTTTTTTAAAAAAAATTGCCTTGGTCTCCCCTGCTGTTTTGAAAACGCCTATAAGAAAGGTTTCAAGACAACGGGGAGGACCAAGGCAATTTTTTCAAAAATCAATTTTTTCCGTTCCGGTATTTTTTCATTTGAAAAAACCGGAAACGTCCCTTTACCTAAATTTAGACAGAGTCCAGACTGCAGCTAAATTTGAATGGATGAATGCTTAAGAACCGTTGCTTTTAAAACGTAAATTTTTTTTGAGATTTTGGGTTGGTTATTGTAAATACATTTTTTCACTTTGATCCCATATCATTTTCAATTAGGGCTTTGGATATTATTTGAGCACAAAACATATACAGTCAACCCTCAATAGAACGACACCCCTTGGGTATCCATAGCGAGAGTTTGAGAACAAAAATCTTTCAATGTGTCTTTATAGCGAAGGCTTAGTAAAAACCGCTCCAAACCGAATCGTGTATAGTGATGCTGTATAGCAGGTGTAAATTTGTTTTAATCATCACTAATAAAATAAATTTACCTGTCATACACGCTTTGCGATTCGATTCATAGTCCACCGGCACTTCCTTGTTCTTAGAGCAGCGAGGCTTAGCAGACCGTTCAATCACCATCAGTGGTAGTTTCTCATTTCCGGACATGTTAGCACATGCGAGGACAGTTATTCGCTCCTTGCTTTTCTTACCCTCACCATATTTGTCATCTGTAAAATTTAAGGTTGTAAAGAGGACTGAAGAAAGATCACGAATCTTGTTTGGCAGAAGTTGCCAGAATAGCCCTGTTTCATCGGCATTGAAAATATCCTCAGTTGAGAATTTCGCCAGAGCCTCACAAAGCACCTGCTGCTGCCACTCGCTAAGATAATTGACGTCTGAGAGTTCAAAATATTTGAGCGAATACTTGTAAATTATCGGTAAATATATTTACTTATTTAAAACAAATCCAACCAAATCTCTCTCGGGATGTCGTTATATCGAGGGTTGACTGTATAATGAATTTTATTGGGATTGGGTATTTCATTGAAGTTGTTTGTTCTATGGGTATATTGCTTGTCACATATTATTTGACTACTATGTATTATTTTTTTGACGGAAAACCGTCCTAAAAAATAAACTGTTTGCTAATTAACAATGTTTTTCCATGATATCAGGGAAATTTCAGAAACCCACATAATTCGTGGGTTGACCAACTTTTGTAAGTACTACAGAAAAACTCAACAAGCTTGATCCATTCAAGGCGCTCTCACAATACGTCCGCACGTGCTTACGCCTTTGCGCACGTGCGGACGTATTGAGAGAGCACATCCGCATACGGATCAACATACGGATCCGCGAAGTAGTTAATGGAAAATGTTTTCATGTTAAATATTCAGTCTTATAACTTTTAGCAGTCGAGAAATATCTGTGGTGTATATGACTTTGTTGTAATGGTAAAAAATAGTGAACACTTTTCAGGTTGTTGATTGCTTGAGGTTCCCTTGCTCACAAGTAGTTTAAGTCACTTTAACACTTAGAGGACGCTTCGTGACAAATGAATCTTCTGGTAGAGAATTTCATTCTGAACAACTATGCAAGAAGGGATTTTACGTCGACGGTTCCTCAAAAACGCAAAACTAAATGAATGGCCTAAAATCGCGGCAAAAAAGCGCGAATTCAAAAAACAGTTTTTGTGAAAACAGAGACAAATTTCTCGAAAAAGCATCGGGGGCCGTTATATTAGAGGGGGCCGTTATGTATTTGATTCACCCGCCAGGGGCCGTTATATTAGAGGTGGTCGTTATATTGTGAGGAGCCGTTACATTAGAGGAAATACGGTATTTACATATCCTTGAAACGAGAAAACCATTTACGACATGTTCGATCCGTTATTGCATCAACACCATAGACTTCACAAATTTTGCTTGCTGCACTGGTTCCATTTAGCACAGCATCGAAGAGGAACAGCATGACGTGGCGAATATGATGATGTCCATCTGAAAACAATAAAACAGTACAGAAATTAACACGCAAGTTACAAAAATAAATGACTAAGTAATAAAAATGATGAACATAAATTTTTAAAATTGCGCTAAAACAACAAGGGGCACCAAGGCAAAACGGGACGAACATTCTATACTAGGGTCGAAATGTTTATTCAGCTACGTTTGATGAGTAAGCAGCATAACTGACCTGAAAGGGGGAAGGGGGAGTGCATCTACTATCCGTATCTGTCCTGCATAATAAAAAATGTCCTGCGTAATCAAAATAAAAGAAACCTAGCCAGAAGCCATATACTTTGGTTTATATTGCCTCAAACTTTTTTTATTGACTTCTGAAAAGATGGTAGCAAATTTCTACACTTAGGTTAGAACTGCACAAAAAATCTAGTGGATTTTATATCAAATTTACTTCAGAAAAGTGGGTAGCTTGGAAAAGCTTGTAAGGAAAGGGTATTTTTGAAAAAAGTTACCTGTCTGCTCAGCACCATCCCATATTTTTGATTGATTTTATGGGATAAAATCTTGGGCTGCCTACTAGATAGACTTCTTGCAAGTTGCAAACACATTAAAAATAGCTAGGGAAATAATAGTGCAAAGATATCAAAGCAGCGAGAAAGAACAAAGATGGTCGATTTTTTGGACGAAAAGCAGGTTTAGAATTCTTTACCCAGGTTTTCGCTACAATAATTGTGATACCTCAGATAGTTTACTTGGCTTCCTAAGAGCGTAAGGATCATTTTAATACCACACTTGTAAATAAAATGGCTGTAACTGAAATAACCCACTAAATTTCTGAATTCCCCCACTAAATTAATTAATTTCCCACTAAATTCAAATTTGACTCAAACCACTAAATTCCCCACTAAATTTCGAATCTCCTTCAGTAAATGTATAGATTTGTGCAATTTAAGTCAAATATTTTGCGGGAATTCGATTTTTATAGTCTGAAAATAACTTGGATCGCTCAGAATCTCATGCCAGAGCTGCTAAAAGCCACTGAAAACTGTTTTTAGGATTTCATAAAAGGGGTGGAATCCAAGTTATTTTCAGACTATAATGATCGAATTCCCGCAGAATTTTGACTTCAAATGCACAAACCCCTACATTTACTGAAGGAAATTCTAAATTCAGTGCGGGGATTCATGAGGCAAATTTGGAATTTAGTGTGTAAATTAATTAATTTAGTGGGGAAATTCAATTTGAGCTAAATAAAATATCAAAAAACATAAGGTCTGCACCCATAGGGATTCCAACCAGCAATCTTGAACTTTTTAAATTAGAATTTAGAAGATTTTCATGCCAGACCAGATACAGACAGTAGATGCCTCCCCCTTTAAATAAAAGATGGATAAATACTATGGTTGGGGAAATTGCCGGCCATGTTGAATTTGGCCATTTGGCCACCATATGACCAAACCCCAACTATTTCTGTCCGGCCACATGTCCATGACCAAACCCTAATAAATGCTAATCTTTTTTGCCGAAAACAACATAGCAGACTCAAATTTATTAGAAGTCTAATATTTTGACTTTTTAAGTAGCGAGTAGTCTTACAACGAATTGTCCTAATTTATTGCTCAGCTGATATGAGCTGTCGAAGTTGCTTTTGGTGTCTTTTTTCCGTCTAATTGTTCAACTATAGATAGATAGACACACTTTTCATTTTTGCTGATCACACACAGTGCCTGCTACCGATTTTTGTGTTTAAATAAAACCATCCAAGTGAATGGGCAGATTTTTCTTCGAATGCCCTGGTGGCAGCAAAATTTATTCTTGCAGGAGGTGCAAAACATTTTTGTCCAACGTCGAAAACATGATCAGTGATCGCTTCAGAGGCTCGTTTGAAATGGATAGAAAAATCGATAATTTGTGATGTTCAGGGTCCACTGGAGTGGCCTGGCTATTCGACTCCGTCATCAACATTGATCTGTCCAATGTGGAGGAAAAGGTCATGTTGACTGGTAAATTAGTTTAAAGATTAGTATTGGTAAGTTTACTAAGTTTGTTGGTTTAGGAAGGCACATGGTTAGAGATGCCTTCTGCAAAAACTGCAAGGTTTCTTGACAATCTAAAAAATATTCAAAATACAAAAGTGTTTCGTAACTTCACAATCTCAATCATATTTGTTGCTATTTTTAACGTAGTGCTGTAATTTAGACATTTTAACACCATTGGCTATTACTATTAAGTGGGCTGATAAGTTCTCCGACTACCAGTTATAATTTCTGGGCAATCTTTTTTGCGGGGCAAGGATCCTACCTATCTATCCTTAGATAAGTAACTACAATACACAGATAGGAACAGGTAAAAATCGGCTTTTTGATATTTTATACCAAAAAATTCTCACCGCGACCTGAATCAATGTATCAAACCAAATTTTGAAAAACGGTGTGAAAAAAAAGTTATGAATTTTTTCTGAATTAGAATAACTAAAATCGCCTATTTATAGAGTAGAGTAGGATGGATGTACGAGTTTGCACACGATCCCCAACAAGTCTACAAAGAAGGCAAAGTTATATTAGAGAAGGCTTTGATAGAGGAGTCACAAGGCATGGACGACAAACTGGCTTTGATGCCTTCAGCCACTACAATGACCCTACATGGTTTATCACCTGTGTTCAATTCTGGATCTTCATATGCTTCTCTGACACCCACTAATTCCACAAACACTACAAACAGTAGTGTCACCATAGCCGCCCAATTCAGCAGAAACTCATCCACAAGTTCTTTTGAGTCCACAAATTCATCGCCAGAGGAAGACAGACACAGAACTGCTCAGGGCATTCGCTTTGGCAGACGCTCTTTTAGAGGATTTCGAGGCAACCGATGAGATTGGACAGCAAAATGTGTATATAAAATGTAAAATATTTTTTTTGTTTTGCAAAACCTTCTAGCAGCAAAGTGTACATTCCTCAAACAACGCTTTTTGTAGGCCAACCTTTTTGTAGTTCAGAATTACTTTGGAGATTAAAAAATAGTTTCGAAAATTTTGGAAAGTAGGCCTATAACCAGGCATGTGCAAGAGCAGCATTTTTGGCGGCCTAACCCGTAAAATAAAATGTTCGGCCAAGGCAAAAAAGGCAGGGCCGGCCCGATATTAGCGGGGACTAAAATAAAAGACCATGTAAAATTTTTTTCCCGTTCTCCAGTCTCTAAAATTTCCAAAGAAATTTGAAGAAAACAGAATAAGGAAAATTTTTATAAGAAGAGAATTACAAAAAAATAGAAATAGGAATCATTATTCTTGTTCCTGCCCGGCCAGTGACAGCCCAGTCCAGTCCGCCGGAGACTTTAAAAATTACGGCCTTGGCCAACCAGGCCACATGCTTGCATTATAACAGGTTTTCCGAAAAAGACGGCTAGGTCTTAAAACGGAAAACGCTCAAAACGGAAATATTTCATACTCGAGCTTTTCAAAATTCTAATGCCCAAAACCAATACATATGATCAAAAAATAAATAAAAGTCGTAACAAAAAGCTGCCTTTCTCGAAGCAAATTTTGGCTCAAATTGAATTCCGCTTTCAAAAGTCTGAATTTCACCAGTAATTGTTGATTTTCGCTAGAAAATTATTTTTTGCTACTTTTTTCTTTTGAAGTTATGTTTTTTACTTTTAGTAGCAATCTCAAATCAAAGAGATGAAAAAGCGAGGACCAACTCAGTGATTTGGGATGTTTTCGTATACTTAGCTATCTTATATTAGTGCCTATATGTTGGTGCCTAAATCGCTGAGTTGGTCTTGTTCTTTTTCGTCTCTTTGATTTGAGATTGCTACTGAAAGTAAAAAACATAACTTCAAAGGCAAAAAAGTAGCAAACAAATCATTTGCTAGCGAAAACGCTCGTGTAATTTCTGTGTAAAAGTTGGAGCCAAACCTCTCAACCTAACAGATCAACGACTAACCTAGTAACTGCCAAAGAGCAGGTACACTGCGTACCCAGTAGAGAACGTTAGGCTTCGCATGTTAGAAACCTCAGCAACCCATCCATTTGCTGCTCACTCGAGGTGACCTCCAACCAAAAACCTTCCACTGTCAAGACAGAAGTGGAACCAACAACCTAAAAAGAAGTTAGCCAAGGACTTCACTTGGAACTCACCTCTGATAGAACATCATAGGGTTGACTATAGAAGACTCGGCGTTAGCCAACTCTATTATTCCTCATTCAAGAACAAGGAGATTTGCAATCCCCCATTCTCGAAACCATCCAAGATAACTTAGCTTAGACACGGTGAAATTCAGAAATTTACTGGTGAAAACAAATAATTTACTGGTGAAATTCAGACTTTTGAGGGCAAAATTTAGTTACAGCCACAAATTTTTAGAATTATGTAGATTTTTTGTTTTCTGAACTAAAAAACTTGCTTTTTGTTAAAATTTTAATTTGCTAATCTTTGAAGATTGTATCAAATAAGTCTAATTGAAAATCTAGTGTCTATTTGTTTCTATACATGCCTTGATCCAAGCTAAAGTGCTTGTGAAAGGCGCTACACATTCGCTATCACATTCTAAGAGATTGTACATACTTTTTATAAATGAATCTACACTTTTATTGTGCCGCACTTTCTAATCTACCTTGCTTTTAAATAAGAACAACCCTTATCACATTCTCGCTTGCTATTTTCTAATTTTCTCAGGTTAATAAAAATAAATTTTTTTGTTTCAAACATATATTACAATCATCAAATTAAAAATTTGTTTATTTGAAAGAAGCGTAGTATTTTTTGTGACATTTATTGGTTAGTAGATTCCAGAAGTATTTAAGTTTAGGTTTGTTTGCAGCATGGGCAGACCATTCCTCGAACATTTGGGTGGAAAAAGGTTCTACAACTGCGAACATTGTGGTACATACTTGTCCAACAGGAAAGAAATCATTTCTCACACGTTTAGAGGTAATTCACCCTTGGAATTAGTTGGCATATAGGTTTTGTCATGGCACTTTCATAAACAAAAATAAAATGACGCCACTCTTATGAAACCTCCTCTTTTGCAAACCCTAGGCAAACTAGAAACCTAGATGTAGGTCTATATATTTAAAAAACGAAATTTGACCCAAATCTTTCCAATTTTATTGCAAAAAATCTTATAGTAGACATGGTTTTTGCGCGCAACGGCATGCGTAAAATTTGAGTTAGCGGAGGACAGTTTTCTTTTGTCTAAGACTGTGTACTCTTTTGAGTCATTTGAAATGACCCCAAAAAGTAAAGTGCGAGACGAAAGAGAACTGTCCCCGCCAATTCAAATTTTACACATGCCTCTGCGCGCAAAAACCATGGTTCCTTCAAAAAATCTGGAGTACTGAACTCTACAATTTTCCACATTTGCAGGAGCCACCGGGCAAGCCTACCTATTCCGCAGTGTGGTCAATATTAAAGTTTCTAAAGTGGAGACTCGCTATATGATTACTGGACAGCATATGGTGCGAGATGTGTTCTGCAAGAATTGTCGCAGCAAGTTAGGCTGGATGTATGAGTTTGCTTGCGATCACGACCAGTCTTACAAAGAAGGTTTGAGTATAGAAACGAATTTTTGTTTATAAATCAACCTTTTGCAGGTCATGTAATATTGGAAAGAAAGCTGTTGCGTGAGTCAGACGAGACGGATCCTGGGCTTGCAGAACGTAATAGACCTTTGACCAGGACAAGTTCAGGTTAGATACCAATCGAATAATCAAAAAAAAATTAGATGCAAAAAAAGTCTTTTGAGAACCATTCCTTTTAAGTCAGTCTTTTTTTCGGAGCCACATTTTTTTTACAGATGAACTTCCAGCGGCCGTAGCCCGTTTTTTTCTGATCAACTTTTAACAAACGATGGCTTATTTCGCTCTCCACGAAAAGTTCTTTAAAATTAGTCCTAACTGCACAAAAATCTGTAAAAATTTTCGCGTTTTTTCTGTCCGGAAAATTTTCCATTCAGCAACACTAGTTTTTATGCAAAGAGCCCTTTCACAAGTAAATTAACCATGCTGAACACGAATCCGCTAAGAAAACCTGTCAAAGAGACTCAAAACCAGAAGTTTTCCGAAAATCATCACATCGACTTTTGGCAAACTTCATTCTTAAACACTGTTTTTCTCAAAAGAATGCCTTTATTTCAGAAAATGTTTTACACTAGTTTTGTTCAGCTGATTGTGCTGAACAAAAATATGAAACAAAAAACCGCTTTTAGACACGAAATTTAAAAAAAACCGCATTATTAACTAAATCAATGGTTTGGCGAAATGTAAATTTTTCCAACTTTTGCTCAGTTGTACAAAATTTTTCATGGTCAATCGGAAACGATTGGACTCATTTTAAAGAACTTTTCCTGGAGAGTTTGTTAAAAGTTGATTAGAAAAAAAAACGGGCTATGGCCGCCGGAAGTTGATCTGTCAGAAAATGTGGCTCCGAAAAATCAACTGACTTAAAGTGAATGGTTCTCAAAAATTTTTGTTATAGAAACAAAAAAGTTTAATGGTTCTGAACTCCTCATTAAATTTTCTACAAGATGGATAAAACAGTAGAAAAAAATTTCCTGCATGGCCAGCCCTCTCGATAGAGTCGTCCATTCTTACATATTATGTCTTTTAACATTTAAAAACTGAAAAGAATATTATTCATAAATCAGCGGATCAAAAAATCTATCCTCGATTTCGAATTGCCGAATTTCCAGTTTTTGTTGAAGTAACTGGGTTTATAGGATTATTAAATTATTTCTTATTAATATTCCGAACACATAATTTTGTAATTTTTATGTTCGTCTTTTGACTGGGATGTAAAATGGTAGAGCGTCGATGCGGACAACCGTCAGTCTGTACTAGTGCTGTTGGGCTCCCAAACAAATTTTTAGGGCAATATTTGTCCCAAATTATGTTTTTTATATGTTTTAGCGTCAGAAATGTATAGAAAAGATGGAGAAAAGCCGAAAAAGACGTTTTCCTCAATTTTAGGAACTTTTTTGACCAAAATTTACTTTTTGGAAACCCAGCCGACTTAGAAAGAAAAAAGCAAATTCAAAAAATGCGACAAAATACAGTATAGAGGGCCAAAGCGAAATTCCGCGAACTTTTGAGACAACCTAATAGTTTCATATTTTCAGCTTCTTCAGTCAGTTCTAGTGGGATCAGTTCAGTCACAATTACCTAAATGAATTGTGTGTAATCTAATCTAGCCACTATGTGTTTGTGTTCACTATCTGTGTATCTGTAATTGCAGTTAACTAATTTATTGTGGTTCCTTTGATAATGGTTATTTTGTCTGGTATTGTTGTTGTCCGAGGCAATCTCTTGTTTCTAAGACTAGTTCAAACATATTTACCTGTTATATTTATTTGGTTATTTTGTGAAGCTTGTGAAGTGAGTGTCAAAAAAGAATAAAACAACGTGTAAACTAAATTGTTTACTTATGTGGTATATATCACCACTTTTATATCATTGCCACATTACTTGTAAGCATTTTTCTAACCATTTATTTTAGATAGTTTTAGTGTAAAAATGACTATCCTGCCCAAAGGCAAGAAAAGCCACTCATTGGCCAAAGCTGAGAGATATAGCTCTGTGTAAGTTTATTTTCTTAGATTTAACATTTTGAAAATTGTAAACTCTTTCGGTTTATAACTCCTAGACAACTTTTGATTAACTTATTATTGACTTTTGGTACTTGTTCGGATGAAGCCAGCCTCCTGTTCTGCCCTGGCCCTGTTGTTTTTTGGCTAAAGCGCAGGTTAGGCCAGCTTACTTTAGAAAAACTGAAACATTTTTTTACTTTTGTAGCTCTGTAATCATGTTTCTGTGGACCTTAACATATGCTGGCTTACCCTTCGCCTAACCACAAGTCGAAAAAACAAAAGGAGGGGGTTGCTCCAAAAAGGGGGTTGATAACGTAACCTAGACAAGTACTAACATTTGGAGCAGAAAAAAAGTTTGAAAAAACTGCTTAAAGTATCACAAATATGTTACTGTCACAGTCTGTAGAACTCCGAACTACATTTTCAAAACTTTTCATTTGCAGGCGAGGAGGTGGACATTCCTCACCTAATAGTTCAGGCAATCCAGCTAGTAATACTGCTGGTCATGAGTCACACCACCGTTATGCTTCTGCCAACTCTAATGGTAGTGCTACTGGTTCGACTTAACTTGAATATGGCCTTCAGGAACTAATAGAACTAATAATATCATTTTTCAGGCGTGGATGTTACCTCTGGAGCTATGATTTCTCAACCTTTTTTAGGTAATTATTGCGTTGCTAGTAAATTGAAATTAACGAATTCAGTTTAGCGAATGTTGCCAACCTATCTCCAGCCCACCAATTGCTAAATATCCCAAGTACAAAAAAGCAATCTAGTCGCAAACACTCAGCTGGCACAGCCTTGACCATTTCTAACCAGTCTCAAGGCCAGGTGCCCCCAAGTGTTGGGCCTGGTTCTAGCTTGTTGATCTCATCTTCTGGAGGCATGAATTCTCCGCAGTCCCCATCTGCAAATCCTACTGGTATACCTAGTCTCCAAACTGTAGGTAAGGGGACGGAAAAGAGTCTGCCTGTAGCTGCTTCCTCTTCCAAACGCAAACCAGGATCTACCTCCAAAAATAGACAAACTCATCACCAACAAAATGCTGAAAGTAATATTTGGTGTCTTTGCTCTTTAGATTAGTTTTTGAATGGTGATTCAGATTGCAACTCAGATGACGAATACGGCTCTGGATTCAAAGACGACGAGGTAGACCGGTTTACAAATATATTTTTATGGAAATAAATGGCTGTACTACTTGCAGTTTTTTGTTGACTCGCAAACATAAAATAAAATTCAGGGTGGCGCAAATTTTTTTGAAAAATTCAAAATGGCTGTAACCTTTTTATCTTTTTCGATTTCGGCGAGATATTTTTTTGTTCGATTTTCTAATGTGGGAAGTTTTGTTTGACACCACGTGTGCATGCAAAAGTTTTCTATTTGGAAATGAAAAATGCTATTAAAAAATAGTGTTTTTGCTGCATCAGAAAACTATGGTGGGTATGATATAAGGCATGCAAGAAATGAAAGTCAGTGCAAAGTTCAGCTGCAATATTGCCGTAGATTCATTTTTTTAGGTCTTTCATGTAATAATGCGCCTAATGCAGCTAATATCAAGCGGTAGTACGATAAATTTTTTGATGGTAGCTTTTTCAGGGAGATGCGTTACGCCTTTGTTCATGCTTGCTTTTAAGTTTTTACTGTCTCAGTGGCATAGTTACAAAAAAGACCTCAAAAATAAATCTACGGCAATATTGCAGCCGAGCTTAGCACTGACTTTTATATCTTGCATGCCGTGCCTTATATCATACCCACCAAAGCTTTCTGATGCAGCAAAAACAGGGTCGTAGACTTTTGTCCCCCTTTTCCATCTTTTAAATTAGCGCCTTTTTTCCTCTTTTCAAAATTTATTTTTCTACCACGGTGTTTCGATTTAAAATGAAACGTAGGTTAGCATTTTTAGACAAGCCGATTTAAAAAAAACTGGTTTTTACAAGCTTGCTGTCGTTTGCCCGAGTGGATCCTAACCTAGTGTAAATTTTCGTTCATCTTTGCATTGGATGAAGTTCTATACAAAGATATCCAGAACTTTTTTCAGCTATTATTGTAACTGCCTTTTAAGCTCTACACAGTATGTCATAAAAACGCGACCACACCGGTACGTAAGTTCGTGAGTGGTTATACGTAACAGACCGTATTTATGTATGGGTTGCAAAATTTTTGAAAAAGAGAATTCGCACTCAATTAATTGCTGGGTTTGAACATCGAAATTTTTAAACACAATTTACGATTTAAAACCCATCGGTTAATTAATAAACTATTAATAAACGATTATTAATTAACCGATGGGTTTCAAATCGTACGAACTTACTGACCATACCAATAAAACGAACAGATCAAAATGATCTCTTTGGTACCTAAGGAGAACGTTGGAATATCAGCCACCAGCGGAGTTCGGATATTACAATAAACCTACATGCAACAAGTCTAGTAAAATCTCATCTGTAATACTTACTGTTTAGTACTCAGCGGAAAAGTGGATGAATTTGATTGGTTACTGAGGCTGAAAGAGCACAAAATTTTGCTTGTAGGGCGGCAAGAATAAGTAGTGATAAACTTCCCCAGTGCTTTCTTTCGCAAAAGTCTTCATCCGGAGTTGTTCGATGGAGCTTGATGTAGTCGTCGACTTCGTCTTTCGGGCAGATCCACCTAGTCCATTTTGCGTCACAGTTGCTGTACATAAATCCATCAATTCTTTGCGAACACGTTTATAATCCTGGTAGACGATTTGAGCGACTATAAATAAAAAAGCGCTAATTCAAAAAGTGGAAAAAGGGGCCAAAAGCATCTACACCCAAAAACACTATTTTTTAATAGCATTTTTAATTTCTAAAATGAAAACTTTTGCATGCATACGCGATGTTTAAGAAAACGTTCCACATTAGAGAATCGAAAAAAAAAAGATCTCGCCGAAACGTAAAAAGATAAAAAAGTTACAGCGATTTTAATTTTTTCAAAAAAAATTGCGCCACCCATTACACTTTCAAATTGGCTTTGGCCCAGATGATAAAAAAAACTGCAAATGCTTTTTCTATATTATTTTTGGATCGGCTAAAAATAAAAAAGGGTACAGCTGAAATGAACTTTATTTTTTGTGCATATTCGAAAATCTTAATGACCAACTGAAATCAAAAACTTTTGGTTATAAGTTTTTGTGGTTTTCAAGTAATAAAACGAATAATTTTTAGTTGGAAATTCGGTTTGCTGAGCGCCTTAAAAAAGCTCGTGGCCTAGTGATCAAAGAAGTGAAGGGGGATGGTGCTTGCATGTTTCGCGCTGTGGCTGATCAGATTTATGGCGACGAGGAGATGCATGTGGATGTGCGCACTCTTTGCATGGACTATATTGTTAGGGATTGCAATTAATACAACAAGTAATCAAATTAAAGTTTCAGGCCAAGAACAGAGACCACTTCTCCCAATTTCTGACTGAAGATTTTGACATCTACTTGACCAGGAAACGAGAAATGGAGACACACGGCAACCATGTGGAGCTACAAGCTATCTCTGAGATATTCTCCAGACCTATTGAAATCTTCGAATATAGCATTGGTAAGCGCAGTTTTTTGTGGCATCATATTAAATACCAAAAGATTTGAAGTCACAAAAAACCGAAAAGCTAATTTGCAAACATCTAATTTAATGTAAAATCGTAAATAAAGTTGAAGTATCAAAAAATATAGCAGATTTTAGCTACTTTTATTTAGATCCAATCAACACTTTTCACCCTATTTCGCCAGAAGCAAACACTGGAATTGAAAACCCGCCTATACGCCTGTCTTACCATGGAACTGTTCACTACAATTCTGGTAACTAGTTCAACCTTACGAAGCTTACAACAATTACTAGAAACTCGTAATTTAAGTGATTGATCCATTCACAGCCACTATTGGAGTGGGTCTAGGTCTGCCTGAATTCAAGCCTGGAATGGCTGATAGGAACCTAATGAAGGAGGCATCTATAGCTTCTGAAGCTCAACATATAGAAGAGGCTATGCTCAACGACAAGCTCAGAATGACTGACTGGGAGAGAACCGAGGAGGAGCTGTCCAAACAGGCAAGCTTTTTAGCGTTTGATTCGAAAAAGCTTTTAAAGTTACCCAATATATTTTGGCAAGCACAAACCTGTAACAGCCACCCTTCAAAACGACAACCTCAGTCTGAGTTCCTCAGACATTTGAAATTTCCCCATGCCTCAAAATGCCTTTAAAAATGAAGTGCGACTTTCAACACAAGTAGCACAAAATGAACTTTTGTATAAGACCAACCTCATGGTCGCTTCATGGGTGTTCGTACAGGGCTCGGACCTGTCCTTATTAACAAGATTTGTCCTTATTTTGGGACTCCAAATCTTATTTTTTGGCTCCTAAAGAGCAATTAGCATTGGATAAAATAGCATATTTCGGCAAAATACCGAAAAACGTCCTTATTTTGAGCAAATGTGCTTATTTTTAAAATTTTGAGATCCGAGCACTGGTATACGTAGGATAGGGGAACGATAATACTTCTGGTCCTTAGGACTCTTGCTAAGAGTGAGCACTACAAAATTTGTGATCATGTTTCACAAATTGATAATAAAAATTACAAACAAATCCTTAAAAAATTTCTTAACAACTTATATTAACTTATTCACAATGTTCAGATAGCCAAAGACTCGTACATGGACTATTTGCGCCAATTGGAAGGCAAAGAACCAACAAAAGACTCTATTAGTTTCAGTGTAGACTATGCCAAATCAAGACCTACTTCTCCAACTTCTTTTACTTCGCCATTGTCAGTTTCGACTAAAGTGGCTGAAGAGGAGCGTCAGCTCAATTCGTCTTCAAGTGGCAGATTTGGTCAAAGATCCACTACTACAAATGCCAACTCCTCTAGACTGTCTTCTAGTTCTGGCACCCTAGGATCCAAACGAGGGGCTTCTTCTCCTAATATACCTTGCTGTAGTAGAGACGACAAAGACAGGATCAGCGGTTATTCACCCATGGCCAAAGTGCACAAAAATGGTACGATATTGCTGTTATGAGTGTTCATCTACTACCTTCAAATTCTACTATAAGATCATCGATATGAAAAGCTTTTATATTGTCATTGAAAAAACCAAAGGCAGAATTTGTCTATGCAGAATCTATTTTTACTGAGTACATACATAAATTTTCAGATGCTTCCAGTTCAATGCCGAATATCGGTCCGAATTTCGGTCAAAGCTTTAGCAGTCAAACCATAAATGACCATATGCGCCCCTCTACTTCTGCTTCTTCCTTGCAGCGATCATATGGTGATGAGCCTTGTGCTAGTTCGGAAAGCCAATCTAGGTTATCTAGCAATGCTCCAGCAACTTCATCTGGACTCTATGAAGAACTTTTGGCATCCAGTGCTTTGGGTAAACCGAGCTTTTATTTAATAGAAACAGCAACATAAACCAAAGTAATGTTACAGCCTATGACGATGACTGGGGAAGTAGCGCAACTGCACTAGACGAAGCTGCAATGCTAGCCCGAGTTATGGCAGTTTCCCAGGCAGAGTTCTACGACACCTTGAAAAAATCGCCAAAATGATTTTTTTCACTTGGAGTCTACTGAGCAGCTTTAGCTTTCGCTCCCACTTCGCCTATTTTTTCAAAAGTTTACTATTATTTTGTTGCTTCGCTTGTGCAGTTAAATGTGATTTACACGTCTCATCAAGAGTTGAATCCTACAATTTTATTATAAATTTCGACATAAAAGCCTGCTTGTAAGAATTATTGGGCTGAACCATAAGTAATGTCGTTTTTTAAATGGGTTTTCATGTAACATATTATAATTATTTTTTGATTTATTATGAACTACTTGGTAGCCCTTTTCTCGGCCTTTCTGATGAGCCATCATTTGTTAATGATCAAAATAGAGGGTATAAGTGCTCAAAAGAAATGAGGTTTCTTTTGAGCACTTATACCCTCTATTTTGATCATTAATAAACAAATGATGGCTCATTAGAAAGGCCGAGAAAAGGGCTATCAAATAGTGTATGACGTATTAAAAATGATCATAACAGGTTACATGACAACCATTTTTAAATAACGACATTACTTATGGTTCAACCAAATAGAAGAAGGCTAAACTATTTTGTAAATGTTCTGTTTGATAAAAACTTTTTTCCGATTGTTTAGTGACTATAAATAAACACATAAGCAGAAGTACAAGACTAAAAAAGGATTTCAAATTAAAATTAGAAGAAGTAAAAATACCCTCTGTTTACCTTATTTTGATGCCTTTTTTACTTCTTCTGATTTTAACCATCCTTTTTTTAGCTCTATGTTATTCTGAAAAAATGGTCAGCATGCCATTTTGTAGGAAAATTCAAGAGCTTTCGAATGATGCTTTAGTCTATAACTTCTTATCAAAAAAAATTGAGAAAAACTCTTATTTATGCGCTCAAACAACGATTTTTCTTAGATTTCCCTTGATTTTGACTTGAAATCGACACGATGACGATCGTAACTTTTTCCAAAATAGTCAAAAATAAAATTTTAACCTACCAAGTTGTAGCTAAGAAACAGGAGATCAAAGTAGCATGCACTTCAAAATTTCACGTTTTGAGAAAAAGATGGAAAAAGATAGAAAATCGAACGGAAACTTTTTTCGCACCCTTTTTTTTCTTCACTTTTGAAACTATGAATTTCGACATCGTATTTTTTACAAAGTTTCAAAACGACCATAACAGTTTTGTAGAGCTTGAAATTCTCTCGAAGTTTGTCTCTTTCGGTTTCACTTTAAGGTTGAAAAATAATCATATTCAAACCGTTTTTGGCAAAAAATTGAATCGAACGGTAACTTTTTTCCGCAACTGTATGAAAGATGCAGAATAAAAAACTTAAAGTTTCTGTATATTTTTTTTGTATAACATTGTATATTTTTGAGAACATACAAAAGAAACATTGGCCTCAGTCCTCATGGGGGTGCCCTAGCCAAAAAATATGCTATGGACGCCCTTGTGTATTTCGTATATTTCGTTTAAATTTTAATGTTTGTAATTAAAAAGGAGCATTAAAAAGGAGCACTTAGACTATACACCTTAGCAGCTTATTGCATTCTTCTTTTCGCAAAAAAGTCAAAAACCCGTTTGTTTACGATTTTTTTTATCATTTTTATACATATAAAAAATTTTGGTATAAGAATTCTGAATGATACAGAAAGAGAAGATAGATTTTTATTTATTTTTCAATAAAAAGTGCCTACAATTTGAAAGGACCCTCTTGAAAGCAAAGGCATCTTTTGAAATGTGTGCCTCAAGTTAAATTTATTCATAAATCAATTTGTCTTCTTTTTTGAGCTTTACCTCCTAAACATATGCAAATGTTTATGAGAAAACTTTTGCGTCACTTTTTTAAATTCTTGTCTGTTTGATGCTAAGCAAGGACTTATTCGGCTGACTTTTGGCCAATTTTTTTTCTCACGCCTGGTTCCTTTCAGAAGGCAAAGCAAATAAAAATTCCCAGCATTTTTTCCTTATTGAACTAAAGTAGCTTGTGTCTAAAATTGACCGTAATAGGCAGTTTTTATACTTTCGTTCTTTATTGTGATTCTGAATTGACTAGAGAATTGGTTGCACTTCTTTGGGCTATTTGCCTTTTTGATTTTTTAATGTATTCATTTTTTCCTAAACTTCGTCATTTAAAAAGAGATAGTCCGGATAGCGAATAAAAACTCTTTTTCTTACCGCCTGTTGCTTTTTTCTGTTGATATTGCCCATTATTAGAGTTATTGACCCTACCGCAGTATAACCCCCCCCCAAATGAAATTTTTTTGAAAGTGTTTCCAAACACCCTATATCAACCTAAAATCATCTCAGAAGTTCAAAAAAGACATTATTTTTGTGTTCTGGTCAATAAAAAATTGAGTTTTGGGCATTTTGAAATTTCGACCATTTGGCTGTCTTACCATGTTTTGGTCACTGGAGCTGGGCAAAAAAGAGCCTCTAAATGCATTTTTGATCAAGAGTCTCGCTCGGAATTATGTCTAAGGTAAGTGAGTGAGTTTTTCAAAACATCATTTTAACCATTTTGAAGCATTTCCTACACGTTGAACACGATAAAAAAGGTGTTTTCACAACCCCAAGCAGCATCTCAACCCCAAGCCCCAAGGGGCTTGGGGTTGAGATGCGCACACCCACATACCTTAGACGCAACTCACTCGAAAGTGACTCTGGATGCATAAAAAATGTATGCATACCAGAGTTTCTTTATGCGTTTCTTTATTAACAAAACTATGTTCAAATTCCATCTATTTGGGGCCAAGGTATCCTCAACATCTGATGTACTAAGTTGTAATAAACAGAAATCAACTAAAAACACCAAAATTCAAGATTAAAAAAAAATCGACTTTTTATAGAAAAAAGTAGGTGAAAACACCTTTTTTATCGTGTTCAACGTGTAGGAAATGCTTCAAAATGGTTAAAATGGTGTTTTGAAAAAGTTCAAAAAAAATTTCATTTGGGGGTATACTCCGGTAGCGCCGAGTTATTATATAAGATAATATGAGCTGCATACTGTAAAAACTCGCTCGAAAAGACAATACCAATAGCACGATTTTTAATCAAATAGGGCTATGAATTTAGCGGTTTTTATTGTAGGTTGAATTGTTTAAGAATTGTTTTAGCAGATCAATAATTTATATATGAGCAACATACTTTATCTCCAAAATATTTTTTTCTATTTTTTGTTTCTATTTAGTTAAGTTTTTTGCTTCAAGCAGGTTCTAAGGACTAAATTTGTTTATTTTTTTGCCAATCTCTTCAAAAAATACCCCAAGCTTAAAGATAATGCTAAAATATATTTCTGTTTTTCTAAAATGGTTGATATAAGTTTGAATTTTCCATTTATTTAAAATGCATAGTTTTTGTTTAAAAATAGACACATGACAATTTCACTTTCATATGTGTGACTTTTAGTCGGAAATTTTTGCTGAAATTTGAGTAAATGTTTATTTCTTGTGTTATGAATATAGTAAACACTCTACAATATCATTGCTTGTTAGCAGGTCAAGAGATATGGCTTTTATATAGCAAACACTTTGAAACGTGTCTATAGGTATTTTAAAGTGTTTTTGAGATTTTTGAACTCTATTTACGACTATATTTTCAGAACACCCTCCCTAGCCAATTTTAAAACACAAACCTCAGTTAGTTTTTTTTGGCCCCAAGCTGATTATTTTTAAATTTTTATTTTTCTTATTTTTGAACTGCTTCAAAATATTAAGTTAAAATAAAAAAAACACATTTAAGATACCGTATTTATTCTAATAGAACGACACCCTCTGTAAGGACTTTTAAAGGCAAAAAGTGAAAATTTACAGCTAGAAGCTATATATTAAAGTGCTTTTTGTATGTCTTTTTTCCTCGTAAATGTGTTCGTAACTTTGCTGGTCATCAATAAGTTCGAAAAGACCTCTCTGGATCCCGCATAAAAAGGGACAACTTTGGATAATCAGTTTTCTAACTGTGGATTGCTTGACAAGTGTTCGTTCGTTTAACTTTCTTTTCGGCGTCACGGCCCTGACTGTGACCTGGGAAAACTAGTGATAAAATTTTTTCTGCATATTTTTGTAGAGCGCACCCAAGTTCCTGACAAATCTGGCTCCTTAGCTCTGAAGATCCACAAAAAGTAGTACAAGGATCACTCAAAGTTCTGAAAACACCTTGATACCCACCCGTATCATGGTTCTTTATAACTGAGCGATGAACCATGGGTCATTCCTAAAACTTTTGTTGGCTTTCAGAAACAGGGAGCCAAATTCACAAATGATTTGGGTACGCTCTACAAGAATAAGCGTATAATTTTTTTTTGCAACTCCCCAGGTCACAGTCAGGGTCTATCCCTTGTGATACGGATAATCAAAGTCTAGGAAGGCATATCAAAAGAGCTCATCTTCAGCTTGTTCACGGCGTATTGAATCACCAATGCAATATATGGAAGCCAGAACGGTGATGCTTACCTGATTCAAGCCTATTTTCCCCGTTTTAAGTGGTCGAACCAAACTGCAGCAGATTGGCTCATTTATTCTTGGAAAAAAATCGATTTTTAGAAGAAAGTTTCAAGCGTGATAGTGATATTTTGTTGAAATATTAGATTTTTTTCTGATCTAGGCCGGAATTTTGAGGTCTAAAAATAGAACGACAGTCTCTATTAGAATAAATACGGTATATATAAAAATATAAAAAATCAACTTATATAGTTTTTTTATCTAGAACTTCTGAATAATCTTGACTAAGTATTCATCCGGGATCTAGTTCAAAAAATTTCAACCCCTGGTATTTTCCCTAATATTTTCAAGACACCAAAAGCTTACTTAAAAGTGTTGGCTTGCCAGCTTTATCAAAATTATATGTGTAATTTTAAAACGTAAATTTATTGGTTAGTACTCGATATTGTGATCTTTTCCTAAAATCTAGTAAAAAGGTAAAAAATGTTTCAAAGTGCTTAAAGGGGGTGTGACATTAGGGGGGGGGGGAAATTTGACATAAAAAGGCCAACTTTGGGGGTCTCTACAGATTTATTTTTCTTATCATTCTCAAAACTTTTTTTGGCAAAGTTGCTCTATGCAAATGTTCCCCGCGATTGAGAATAAATTCAGAGCTCTGCCGAAAAAATTTTTTTTCGCGATTTTCGGACCCATCATACTTCAGTGCTTGCGTTCAGTGCAACGTCAAGTGTCGAGTCAGCCCACAGCCTCATTGCCGCCCACTACAGGACTAAGGATAAGTATTTTCCTCTTGCTCAGTTTACTTTTAGAACTATGCTGGCCGTCATTGCGTGGAACCAGATCCAGGATGCCGAGCTGAGTGGTGAAAGACAAGTGGTGAGCATCAGCGCTATCCATTCCAAGGCTAGAGGGACGCTTCGAACGAAGGTGCGCAAGACTGCAGGACCAGATGACTGGAAGAAAAAGCTGGTGGTCAACTCTCTGAAAAAGAAGCGCCTCTATGGGCCAGGCATGCCAGCTGCAAATGATGGAGTCGAGCAGCTTGTGGACGAAGTGCAAATGCGGTTGAGCCACCTCACTCTCTTCGAGGAAGAAGAAGATGAATCCGGAGAAGAAGATGAAGCCATGGAAGAATAAAAAAACAATTTTAGCTCTCCATTGTTGTTGTTGTTGTTGTTTATTGTTGTTCTCAATAAAGTCTTTTTTGGTTAATTTTTTGTCTAAATGTGATTTTTGGGGACCCTTTGGTGGGTCCTCAAATGCCTGACAAAAGGGTCCCTCAAGGGAAAACCAAAAAAAATTTTTTTTCGGCAGAGCTCTGAATTTATTCTCAATCGCGGGGAACATTTGCATAGAGCGACTTTGCCAAAAAAAAGTTTTGAGAATGATAAGAAAAATAAATCTGTAGAGACCCCCAAAGTTGGCCTTTTTATGTCAAATTTCCCCCTAATGTCACACCCCCTTTAAAAAAATGTCTATTTTCACTAACAATCTTTGCAAATGTCTAGAGACTAAATAAAGTTGCTATAAATGAAGTGTCTTGCATCAAAATATTTTTGCAAGACCTGTTCTGCTAAAATTCCGATAGCTTTGGCAAAAAATAGTAATCTAAACAATTTTCATCAATCGCGACTTAAGATAAAAAGAAAGGGCAGATAGTATTTCCTTTTTGGTTTTTAACTTCGTAATCCTTCTCTAAAGTAATTGAAAGGCTCCTCATAAATTAAGTCTTTTCAAGCATTGCCGCTATGTTCATTAACAAAAACAAGAATTTGGCTATTATTGTTTTGAAAGTTAATGTATAGTTTATATCGAAGTCGACAAAGGATCACAATATGATTTTTTTGGGCAAAAAGGATGGTCTAGTTATGTGTTACCGTATTCACTTTACTAACTCCCGAGGGTTATTTTTCAACCTCTAAAAAGTTCGAAGATTTTGAGGTCGATTTTGAGATTTTCGGGTGCTCAACCAAAGTCTTGAAAAAAAGTAATTAAGTAGTAATTAAGAAAACGCAAAAAACATATTTGCAAAATATTTTCTCTAGGCTGAGATATGAGGTCCATATGGGGAGTGATTAGAGGGTGGAGAGTTAATTGAGTGGATACTCTCTTATTTAATCGGTTTAGTAATATGTAATTTAAATGTTAGTTGTCTATAATAGGTCATTCGCACAAATTATACGAATATAAATTCAAGTCGTGATTTAGTGTACACCTAAACACATTTTATTTGGCTCTGTTTGAATATAAACCAAACACTTTATTAAGTGGTTTATTAAGGTTTATTTATTAAAATTATCGGTTTATTGAGAAACTGGAAACCTTGGAAACCGGCCAAAGTGAGTGTTTGCACTTTGGCCGGTTTCCAAGGTGTACACCAAATCGAGACTTGAATATTCGGTAAAAACAATTTAAAAATTCCGGTTTTTACTATTAAAAAGTGTATTTTTAAATATAATAAAATTTAGACAACAGCACAACCCAACTGCTTTCAGCCAAAGTTGAATGAAATTTTGTTGAAAAAGAATAAGGAGGTTTTTCGATCACCTCTTGGTGAAAATTTATTAATATGTGAATAAGTGTAGCTGCTTCACATTTTGTTTATAATAACAAATGTGTTAGCCTGTCTATGTGATATGGCAGCAAGGGTAAGAGGGCGAAACTAGGAGACCGCTGTCAGTCTCAATTTCAATCAGTTTAGAGGGTGGTGGGGGCTTAAATTCTTAGACACTCTAGCTGCTGGCCTCCTGATTGCCAGTGTGTAGATTAGGGACTAAATAGATTGGCTAGCTGGCTTGGTGACCTCGGCAAGGGTGGAGAGTGAGGGAATAAAGCGAGCACTGCTCTAAGCATAATGATAAACCAAGTTGCCCGCAAACTTGTCGCAAATTCTTTATTTCCCCCAAAAATATTGCTCTTTTACCGGTATCTTCACTTTTTTCTATTTACTCAAAATGTTTATGTTTGATTTTAACAAACTATCAATGTTGACTCCTTTTGAAGTTGCTAAAAAATGAATTTTCGCGGAAGGTACTCTTCCATCTAGAGTTATGACTTTTATGGCTTTTCAAATATTATCAAAACAATATAGTGACACGGTATATCAAAATTGCAATTTTTGATCAAAGGATGACAGCAACGACTTCCCCAATTGGAAGTGAGCCACAGCGAGGAATCTGATTCCAAAAGTGCTCCCTAGTATTCTCTTTCCCCTCCATGTGCAGTCATTTCATCCGTAAAAAATAATCAAAATATTTGATTTCGCTAGCGCTCGATCTGTTCATTCGACCAACTTTTCCTATCTAAATTAGGTCAAACAAAGGAGGTTTTTGGTTGACTTTTTGTGCTCTAGCAGGAGGACTAAAACTTCAAGTTGTTTCATAAAAGCATTTCTTAAGACCTTATTTTCTGCAAATGCTGTTACTTTTTGCAAAGGGTAAGTATCCGTTTAAGAGGAATCTACAGCATCTAAACTTAATACATTTTATATTCCGTACTTCACTGCCTAAATTTTTGGCCTATTTGCGAGTGGAGAACAAGCGAGTGAGTTTAGCAAGCATTTAGATAAGAAGGAGAACTTAGGGATTTAATTTTATGGCTTTGCATTTGTCGTTTTATTTCTCTGTATTTGGGTAATGTTATTGACTTGGCAAGCAAGACGAGCAATTTTTCGGCACATGTTTTAGCCTTGTGTTTCTTTGTTTTTGCTGCAATTATCCATTCCCTGATATGATACAAGTATTGACTGACCAGTTTATAATTGTTCAAAGAAGACTTTTATGCACTTTTTAAAAGTTAACTCTGCGCCGTTTTTGCAGAAATATAAAGCTTATTGAAAAGATTGCTCAGCATCTATTCAACTTTTATCAGAAACAAAAAGATAATTAATGTTCACGGATATGGATCAAAGACAAGAAAAAAACCTTTCATGATGTATTTTCTATGCAGCCAGTCTCCACTAACAATCCTTTTTTTTGGGAAGCAAAATTTGACATGTCGAATTTTCGAGGTTTATCAAAAGTCGTTTGCTGTTCTTACAGCTTTTTCTAAAAGCTCACCGACATAAGTTTTAAGTTTAGTTAGAAAAGCAGGTAGAGAAAACTCTAGACTGTTAGTCAAAAATATTGTTAAACTGTAACGTATTAAACAAATTTAGTGCATAAAGTCAACTTTTCGGCACGTTTAGAAACTTCATTTATATTTATTTTGAAGTAAACTTTGTTTTTCGTCTTGATCATAATTTCGAAAGTAGCTGTAGGTAGAGATGTTCCCAGTGCTTTCTTACACGCATTGCTCACTACCACTGCTCACTAGCTTTTTTTATTAATTTATGCACATAGCTAAGTTAGCCAGGAGTTTCAGGAGACAACAATTGGCTAGCTAACCTTTTGCGTAAGAAGATTAGAGCAGGCAAGATGTATGTGTATACTAGCACAGGCAGTTGTAGTCAGAGCAAATCATTAAACGAGAAGAATGGGCAGTCAAAAAGACATACACCGCCCAAATGAAGAAGAAGACACAAAAAGTTTGGAAAAGGACAAAAAGTAGTAGCAATCTAGTCCAATCTCGGCAGACTAGATTCCGCTTCAGGTGCTTCTAAAGCTGTTTTCTTACGTAGCAAAAACTTTATTTTTATGTCAAAAACTTTTTGATTTTTGGAAAGGTTCCTTATACTTATTTTTTCGTTTCCTCAAAATACTGTACCCACCAAGTGCGTTGGTTTCAAGCAAAGGACAACTTGAACAAGTCGGATATTGTCTACATTTTAACTTGATAATTATATTCGGTTGACGGAAGTTTTTTAGGCCTCCTTCCGTCCCCAACTTCATCCTAAAATATCATCTTGCAGCTCTGTGCTTAAGCTTAAGCAACCAATGATCACTGATTATTTTAGGGCGCTCAGCGACTTCATGCATTGTTGTCTTTGGCTCTGGAGTTCGAAATCTTTTTCATAGATTATTGCGGCTGCTTCTAGAAGGATTTTCCAGCCTCCTGTCTCTTAAACGAAATTGAGCGAACCAGTTTTAAACAATGCTCTTGCCCACAGCAAGGCGCCCATACATGAAGTTGATCTTTTTGACGTCGACAGTGGCTGGAAATTAATGTTCCATCAGAAAGGGCATCACATGGCAGTTTATGGGTGCGTCATTGCTTGGCTGAGCTAAGGCAATGGATGAATTTGATTCCTCCCGCTTATTTTCTCAAATCACCCGCTTAATTTTTAAAATTGGATTTTCTCTCTTATTTTAACATAATTAAAAAAAACACTCCATCGTCTCTCCTTTCAAATACACAAATCTCTTAATTTTTTATATTTTACAATACGAATTTATGGCTCATTAGATAGCTGAGATCTGGGGCTACATGATGGTGTAAACATTTAAAAAAAGTTATGTTAAGAAACGGTAGAAAATTCTATTTTAAAATTAAGCGGGATATTTAAGGCAAAAAAGCGGGAGATTTACAGTAAAAAAGCGAATGTTTTTATACCCATCCTAAGGCAACAATGAGTGAGTGCATAACAGGGCCAGTGAAAATGAGCAATGCAAATGAGCCATAGGTTCTTTTAAAAAGTTTGAATTTAGATGGCGTTTAGGAGGTCAACTTTTCGGTCAACCTAATAATTCTCTTAAACCAAGGAACGTAACTGTACTTTTTAAAAAATTTTTACTTTTTTGGGGACCCGAAATCTTTTTTATTTTTGAGGTTTCACGTCAAAATCTTTTTTTGTGCTCAAAAATCAATAAGTACTGGATAAAATGGCGTTTTTTTGACAAAAATGACCGAATTGTACTTTTTTTTAATTTTGAGTTACGTATCCTGTCTTAAGCGCATGAAATAGCAATCAGTTGTATAGAAAATGCTAAAAAAAACTTGTAACTTAGATCCAATTCAGCTTATTATTATGCTATTTTCAATGTGCTTGCCATCAATATACTCTGACTGCGTGTTTTTTTGTGTTGTCCATTTTGTGATTAATAAGATAGTTTTCTTATTTAAACAAATTTAAAAAATTAACAAATCATCTTGTGAATAAGTGAACACAAATGTAGTTTTGTATGTGATAAAGAAAAAATGAACACAAGAGAAGTGCAAAAATAACGAATGTGACTCCGATTGTGGCAGCGACGTGAAATTCTAATCAATTTGAAGCGCAAGTCGCATTCACACTTTTCTGCACCATCATAGGCCGCGGTGTAAAGCACTATTTCTGATTTATTCAAACTATTTTTTGGCAGATCACAGATGTTTTTAGCATAAGACTATTCCCGCTAAACCACTGTTCGTGCTGACAGTGCTAGTAGATAGTAATTAAGGCTATCAAAATATATATAGCTATTAATGCGTTCTTTTGTGACATTCACTGAAGCTAATTTGTTTTGATCCAAATAATTTGCTTGTGATAATTATCAAAATTTTCAGAAACAATTGCTAACAAAAATAAATCCTAACATTAAACACAACATTTTAATTCTTTTTTAACTCTATAACCTTTTTCTACATAATTATTATATTGGGATGAGCTAAAGGCAGTGCAGCTGTACTTGCCAGCGAAGCCTTTCATCTTTACTCTCTAGCTATAAGTAGATGTAATGTATGAAAGGGACAGCAGTTCTACTTCTACAAACACTCCGTCTCGTACTTATTTCTCACCTCTAACCAGGAAAAATTTCAAAAAGGGTAAATATGTTAATAAATACTTAACATGACTTTGAGCTTAAATTTTTGGGTCACAAAAGTATCGATTATTTTTGAGGTTAATATCAGTAGAAAATTATTTTTTGGCTGCCTAACTAATTAAAAGAAGTATGTCTCGTAGATAACATCGTTTCTGGCATAGTTTGTTCTCAAACAAAACTTTTTAATAAATAAGAATAATCTAGTTCATATTAAGCTGCTTGAAATCATTTATTTCAATTTTCTACTTATTTATTTCTATTTGAGTCCAGCTGTAAAAAAATACATATTTAACACACGATCTTGAGTTCATTGTATGTCAAATAGCGATGATATTAGGTCGTCGAATAAGTTTTGAGAAAAAGCACGTGGATTCGCTTTAATTTTCAAAGTGCATCATTTGGCACATTTGACAATGATGTCTCTATGTGTCATATACCATTTCGTAGCCCGTTCTCTGTTCTTTTAAATGTTGAACAATTGAACAATTCTTTGTTATTAAAAAATGGGATCAAAAATAGGAAAACAAAAAATGTGCATAAATTTACCAAACTTGAGAAATTATTTGTTTTTATTTTTGGTCCAATTTGTTATAACAAAGAGCCGGTTAATACGACATTCAAAAGAGGAGAGAACGGGCTACAAATGGTATATGACACGTAGAAACATCATTGTCAAATGTGCCAAATGATGCACTTTGAAAATTAAAGCGAATCCACGTGCTTTTTCTCAAAACTTATTCGACGACCTAATACTTTTACTTAATTTACTTTTGGACCAATCAAATAAACTGTGCCTACTATTATCTTAAATAGGGCGTTTATCCAATCGTCCTTTATATGAAAAAACTTAGAAACAAAAAAGTGTTTTGGAATATAATATTTTTAAGAGCGTCAACAAGAACACTGCCGTAGACAGTTCTTTTTAGTCAAACCTAAAAATAAAAATCGGCAAAAAACACATCAATAACATAACTAACCAGCACATTTTTTAGGTTACATAAGCGAACAGGACAGAAAACCTTTATCAAACTACTTTTACACCAAGCACAAAGATTTTACACTGCCATCCAGGCTTAGTTGGTCTCACTCTAATATAACTGTGAAGCATAATATCCACTTTCTTCTGGTCAATTTATTGATCAAAAACCAAATTTTAATTTAAGTTAATTAAAATTTCTATATTTTAGTGCCTGTTTGTATTTCTATTGTTTGCGGGTAAAACATGTGAATCGGGTAAGGTGGCGGCTAAATATAGATGCACTCGCAACTCTATAAATCTGGGCAATATTATTGGAACTTTGTTAAAAGACTATGATACACATCTTTTGCCTGAAGCTGAAGGTGTTAATGGTAAGATATTTCCAAGCTTTGACCTAAAATGTACTTTCTAATATTTAGTGACCATTGAACTGCATGTACAGGTAGTCCTATAGACCACTTTTAGTTTTTTGGTACAAGGTGGCTCTTGATTTTTAAAAAGAAGTTAAAAAAGAGCTGTGCAATAAATAAATACTGGATTAATGGCTAAGGCCCACACATACACCATTTGCTCGGCTTTATTTTATGGGGTTTTTGAAATATGTTTTTTTAAGAGACTCTTCAGAAATCCATTAAAAATTGTTGTGCTACTGCTCTGCAAAAAGCAAAAAATATTTCTGGAAGTTTGTGATAGAGGAAATATTAGAAAAACAAAAAATTGTATCTTATAAGTACAGGGGGGGCTATTTTTATTAAACTATTATTTTATTTAAAGTTCACATGTTCACTTGCTTTAAAAAAATTATTCTGGCTTTCCCTATTACTTAAATGATCAGTTAAATATATAGATTTGTTTTGTTACTACCACAAAAAAATTAGATGCATAGCCGCTCTGGCTATAAGGATTTTTGGCTATAACAATTTAGGGTAGAGCAAGGGAGACCCGAAATTGCTTGGCGATATTGTTATACATCGATAATTTTATGATCAAAATTATTGGTCAGTCGCCATTGGGGTCGAACCCGAAATTGTTTTCTTTCAATTCCAAAATTGTTCCTAATGCACTGAGGTTAGAATTTTGAGAGTGTTGAGTTTCAAAGCAATTTCCATTTAGTTAATTTTTAAAAAATCTGTAAATAACAGCTTTCAGGGGGTTAGTGGAATCAGTGAAATAACTGCCGACTTTGAGCTAGGTACGTTTAAAAAATATTACGATTGTGTAACGCAACAGATTTTGCAGACATAATGTACAGTGAGATTTGGCTGGACCCTAGACTTAGCTTTAAACACTTGAATGTGTGCACAACAAACATTACATTAAAAAGTGACTTTCGAGAAAAGATCTGGACACCTGACACTTGCATAATCAATTCCAAAGCTTCTTCCATTCACAAGTCGCCTTCTGAGAACACATTTGTGATTCTTTACGAACACGGACTGGTGTGGTCTAATTTCAGGTAAATAATCTGCTTTAAAAAATATTTTATTTATTGATTACTTGTTTAGGCTAAATGTTAAAGCACCTTGTAAAATGGATTTGGTTAGTAAGTCAAAAATTACAATCATTTTCGAAAATGTCTTTAGTCATCAATTTTTATCAAAAAAATGTGTGAAAACTGATTTTTAAGTTTGTTTATCTTCTTTCAAATGATACATAAAACGGATATGGATTTTTTTTGGTGCAAATTTAATGTTTTTGGCGCAAATTTTGGTTTCGCCTTTTCCTGTTTTTTCTAACCTTTTTCCAAAAGTAATCACACCATCAGGTAGTTCTGCAATTCTAGTTTCTAATGAGATCACATTTATTGCAACATCGCATTAAAAAGTATTGGGTTGAACCATAAGTAATGTCGTTATTTAAAAATGGTTTTTATGTAACCTGTTATGATCATTTTTAATACGTCATACACTAGTTGATAGCCCTTTTCTCGGCCTTTCTAATGAGCCATCATTTGTTTATTAATGATCAAAATAAAGGGTATAAGTGCTCAAAAGAAATGAGGTTTCTTTTGAGCACTTATACCCTCTATTTTGATCATAAACAAATGATGGCTCATCAGAAAGGCCGAGAAAAGGGCTACCAAGTAGTTTATAATAAATCAAAAAATAATTATAATAAAAAAATTATTTGAGTGTAAGAGTGTTGAAATATAACCCTTTGAAAAAAGTAATTTCTCTGAAAAACGAAAAAATTAAAAAAATTTCGATTTTGCTCATTTTTGGTTTTTCATCAATTTTGTCTTTAAAAATTATTGTGTAAAATGAGTTTTGTATCTCTTGATATACGCTAAAACAATATGATGCAATGCAAATTAAACTTTCGACCGGTGAAAGTAATGAAAGTGCTTTTCAACTTGTCAAAAGTACCTTATGACTGCTCGGACCAATTTCATTTGAAATATTCCAAAAAAGTTTTGCATACCTCTCGAAAGAGTATAATCAGCGCCAACAAATCAGTTAATCTAAAAAAATTGTAAGAATCTCTTTTGAAAAATGATGCAAACTTTTAAGTACGTTCGGTATATATTTTTATAGCAAAATTTTTTAGAAAATGTTTCCATTTGACTCTATCCAATGTATGCTAGTCTTTGAAAGTTATAGCTTCAATACAGACGAAGTAAGGTTGCTGTGGCACGACATTCCAGGTCGAATGCTAAAATTTTGTTTAAATTTCAAAGTTAAGCTTTGACAATTTAGTAACCATGATGGAGAAAGTAGAGCTGCCTGATTTCGACTTAATTGGTTGGAGTACAGACCATCAGAGGCTGGAGTATCCCAATGGAGTCTGGTAAGTCTATTTAAAGGACCATACTTGTTGATGACAGTGAGAGTTTGGCAAATTCAAACGCGCGTGGAACACTTTTTTCACTCCAAAAATAATTTTTGAATTATGTACTGTTGGAATATCTGAATAAAAAACATTGGTTTACATAAGAGGCCAAGGTAGCTCAATGGTGTAGCAGGGTAGTGTGGTGACTGTTGGTCACAGGTTCAATTCCTGTGTCTGCTCTGTTATTTCTGATCATTTATAATGGCCCTCAGCACACTTCCGTTTCTGGAAACGGGGAAAAAACGGTTTCCAGAAACCTTTCCACGTACATGAAACGGAAAAAAATCGTTTCTTGAAGCGAAAAACACGTTTCCGTGAAACCGCTTCACATTTTCGTTTTCGAAGCTGAAACGGAAAGTTGGCCCGTTTCAGTCTCATTTCTTGAAACGAAATTAATAAGGAAACCGCTGCAACAGGGCCTCTTGCAGCGAAATTACTTGAAAGAAACACGTTTCCGGTGAAACGGAAACCGTTGTGTGACCACGAAACGGTTTCACGGAACTGATTTATACATAGTTAGTGATCCTTTTGGTTTTTCAAGGCTTTATCGTTCGACGACCCATATTTCGTTATTTGTTTATTTCTTTGAACTAATAATAACCACGATTGTGACCAGGACCACGACCTGAAGGTCCTCTACTCAGGTAGTTGCACTCAGAGGGATTCAAACCAGCAACCTCGGGCATGAGTATATGAAGCGCTAAGCCACACCTTTTCCCTTTTCAGCATCACTTAGAACCCACTCCGGAGTGTCCAAAAGCCAAAAATTACTGGTTTTTTGGGGGGTTTACTAAAGGGGGTAAACTTTTTACCAAAAAGCGATCTAGCGGATCAGAATTCCGTCCGATGGGTTTAATCGCTCAGAATTCGACAATTATCCATTCTAAACTACTTTAAACCACGTCCGTTTCACTGAAACGGACTCGTTTCCGTTTCTGTTTCTCTTCAGCGAAACTAAAAATTGAAACGGTTTCCAGAAACAAAGAAAACGTTTCCGGAAACGCCGTTTCCGTTTCCAGAAACGGAAGTGTGCGGAGGGCCAATAACACTTCATAAATGATTAAAATAATTATTTCGGAATTAAAAAGAGTGTCCCGTGCGTATTTGAATTTGCAAAATTCCCATTGTCATCAACAAGTATGGTCCTTTAAAACATTATTCTCTGTTCATTAATTTCGAAAACTAGATTTCAATTGATACATTAATTAATAGTAATACTTTTAAGGGACAGAGCTCAGGTATTCAATCTTAATGTTAAAGTTTTATTCCTCAACTTGTGTTTTACACACAGGTTAAATTCACTTTTTGCTAGACGTTACGGGTTCTACCTCTTTCAATCCTACTTTCCTACAAGTTTGACTGTAATTTCCAGCTGGGTGGGCTTCTTTTTTGATGTTAGGAGTGTCTCAGCCAGGTTTGTCAAATAAAAAACCCTAATAAAATGCTATAAAATAGTATTTTGCAGAATCACATTAGGCGTTTCAAGTCTGCTGGCACTAACCTTTCAATTTGGAAATGTGCTAAGGCATTTGCCAAGAGTGTCTTATATTAAGGCGAGATATTTCTGTACCCTCGGAATCTTGTAATATACATATTTTACAGTGCCTTGACGTGTGGATGATCTTTAGTGTCATTTTCATATTTCTTACACTCGTCGAGCTGTCAATCATTTGCCAGTTGAATCGGTGGGAAAGGGAAAGGCAAATTGGATCTAAAGTCCTGGGACACTGGCTCAATCAAATAAGGTTTTTTTCATTTCCACCCACTAAATCATATGCCCTAAAAATTTTAGGCGCGAGTGTTAACACCCGCTCCCCTAATACAACAACCTACTCACCCTTAAATTTTAAATTCCGCTCGAGACAAAAAACATTTGAAAGAGTTCTAAAAATTCAATATACCGTATTTCCTCTATTAGAGCCGCATGCCGTTTTTTTTTTCATACTCCCGAAAATTGGAAAATGGTCAATTAAAATGGCCTTAATACTGAAATCCTAGTAAAAAAATGAGGGTGTGCCACTTTATTAGAACATGCTGGCTTATTAGAGGAAATACGGTAGGCATGTTTAAATGTTTTTGTCTCAAGCGGAATTTGAAATTTAAAAGCAAGTTATTTATGTCAAAGCAGCTTTACCTGAAAATTATGCTGAGCATTTTAGTGCAAAAAAATAGTTTCACGTCAAATCATCTTTCGATATTTTACGAGCTACTTTAAAAAAGTTATCAATGCAGTTATCTGTAAAACTTTTTAATTTTTTAGCTTATTTTGTAGCGCAGGAACAGCGCTACGAAATGTAATAAAATGGCCAACGCAGAATAAGCGGGTCAAAATGGGTTTCTTTCTTAACTTAACTATTTTCTAAAATGACAACTTTGTAAACAAAAATTTTTTTCAAAAACTTTTATACACATTAGAAAGCGGTTGCAAAGAGGAGTAAAATGAGCTTTTATGAGTTCAGGGTTGATTACAAGAATTCGGAGCACCAGGCATTTCAAGTTGAAGAGTGAAAAAAGTGGCAACTGATGACCGACCAGCTTCAAACGATTATTTCTTGGCTTTTATGATGTCATTTCCAAAAGAGTCTAGTAGTTTTGAGCTCCGCAGAGTACAGATAGAAATAAAATATTTTTTCGCCATGTCAAACTTTTCTTGAGAATTTACTCATTTTTACAGATAGTGTGTTTAAAACACTTTTGAAAAATTACTGGGGGGGCGGTGGAATATGACACTAGCTTTTGAGAAGGGGTGTTATGCGGCAGTAGCGTCAAATTTTTTATTGCTTAAATGAAGCAACTTTATAAATATTTATTAATCTTATTTATATTATTTAGCAATTTTATTAATCTTGAACGAACAATTTTATAGAAAAACAAGAAAAAACGACGGGAAAGCTCACTTAGCCGCTGCCACAAATCACTCGGTTGAGCCAGATGGTGTACGCAAAAGATTTTTGCTATCTCCTTTGCACCACCCAGTGACCACACCATCCCCACCACCTCCATCACCAACACCCTCGTCCCCGACAGGTAGAACATCTCCTGCAGCTAATACTATGACAACTCCAGCTACTAAACCAGCAGCGCCCGCTACTATTAATAACACCAGTAGATGGGCAGCCATGCGCGTGGGTATAGCTTCAAACACAGCTGAGAGACAGGCACTAAATCCGGCTATACAGACCAGATCTAATGCTAGCGAGGTCAGCATAGGTGCTGAAAATGATTTAGAGAAAAGCAAAACGCTAAGATGGCTACGAACTAGTTGGACCAGGTTGGCATTACATACAATAAGGGACTACGCTTGGGTCTTGATATAACATATTTCCAATACATTCTTCTCAACGTTCTTCTCTAATGCCGTGCTGTAAATCCCCCACAATTTTTTATCTCCAAGACCCATTTTCAGATGATTGAAGCGAAAATGACCCGCGCCATCGTGTTCAGCAATGCTCTTTTACCCGTTGTCACAATTGAGCGCACCATGGTTTCCCGTGTTAAAAAATTGGGATTTTTTTAGAAAAATATTATTCCGCCACCTAAAACATATTTTCTACCCTAATAAGAAGGGGGTAAACTTTTTGCGAAAAACGATTGAGCTGATCAGAATTCCAGTCCGATATTCTTAATTGCTCGGAATTCCATATTAATCTATTCTAAACCATTTAAAATACGCCAAAACATACGATTCTGAGCGATTAAGAATATCTGAATGGAATTTTGATCCGCTCAATCGATTTTTCGCAAAAAGTTTACCCCCTTTAGTAAACTTCAAACAACAATTTTTCAGGGGTTTCTGGCCACTCTGTGGTGAGATTCTGAGCAATCCAAGTCATTTTATGTCGATTAAATTTGAATTCTCGCAAAATTTAGTTGATCTTGGACAGAAAGTTAGGTTTCATACGGAAAAAAGGGAATTTGGTATAAAAAGAAGGAAATTTGGTACAAAAAAGTATTGCCCGTAAGGAGGTAAGAAGTTCAAAAAAGTGGTTGCAACACATTTTACAGAGAGCTGCACAAAAAAACATTGCTCAGTTTGGATCAAAATTTATATGTTAAAAAATATACTGGCCTCTTTAAAGTAACGGCTATCTAACAGAGGTTTTAGGACAAATGACTGCATGTCGAACATTTACGGTACCTCTATGAAAGTCCTAGTTGGTTTTTCGGATAAAATAGAGTCAATAAACTTACAAGTTGTATCAAAGTCAAGTTTTATCATACAACATACCTTTTAGGCAGTTACATGTGGAATGTTTTATCAAGACTCGACTGTAGTACAGTCGAACCTCGGTTATACGCCATCCCAGTTATACGCCACCCGGCACTTGTTCGGCTGCCCCAGTAGCCTTCAAAATACTACTTCTATGGAGTAGTATTTTAGATACGCATTAATTAGTATCTAAAATACCAGTTGCTAGCTATAGTAGTAGAAAGACTACTTTTACAAGGACCTGTAGATTTCGAAAGTAGTCAGGTTGATACTCAACCTCTAAGTCAAGTAGTCTTTCTAATACTACTATAGCTAGAAACTAGTATTTCAGAAGCTACTTAATGTGTATTTAAAATACAGAAGTAGTATTCTGAAGGCTACTACGGTGTTTCAACCGAACAAGTACCCGCCACTCTAATTACAAGGTTGGAGTGGTTGGCTTATTCTTAGTCAATTGATGCCCTAGTTATACGGGACTCCAAGGTCGGTCTCTGGGGTGGCGTATAACCGAGGCTCGACTGTAAAGTATTTCAGTTCACTCTGCATGTCTTATTACACATACAGTCGAACCTGGATAACCCGGCACCCCCAAAAGTTCGTTCCCGCCTTGGGTCCGACACTTTTTTTACCTCGATTTTTGAAATTTTTTGCCAAATGTGATTCGCCAGTCTATTCCAAAATATCGCAGGGATTCTGATTTTGCCGGTCGTTTTCCAAAATCTTATTTTTGCCATAAAGACCCGCAGACTTCGATAACCCGTTACCTGATTTTCAAAAAAGGGGTGTCGGGTTATCGAGGTCCGCGGGTTTTTATGGCAAAAATAAAAGATTTTGGAAAAACGACCGGCAAAATAAGAATCCCTGCGATATTTTGGAATAGACTGGGGGGTGTCGAGTTACCCAGGTTTGACTGTAGATCGTTGTAAAAAATTTACAATAAAAAAGGGTTTAGGTTCAAAAACTTGAGTATTTTCTCAGCGGATAGAGACTGGACTATCACTTCGGTTCAGGTTGTTTAATGTCATTTTTTGGTTAATGTATCGTTATACGAGGTTTTCAGGTGGACAGATGCAGTATGATCATATTCCCGCTGTCTTTTCTTATTTTTAACATTACGTCAGTATTTTTGTGTATTTTTAAGTAATTATTGTAGCATTTTTAGATATTGGAGCATCTACTTCTCAAAAATAGACAGACCTATGTGAAAATTGAAAGTGCTTATTAGTCTATTAATTAATTAAGGTGCTATAAAATGTATTTTCTATTTCATGTTTTTTCTAATAAATTTTGTGAAAATAAACGAGTTTTCAAATGTTTAGTTAAATCAGTGATTTTCGAAAGAGAAGTTTTGTAATTTTGTAGTTTCTTCAATACAGGCCTGACCACTCGAAAAATTGGAAATTGCGTGTTTGGGCTTAAAAGATAGCCCACGATGTTTTAGGTAGAATAGCATCAAACTTAGTCCACTGCTCTTCCACATTCGCCGATCTGTTGCCTCCCAAAGTTTGAAACTTAGAAAAACATGTGAACTTTTTTCACAGATGTTTTCTGTAATTTTGGACAAACTTTTGTTACCTCAATTTTCCGAAATTTTTAGTTTTGATCTCATTTAAAAGAAAAAACAATTCTAAGTGGGGTTGTCGACAAGTCGAAATTTTCGACCCGACGCGTTGAAAAAGGGAAAAAAAATCGACATGTGGAGTCGAAATTCAAAATTTTTTTCGAAATTGTAATATTTCGTTAATTTGTGCGAAATTTGTCGACAAATTCCGAAATTTTGCCGACGATTTTAACTGCCGCCCCCAACTGCCGACCATTCCAACTGCCGACCATTCTAAACTGCCGACCAATTGTTTAATTTCATTCAATTTTTAAGATTTTTGGAAAAATTAACTTCGGAAACCTCGGAACTTCTTCGGAATGTATGCCCCAAAATTATATACACAGAGAAGTGTCTAGAAACATTTCTATATATGAATACTTTATTCGTTATTGTTTTCGAACATCGAGTCCGTCGAGTCCATCGATCTAAAAAGGAAAGAAAAGTGTAAAAAAAAGCAGACTGTTTTTGGACACTTTTCTGTGTATATAATTTTGGGGCGTACATTCCGAAGTAGTGCCAAATGGAAGGGCATTGATCAAAGTTTATCAAAGTATTTACAGGGTGAAAGGACATTTGTCCTCTGATAGACGTTTGAAATGTGATAAGCTTTTACGTACAATGTCAAGGCGATACCTAATGGTTGCGAAGTCTTATTTTATTATTCTCATTCATAACACAACAAGAAGGAATTAACAAATATTCAAATCAACGAAATAAATCGACAATAGTTTCAAAAAGGTTAATGTACGCTGGGTTCTCCAGGTTCTGTACGGCATTTGCCTCTTCCATTTCTTCTTCCACCACTAGGGCACGGGGACAATTCCGCGACGGATAATTCCGCGACAGATAATTCTGCGACGGATAATTGCGCGGAATTTCAATTTTCGACGTCCCTGCTAGGCAAAAACCAAATTTTGACACCGGATTCGTGTTCAGGATGGTCGATTCCACATTCACCTTCTTCAAATTTTAACTTATTGTCGAATTTCAAATTCCTTTCAAGACAAAAAAAATTCAGTATCTTAAATTTGACTTGGAATTTAAGATATAAAGGTACCGTATTTTCTCTAATAGAAGCCCAGTCTCTAATTGATGCCCAGTCTCTAATTGAAGCCCAGTCTTCTAATAGAAGCCCACCCCTAGAGGGGGGTTGAAAAATATGAGCCCAGTCTCTAATATAAGCCCACCCAAAGTCATTTTATCTACATCGTTTTTCATGCAGTGAATTTTTATAACAAATTTTTGCGTCGAATGGCTATGAAAGCGATGTTTCAATTGATTGTTAAATTTATTTACTTGAACAGTTGTTGTTTGTTGGAATTTTAATAAAAAATTTGATTCGATTGTTCATGAAAATTTTGAGGTTGAAAATAGAAGCCCAGTCTCTAATTGAAGCCCACCCCTAGAGGGGGGTTGAAAAATATAAGCCCATGGGCTTCTATTAGAGAAAATACGGTACCTGGGTATGCAATCGACCAGGCTGAACACGAATCCGGTGTTAGAATTTGCTTTTTTGCCTAGCAGGGACGTCAAAAATTGAAATTCCGCGCAAAAAGAATTATCCGTCGCGGAATTGTCTCCCGCGAAATTGTCGCCGTGCCACTACTAGCTCTTCTTCATCTTCACTTTCTGCTACAGCGTTTTCATTGGTGTATTCCATAAGGAAGCCGATATGGAGCGAAAAAGCAGCTGGTTTGTTGTCGAAATCTTCTTCATCTTCTTGGTTGTTGAGAACCACCTCGAAAGCTTGTTGAACTGCAAGGTTTACCTCTTCGCGCTTCTTTCCATAACAAAAATGAATATGGTTTAGCTCTATTTCAATCCATACATCAGCAATATGGTCTGCTTTCATCATGGCGATGGGTAGTCATCCAGAGATATAGCCTGCTTTTTTCATTTTTTTCGGTGCATTCGGTGCACATGTAATAGACGATTTTAGCCCCATCCACATTTGTTCTACTTGTTAAGACCGACCATGTATAGCACTTGTTAGAATCTCCCGTGAATTCAGTGACTGCCATTTTTTATTGCCGATGCGCTCTATCTGAAAATAAACACGTCATAAACACACATTCATAAACACATTGGAGTACAAACACATCGACAAAATAGAGTATTATGGAAAGACAGAGCGATTTTCAAAAAAAATCAAATTGGCAGTTGGGGGTCGGAAGTTGTAATAGTCGGCAATGAGGGTTGGCAGTTGGGATTGTCGGCGTTTGGGGGTCGGCAGTCAGAATTGTCAGCAGTTGGAGTAGTCTGCAGTTTGGGGTCGGTAGTCAGAATTGCCGGTAGTTGTCTTTTTACCAATTTTTTTTGACTCGACGCGTCGAATTGAACGTCGAAATTTTCGACGCGTCGAGTCGACAACCCTAATTCTGAGTAATTTTTATTTTTACAAATCGCCAATTTCAAATTTGGATATGGCCAATTCAAAGTTTGACCCGTGACAAATGTCTGAAATATGGTGGTTCAAGAGGGGGCTTTTCTGTAGCACTTTAATTTTCAGAGAATATTTTGAGTAGAGCATTCTTTCAAACAAAAAAAATATTTGAGTTAAAAATTTCTTCAAATATCTTATCTTTAATTGCATATGTTTATCTTATACGTAAAATCAATTAGATTGTTGACGACACAACACTCAAAATGTGTTACTCATTCAATTATTCAAATTTGTATTTATTCAAATATTTGTTGTGCATCAAAACAAGGTGTGCATCCCTATTTCGCTGCATAAATTTTAAGATGACGTTACCAAAATTTATTTTATTGGTTTTCAGCCCAAGCTCTAAACTTTCAAGCAACTTTCTTGATCTCAACAGCAAGCTATCAGCAATCCAAACCAAGCATGTCTGAGCAGATTCAATTCGATCAAAAGGATACCTCATCCATTTCCTCTCTCGACAATTTGAAGGTTGAGGACTCCGGTCACGACAGCTCAGAGGATGAAGGCGCAGACTCGTGGAGTGTGGTCCAGAATAGCTCGAATGAACAGGGATCAGATGAAGAGGAGGAGGAAAACCAGACGGACGAAGATGATAGCCAGTCTTACTCAGTGGGTTTTTTTTCACACATATTTCCTTAAAAAGAACTTGGGTAATTTATGAAATCCATACCATTAATCAAAATACTTCTTTTAGCTAACTGTCTTTTTTCAACTCATAAAAAAATTTTGGGCTCTAAAAAACGAGGTTTGGGGCTTAAGCTTAGCTGTTTAATGAGATATTAAAGCTCTACTACTCACAACCAAACCGTTCAAACTGTCCCCTGAAAACCCTCTACGTAATAGTCACTCTTAATATTTTTTCTTTATATGCACTGAAGACGAAAAACAGGCGTATAGCCACCCCTTAGTTTGACCATAAAATTTTATTTTTCCGATACCTTGGTCCCGCAAGCTGATTTTTATAAGATTCTAAATCGTAAAAAAATCAGCTTAGGGTAACAAGGCATCCAAAAATGAAATTTTTGTGGTTACAACCACGGGTGGCTATACGCCTGTTTTTCGTCTTCAGCGCATCAAAAAATGGAGAAATGTTAAGAGCGACTAAATGTGGAGAGTTTGCAGGGGAAATTTCGAACGGTTCCCTTGTCAGTAAGGTTCAGCAGCTTATTAGAAAGCTGAGATTCACGATTACACAATGGGATCTGAATTCTGAATGAATATACCTAACATAAGTTAGTGTTTTGATGAGAACGTTTTTATGGCCTGTGAGATTCTTGCTCGGAGTGAGCTCATCGAAACACTGACCTAAGTTGACTTATACCGAGACATTGTTAAGATCTGAAAAATAGAGCATTTACGGTTTTCTATTTCATATGCTGCCGATTCTTACATTCGTGTAATTTCTGTGTCGAAAATTTAAAAACGTGAGAGCCCGATTAAAACTGACCCATTTTTTGCCAAACTAACCAAAAAGCTTTCATCTAATATTACCAAATCCTTTTCAGATCGAAGGAGAGAGTGTGGAGCAGGAAGAAAGCAGCGATGAAAAGAAGAGTATGAAGACCAGGAAGATGAGGAGAGTTCCGAAATCTCAAAGGCATCAGAGTCTTCGTCGTCCATTTCTTTGGAAGACGCCTCAATCACTTCGTTCAATCTCTCATCTTCTGAGGAATACAACCTCGAAAAAGACAGTGACATCGTGAGTTATTTCTCAAAATTAAAAAAGATTCAAACCCTAAATTGCTGTTTGGATTTAGAAGAGGATAAGCCTTCTTTTTGGCTGAAAAGTGCTGTCTTTTTCCAATTAGTCAAAGAGGCAAACATCTAAACAATTTTTTCATAGTAGCATAGCCTCTAGTTAGCCTCTAGTTTCTGACGAGATATCATTTGTTGCGACAGCTGTGCAAAGTGTAGCACACAAATGTGAAAGTATGAAGTAAGTCAGAAAAAATATACACTTTTACCATTTCGTGCTACATTTTGCAAAGATGTTGCAACAAACATTACGTTGTTAGAAACTAGAGTCGCGCGGCTACCTGATGGTGTTATCACTTCGAGAAAATTGTTCAGATGTGTGCCTTCAGCTAAAAAGAAGGCACTTTTCAGTCAGAACAAAGCACATTTAATTATTGTCCTTTAAAAATTATGAATGAGCTGAAAGTGAGCCTTTTTAGGTATATTTCAATTTCTGAGAAAAGTTGTATATTTAGAGTTTGAGCTTTTTTTTACCTTACTTTTTATCCATGAGTTTTTGTTTTCGTGTAAAAGACGTTATCCGACGTTATTATTTCGTTTTTTGTGACATTATATGTGTTTTTTTGCGCAATTTTAACCAGTGTGTCAAACAGGCAAAAAACGGTAAAAGGGGTTTAGACCCAAAATTTCAAGCTTATAAGAATTAGTCAAAAAAGAATGTGCAAATTTAAACTTTCTTTATTGTTTTTATAAAATAATTATTGCAGTGTTAAAGCGAATTCGGAATAAAAAAAGCTGAGATTCTGCGCTATAAACCGAGAAGTAAAATTGATGTTGCTACATGGAATTTGGGGTTTTAATACACGAACCACCATGGGTTAAATTTTGCCTTTTTCGTAGCTTTTAGTATTCATTGTGAAATTTTATACATTTTTTGCCTTTTTTCAAATCAAATCCAACAACTTTGTAGAACGAGCATTGGGCTATCCGATGTAATTTAGAACGAGACTGGGCCATCACGAAATTGAAAATTCCTTGCGGGCCTAAGTTTTTTCTGATTTTTGTACCCAGAAAATGAACCCAGTTATGAAACTGGCTTACTGCTTATGTTTTAAATTTGTATCATTCGTAATTTTGGACTCGAAAGAAAGCTTAAAGTTTCAGCTTTCTTTACAGCCAAAAAAAATTTAGTCAAAAAATTTATTAAATTTCGCAATGAAAACTAAAAGCTATGAAAAAGGGAAAATTTAACCCATGGTGGTCTGTGTACTAAAACTCCAAAATTCCATGTAGGAACATCAATTCTACTTCTAAGTTTGGAGCGCAGAATCTCAGCTTTTTTTAAGTCCGAATTTGCTGTAATACCGCATAAAATTTTGGTGTAAAAAAGGCACAATATGATTTGGTTCACGAAAAAGCTAAATTATGCCACGAAAAAAGATTATTCCCGCCGCGAAAAGGCTAACTTTGTTTTCGTGGCGCAAATAATCTTTTTCGTGGCATATTTCAGCTTTTCGCAAACCAAATCAATATAAGGCGTAAAAAATAAGAAAAAGTTTAAAATTTTTAGTTTTTTGCCTTATTCTTGTATGTTTTAAATTTTGGGTCCTGCCACGAAATCTCCTATTTCCGATTTTGCCAATTTGACACGTTGTGTATAGTCAAAAATATTTTTAAAATAGCCGTAAGGATAATAAATAACTCCCGTTTTTGCAGAGCAATGAGCCGAATGTCAACAACATCCCAGCTCCTTCCTTTACCATCTCCAACACTTCCAATATTGCTGTTCACACCACTTCGGTGAGTTCTCAGTCGACTGGCCATGCTACTTCTAGCAGTTCTGTGCAAGCTGTACCCAGCTCCACGGCTCCCTCTGTTTTTGAAGGACTTGATAGCCAAGAGCGAACGCCGGAGCAAATTCGGCAGGAGTTGAACCATAAGATCAAGACAGCTATTACCTCAGAAGAAACTTCTGCTAGCTCTGAAGCCCCACAAGAAGAGGAAAATGAGGCAGTCAAGTTCTGGAAGGCTGTGGGTCAGCGCCAGTTCAATGCCTTGATGGCTGCCAAAGTGCAGTCTGAGCTCAAGCAGAAAGTGATCAAAGCTTTGGAGTCGGATGCCAAAATGTAAATTTTGCTTTTTGCTTGATAAAAAACAGATTAAACCTCTTAATTTTTCCGTTATAGCGTGAGGGAGATGCATGTGAAGCAAGCTCCAGTTGAGCAGCCTAAGTTGAAACTCCAACCACCAGAGAATGCTGAAGAAGAAGAAGATTTGGTGGGCAAACGCTACTGTTTGGTCTGCTTCATCGGTCAAGTGCGCATTGTGCCTGTGAATGCGGGTAGAAACAAGCGGTGGCAGTGTGTGAATGTGGACTGCAAAGAATGGTAAGTGGTTTTTTCAATTACTAAACTCTTGGGATTTAAAATTTTATTGAAAATGACTAAAAGATGTTTTCTTATTGACTAGGAGGCGTTTTTAAGGACTAAAATTTAAGTAGGATATGGTAGCCACCAGAGAAAAAAATATAAGTAGGATATGGTTATTATCTAATTTTAAGGTATGAGTGGTGTCCCGTCGTGCATCCAGTCAGCCCCAAGCGAGCTCGTCTGCTGGAGACTGGAGGTTGGGACGAAGATGAATTGCCAACCAACAAGCAGGAGCCGATCATTCCAAAGCCAGTGGTCCAGCAAGAGAAGCCAGTCAAATTTGTTGCCCAAAAGCTAGTCCATACCAGTCAGCAAACCATCAATATCATAGGTACAGTTAGTGCTGCAGCCAAGACTGTAAAGGAAAAGAATCCAGTGAATGCCAGTAAGACAGCTGGTCTAGCCATAGACAAATCTGGATTTTCTAATTCTAAGATTCTGCTTTTCCTGCTCGCTGGTCTCTGGCTGGTTTTGGTTTTTCTCTTTGGATATTTTTTTTGGAAGTATTCCGAGCAAGTGGTAAGTTTTTTATTTACAGCAATTTTGACTTGGTACTTTTAAATGCTCATTGGAAAAAAAACTTAAGATTAAATACTTTTGTTTTACGCAAAAAAATCAAATGTGCTCTCTTTCCAAAATCTAGATGTAATCATTTTTTACAAAAATTTTAATTCTTAAAAATACAAAGTCTGTCCTAAATATCTGTTTTACAGAAAACTTCTGCCAATCTGCTTCGTGGAATGCAGCATCTGAACAATCGATTGAGTGCCGTAACTAACCATTTTTCGCCTGCTCATGATTATCCAGAGGTTGCGTGTTTAAATTAAGTCCAGATTTTTCCGTATTTTAATTTAATCTTGTTTAAGGTGCCGAGTACCTTCAAGGGAAAGCTCTGGCTGCTGTTGTCCACCGTCTTCGGGTTCGTTTACGACAACTCTGGAGTTTTGCGATCCACTATTGAGAAGCAATTGAAAAACTACAGCCCGTTAGATGCCTTCTTGCTTGTGTTCACTCTGGCTGGTGTTTGTGGAGCTTGCTTGATGGCCTTGACCAAGACCGCTAAACTGGCTTTCAAGTGTGGAGTGTATGTCTTGGCAAAGCTTATTACCGCCCAGTGAACAAAAAAGAGAAGAATAGGAAGATCAAAGCAGACAAACTGCCATTTTATCATTTATTTTCATCGTTGTATTTGTTTCAGTTTTTTCGTGTCATAAAATTATATTTGTAAATGTTGAAAAAAGCAGTCGCAGACAGATTTAGATCTATCCAAAAATTAAGGCTTAGGTCGATATCACTCATGTTCACATTGGTAGTAGGAGGCGGAGGGTCACAATGTGGGAACAATTGCGCCTGCGCCTCCGACTTTTGTGTTCACATAAGTATATGTGAATTTAGCTTAAAAGGGGCTTACTTGCCTAGAAATGACCAAACTTGTGATAGATAAAGCTAAAAAGTTCCAAAAACTGAATCATCTATAAAAATTTACTATATCTCAGAATTTACGACTAGCTTAAAATACTATTCACTTAGAAAACTAGCTAAATATGCAGAACTGCTAATGAAAAGTTAAAAAACCAGACCGGGTTGTTGTACACCTTATACCAGCACTCTAACCAAATATGAGCATCTATATGTATCCTCTATCCAAAACACATATTGTCCCTGATCTTACGTAAGAAGACATTCATCTGCACTATTTACACCAACTATTTTAAAAATTTGGACAAATACACAAATAAAACTAAAAAACCCCATCATTATTCTTCAATTGAACAAAAAAGACTAATCTTCTGTGGATGAATGAATCACCTAGGCAACTACAGGATTTTTTCTCTTCTATCTTTTGCTGCCTTAAAAAGCTTAACAGAGAGAATTTGGCAATATAAGTATTAGTCTTAGCTTCCTGTTATGGCCTACACCACCTTCTCTCTAGTTACAAATGAGTGGCTAGTGCACCTTTTCAAGTAAAGAAGTGGTGGTGTGGTCACTCGCTCAGGTAGGTAGGCACATAAACAGGCACAGCCGTTAGTCACCCCCATTGTCTAGCCAAATAAAAGTAGTTAGGTAGCTAGAGGTAGCATTTCATTGACTGACTACTCACTACTACTGCCAATTTGTTGGGAAACCCTTTAGTAACACCACTGGTCATTTTTATAATCCATCCAAATTGCCTCATTACCCAGGGTTTTCCGCTATATATAAAGTGTATAGTAGGAGTCGGTGTCTGTGTGAACTTGTGCCATTATTGTTTGACTAAGCTATAGTTGTTGCCTGTTGGGGTCTGGCTAAATTAGTATATATTCAAGATTTACCGACAAATGAGCACCCCTCCACATGCTCTTCAGCTGTCCAGTAGTAACAATAACAACAGAAGTTTGTCGTCTGGTGGAAGCTATTCTCAGACTCTAGACCAGTTACTGAGTTTTGGAGCCAGACCTCCAGTACCTGCATCTAGGAGATGTGAGTTGTTTTTAAGTGTTTTATTTTACTGAAAGTTTTTATTGTCAAGTGCCGGAAATGACTAGCAATGGAACACCCCCTACCAGGAATGGATCAGGCTCACTAGGCTTTCCAGAAAGACCTACCACTAGGCACGGCAGGAGTTCGAGCAGTAATGCTACATCTTCTTCTTCTTCTAGTAAACACAAGGAAAACGGCCATTCAAAACAGTCGGCAGACAGCTCTGAAGTAAGCAGTAAACATTTTACAATTCTTTTAAGTGTAAAAAATTGGTTCGACATACGATTCAGGGTGTCGGCTTATCGAGGTTTTTACGGCGTGGCAAGAGTTGAGCAATATAATTTGAGATCATGTGATTTTATAATGCAATTAAAGAGATTGTGAGATTTCAACTGCAAGATTTGCTCGTCAAGATTCGCGCTGCACCCTTATGTGCTGCAAGATAATTTGCAAGATATGCGCCACAAAAATTGTGCTCCAAGATTTACGACTGTTAGACCAGAGACTGTGAGATTTGAACTGCAAGTTTTGCGCCCAAAGATTCGCGCTGAATTTTTTGTCGGTACGTGACAAAACTTGCCCGGACCAAAATTTGCCCGGGACCAAAAACGGCCAAAATTTGCCCGAGTCAAAACTTTCCCAGACCAAAACTTGCCTGGGCCTTAAAAGCGGTCAGAATTTGCCAGAAACTAAAATTTGTCTGTAATGAGCATGTATAACTTCACTTTTTGAATTTTTTCCTGTAAAATTTTTATTAATTTGTTTTTTCTTGATCGTTGCATTATTATACATATTCTAAAGGGGAATCTACTGTCTAAATATCTGTCTCGAAAAATTTAGTTTTGTTCTTCACTAGTACCCATCTCTCTTCCATATGGATATTGAGAGAATTAAAATGAAACTCTACGGGGTCAGAAACTGTCCTTTTACCGTACAGAGCAATCGTCAATACAAAAAATTAATAAAACTAATAAAAAAATTCAGAAACTAAAGACCTTCTTCTAAAGCCCGGGCAAATTTTGGCGTGGGCAAATTTTGTCCGTGATCGATTTTTTGTACTGCAAGATTTGCGACGCGAAAATTGCGCTGCAAAATTGGCGACGGTTAGACGAAATACTGTAAAATTTAAACTGCAAGATTTGCGCTTTATCTTTGATTTATTTTATTTCAAAGCCATTTGCCAGTTCTGTTTTGACAGTCTGGTCCCGGACAGTCTGGTTCTGATTTTGCTTATCGTTTTTGGAAAACCCTGCAATTTTGCCCGTTAAAAATCTTTGGTGGTATCCAAGTGCAATAAAAGGATATTCAACAGTTGGGAGCCTCACACAAAATCCGTTCAACAAAAGGACGTTCGCACAACGTCGTTTTTCAACAAAAGAAGATTCGTGATTCCTTTTTTCGTGATTTTTGTGGATGGGCCATATACTGATATTGAAAAAGAGTGTTAAAACATGGTGGGGGAATGTCGCATTGTGAGCAAATCCTTAAAGAAGGGTATATCTAATAGATATAACTCAAATTGTCATTGTGCGAACATCCTTGTTTTTGAACGGATTATGTGTGAATCTCCCTTTGTTTGAATAGTCTTTGTGTGAGTCTCCCCTATGTCTGAATCTCTTAATGGTTGAAAATTCTTTTGTTGCACCTGGATACCACCGAAAATTTATAATAAAAAGATAAACGTATGAACCTAATTATTTTTTTGTTTGCTTCATACTTCTACTTTTTCGGGATACATTTTGCAGAGATCTTTCACTGATCTATGCCTTGTCAGAAACTAGAATCGCGAGACGTTTATGATATAATGTAATGTTTAATTTGTTTAATGTGAATAAAATGGCTCAAAGTTATCTTAATTAATTTTGATTTTTGTTTGTTTAAATTTAAAAAATTCGAAAAAATTTGAAAAAAAGAGGGGGGGGGCACCGAAGGAGTACCCTTTTCTAAAATCCCTTATCTAAACCCTTATCTAAAAAACCAAAATTTAATGAGTCAAGAATGAATGTAGCCTACCGAAATGAAGACGACAAGACAGAATTAACTTTTTGGTGAAAAAGTTGGAGAAATTTTTTTTGGGCCAATTTGAATTTAACTTTTTTTGGTTTTTTCGCGAAAATTTTAGTGAAAAATCAGTGGGGTGTCGGGTTATCGAGATGTCATTTTGCCTTATTTTTTTGCTGGTCAACCAAATGGGGCTGGAGGTGTCGAGGGTGTCGGTTATTGGAGGCGTCGGGTTGAAGGCTGTAAATCTTCGCATAAATATCTGAAATTTTCAAATAGTGTTCTTTAAGAAAAATATTTTTTAGCATGTTTTTTAGCACTACACAACCAGCAAACTGTCCGAAATATCCTCTTTTCAAAAAAGACCAGTCCTTTCGCCTGTACAATCCTCCTCCGGGGCGACCACTAGTCTAAATGTTTGGAGCAGAGAAGAAGACAACCACAACGAAACGGACGACCTTTTAGATGATAACAAGTCTAATCAAACCACTAGTCGACATTCCAACCAGTCAGATGAAGATGACGATGATGATGAAGTGGATGAATTCACCAAAAAGTTGTGAGTTATACATAATTAGAAAGTTAAAGAACCACATCTTTTAATGTCTTGCTACTATCCAAAATTTATTTTTTAGACAAAGCCTTGCTAATCGGACCATGCAGGCTCGAAACAGCCTGGTAGCTTCTTCTAATGAGTCCCAAACCTTGCTGCACAACAAAAAGCATTCAGTGATCATGGAGAAAGGGGAAACCAGTCAGGCATCATCTATTAGTTCCACCGGTGCTTTTTCATCTCCAAAGCTTAACGGAAAAAATATTGGTATTAATCAAGCTTCAGATGACGAGGGTGCTTCCGAAAGGATGCGAAGACGCAGCAGTGCCCTTCTCGTCAATAGTGTCACCCAAGAAAGTTTCATTGAACCAAATGCTGCGCAAAAGAGTTTGGTTATGAATGGGTCTGAGTCAACAGCCAAGCAAGCTGTAGCATCATCTGTTCGCAGATTGTCGCAGCCCAAAATCAGAAGCTCGTCAGCTAACACTGCTAAAGAGAAGCCAACTACCAAAGGAAAACCTTGGGGTAGCAATATATAGTAAGACTTTGGTGATTCAAAATTTTTCTTAACAGATCAAAATAATTTGTTCAGCACAATTTAGGAGGGTTTTTTTTAATAAAAAGTGAGAATAATAGCACATTATGGGATCCTATACTTACAGATAGGCGATTAACACATACAGTCGAGTCTTGATAGAATATATTTTATTAGACCAACTTCCGGCCTTCGGTGAAAAATCGGAGGAAGAAATCATTTGGCTTGGGGCCGGAGGCTTGAGTTTTCTTTTCTAGTCTCAGGGCGAACGCCGAGGAGAACTGTATTAGGGTTGAAACCAGTGTTTGCACTCACTTTGGTCAGTGAGTGAGAGTGAGAATGAAAATATTTTGGGGCAGTGAGAATGAGAGTGACAATAAAAAAAGACAGTGAGCGAGAGTGAGTGAGCTCAATGACATTCTCACTGTGAGTGAGAATAAACAAAATTCAAATTTTGTTTTCAAACATTTAATAAAGGCGTCGGCATTTTTATTGATAGCTACTAAACGCGTTTATAATTAATGTAGAAAAATGTCTGCACGTTCAACAGAATGAGCTGACTCATTATTCTAGATAGTGAGTAGTTGTCTATTGGATGAATTCTACAGTCCAATTTCGATATAACGTGACGCTGATATAACTCGACTCTTGATATAAAGTGACCTCGAAATGATACCAGCAAAAGAAACTGAGTCAGATTTAATTTCGATGTAACGCGATACAACGCAAGCTTTTTCTGGTTCCAAGCAGTCGGGTTATGTCGAGAGTCGACTGCAACTGTGTTAGGTCGAAACTATAATTAATCATGCTTATGATATTGGTTATGGTCAATAATGACGGCAACTTAGCCAAATTGCATGACGAAGCTGTGAAAAATAAGGCAGCCAAGTGAAAAATTGTGTTCGATAAATAAGTTTTATTATTATTCTTTATTTTATTTTTGAATTTAGGTGTACGCTTTGCTCAAATTGAAATAAAACTTAGCCTTAGGAAGAAGAACGCAATTCTCATTCTCACTCACTGAGAATGAAAAAATAAGCAAGTGAGAGTCAAAATATTAGAGTGGGTGAGAGTGAGTGAGCTCATTCTCACTCACTGAGAATGAAAAAATAAGCAAGTGAGAGTCAAAATATTAGAGTGGGTGAGAGTGAGTGAGCTCATTCTCACTCACTGAGATTCTCACTTTGAGTGAGCTCATTCTCACTCACTGGTTGGAACAAATTTTTGGAAACCACGAGAAATCACGGAAATATTGTTAGAGCTGATCATTTGGATGTATTATGTTTTCAAGCGTTGAATTTGCGAGCAGGAGAAGAATGTGCAAAATCAAATTGTGCAAATTTAATTTGTGCAAATTCAAATTGGGCAAAATCAGTTTGTGCCATCATTTGCAAGGATTTAAATGCTAGAAATAGAGTAAAAAACAAGGTTTGCAGCCATTAGTAGTCGAACCTGTGAAGTAGGCGATGCTTATTTGAAAGTCCTCCCCGTTTAAATTATTGAACAAAATCCTTGACTGTTTGATACAAAAATGATGGCACAAAATGAATTTGCACAAACTGATTTTTGCACAAATTTATTTTGCACATTCTTCTCCTGCCCGAATTTGCGAGATAATTCATAAAGTAGGGCTTTCACATTGCAACAACTAAAAAAAGAACCACTCACCCGCCCAACAGCCCCACCACCCCCTCTCTCTCCCTCCATCGAAACTCCTCGGGTTAAGATTCCAATTGTGGGTATGGATGTTTGCAGAGTGATATTTGCATCTTTTCTGTACAAAAACTAAATATAATTTAAGTTTTACTAAAAAACAAAGAGGGACAGGCGCCTTACAGGAGTCTAAATTTTTTTGGGATAACCTTCTTTTTTGTGATCACTGCTTTTCAAATGATTCTAAAGTAAGCATTTTGACCTTTATCAATATTTTGGGGAAAATTAAAAAACTCTACAAATTTGACTAGAAATACGTGTTCTTAACTTAAAATGGCTTTTACTTTTCTAAATTCTGTACAGTCAAACTTCGATACAGTGCGACCTCTGCGGACCGGAAAAAGTTCGCACTATATAGAGGTCGGCACTATATTGATGCGCACTATACCGAGGTTAAAACTAAAACGTTGAAAAATCGCACTATATCGAGGGTCAACTGTACTAGAAAGTTAACTGTGCTGGACGGTTAACTGTACTGGGGGGTAACAGTACTAAAGGGTAACTCTTTACTCTCTTTAAATTAATTACTTGTTTTCTCAACGAGCATCTGGCAAAAAGAATCTCTGAAGTCATTTATTAGCAAGAGGATTGCTGAGATTCACCTTTTAAAGTAGTTTAGGGCAGGCATATTTAATTCTTTAGCCCCTCACAATCGTGGTTTTGACAGGATAGCAATAAATCCTATCTGTTCCTACAAGTCTGGAATTGTCCTATTTGTACGGACAATTGTCCGGTTTTCTATTTGTCCTGACAAATCTCCTCTACTAATGACAACTGATTGAAAAAACGAAAAAACAGAAAATTAACGTTGTAAGTCCGACAGATATTTGGAAAATTGTATTAAGAAGTGATTCGCACTACATCAAGATTTCTTTAAAAAAAAAAATCAAAAAAAAATTAGCCTAACACATCGACTTCAGCTCGAAAGAAGTTAAAAAGAAGCATAAAATAGTGTGACTTGCTCAGTCCAAATACTATATAAAGATTATATGTTTAGTTTGACCAAATACATTGTTTTGTTTTAATTGTATATCCATTCAGTGGTAAAGATCAGCGTAGTAATAAGCGTTCCACCAACTCTTTATCCAGACCTATCTCCACCACAATAGCCTCTTTGTCTGGAGCTTTCCCGTCACAGTTGGAAGGCGGTAGTCAAAGGGCAATTAGCACCACGAGCAGCAGTTATGATGTAAGTGAAAAACACATAATTTTAAGCTTATTCAAAGAGGATCGTGTTATTCAGGCTTGGCTTAAACACAAGATCGAGGAAAATAAGAAGAAAAAATTAGCTATGAAAGAGAAACAGGAGGAAGAGGAAAGGGTAGGCCCTTAATTATTTAGGTACTTTTGGTGTAAGTGTTCTAAAAAAATTCAAATTTAGAAAAAGAGAGAAAAAGATGGATGCTGAAAAAAGCTTCCAGCGATGGAAAGAAGAAAGAAACAAAAAAATTAACGAAGAAAGAGCAAAACTAAGACAAAAACAAGAAGAGAAATTGGAACAGGAGCGCATAGCTAAAGAAGACAAAAAAGCTAATGCAGAAAAGGTGGGCACTAAAATTACGATCCACGTTATAAGAACAGATTCCGACTCTTTTTACCCAGATTTTCGATCCCTTTTACTGAATCTGAAAGGTCAGTCTTAAAAAAATTTGAAGGCTTTTGATTTTACTGCTCGTTTCTGAAAAAAGTAAGATTTCCGTCATTACAACCCGTCGGTTGCAAGATAAAAGCACCCCTTTTTCAAATTAGGTGCTTATATATGTTAACGGTGAAACTTTTAGAAAAACGATCATTTGAATCGAATGCTTTCGAAATAGACTGGCCTATGAAATTCGAAAAAGGTGCCAAAAATATAGGATAACTTTATTGTCTCATAAAAACTTAAAATTGAGTAATTTAGACCTTCGAGTACTGGAAGAAGAGCCAGCTGGAGCAATTAAAACGGCATAAAAGCCAGTCAGCTCTTGATCTCAAAAAGAAGAACAGCCAAAAATCCAGGGAAGAAGAGGTCAAGAAAAAAGAGGCAGAGTATGCTTACAAGGAATGGTTGGTGTACAGTATTTCATTGCACTCTACTCAGTATACCGTAAATGTTCTAATAGAGCCCCCCTCTCTAATAGAGCCCTCTCTTGACTTTGAAGGTCTGCATCTCGTCTGCATAGTCAATATTTTCCAAAGCGGTTTTTTGCATTTTTTAACTCTCACGAGTTCTACCGATTCTACTTTGTAGATTTTGGATTTTCACTCCCCAATCTCGAGATCAACCCAAAATTTTCCGGTTTCGGAGGGTTGAAAAATAGAGCCCCCGGGGGATCTATTAGAACATTTAGGTATTTACTTAAACGATTTCAGGTTGAAAGAGAGTGTGAAAAAGGTTTCCATTAAAGCTCAAAAAGTAATGGAATCAGAAAAAGAGCAAGAAGAAATGATCAAGAAAGAAAAAGAGTACAAGGATGAATTGGCTCAGGAGGCCTATAGGCTGTGGTTGGAAATGAAGGTAATTGTAAGGCTACTCTCAGAGTGGTTTACAAAATTTGAAAATTATTAAAACCAAAAATCATGCAGACTTTACTAACCTAATGTCCGACCAAATTCTTTCCATAAATTCCAACTGTTTTTACACTTAGAAATCGAGTTGGTTTGTTAAAAACTTTTTGCTAATTACCGTTCCAGCGTAAATCGGGCGCAATCAAAATGTGTGTTAAAGCGAAAAAAGCATAGATAAACCCGAGAAAAATACTAGAAAATTACGAAAAAATCTTTGTGACAGCGACTTTGGGCTTGAGTTTGAAGGCTTGAGTTCAGAATCACCACCCCCCCACGCAGAGCGCTCGGATGGAGGAGATAACATCATATTCGTGTTTCTCGACCCCGATTTCATAAGAAAGCCGACTGTTTTTTGAAATCTGAAATACTGCGGCCCCAAAGGGTCCGCAGAGGGCTTGGTGGGTTAGAGATGTGCGCACTCACTTACCTTAGACGTTATTCCGAGCAAGACTCTTAATCATACATGCATTTAGAGGCTCCTTTGCCACGGCCCATGTTGAAAACAGTGTAAGACAGCCAAAGTATACCAATATTAACTTTTTTTAATGCTTTTGCCTAAAAGTGGCCCCCAATTATTCCCTTCCCCTCCCTATATCGCCCTCATTCCCTTTTAAAATTCAAAAGGCACCAATTTTAATTATGAAGTTTTGACTAAAGAAACCATGATTCCTCCACTCACGGTGTGTCAAAATCCAAACAGTGCAAACTTGTGGTTTCCATGTCGAGACAAAAAACGTCTATATTATTATTTTTTAAGGCTGTAGGTGAAAAAACACCTCAAATTATGTGTTTACCTCCTCCTATATGTAAAACTCGTAGTTCTCGTATTTTCATTATCAAAAAAAAATTCAACTGGCTTGATGTGATCAGAAAATTTGGGGGAAAATTGGTTTTTATAAATATACTACTTTTTTCAAAATGTGCTGTTGTACCACTTCTATACATCGTGTTGAGCCAGTTTGCATCTTATCAGAAACTAGAATCGCAGGGCTACATTTTAGTGCAAAAAAAATACAAATGATAATGAAAACTACGAGTTTTAAAAATTTGAGGAGGTAAACCAGGGTTGCCAAGTGGGCAAAAAAATCAGCATATATAATGGCTTCGGTTTTTCCATCCGCCGCCCAATTCTGCATAAATGCTTGGGTTTAAAAAATTTGACATGTTGGTTAATTTTTTTTGAACCCCAATCGAAGACAATTGGATGCCTTGAAGACTTCTGTTGACAGTTATGTGGTACCAAAATGATCCCCAAAGCCTGGAGCGTCGATTTAAATCTTGACCTGACGTAATCCATTTTGTTAGGCTGAGCTAGATCTTCTAAAAATGTTTAGGTGGAGTACTCAGGTTGAGATTGAATCCAAGTGGACGTTGGTTAGTTACTGTGAAATACTTTGATCAATCGCCAGTCTTAGTGTTTTTTTGCTTTTAAATTTGAATGCATTTGGGAAAGTTTGAATCAAAATTTTGAATTCAAAATACTTCCAGTTTGAAACCATGTACTACCTTCCTTAGGGGTCAAAATGACTAAATTTGAGGGTCGATTTCGGAGAATTTTCGAAATGTGGTCTAATTTCAGCCATTTTAAATTTGATCTAATAAATAACTGATAATGTTGCGAAAATTAAAAAAAGAAAATTTTCACTGAAAAATAAGAAAAAAACTTCAAATTTCGTACGAAACAGAACGCCACAGCAAGTTAGCGAGTTTTGAATTTTGAATGTGGATCGAAATTTTTTTGCTCAGATTTCAAAAAACAGTCGGCTTTCTTATGAAATCGGGGTCGAGAAACACGAATATGATGTTATCTCCTCCATCCGAGCGCTCTGCGTGGGGGGGGATTCGAAACTGCAACCAAAATTAAAAATAACAAGGCAAAAGAAAATATTTTGTGTAAAAGGATAAATTTAGCACAACAAAGTAAATTTTTACAAAAAAAATTTGTTCGTTGTTTATTGTGTTAGTTAATCGACTTCGTTATTGCTTTTACCAAAAAATATCGGTAAACAGACACCGGAAGACATCGGAAATAGAAAAACATTTACAAACATCGATGTAAAAAATGAGAGAACGGTTGGCTTTTATGGAGCTACTCCCTTTTCAAATGAATTGTTGCACTTTTTACATCGTGTTGAGCTAGTTAATGCCTAATTAGAAACAAGAATCTCAGGGAAAAAATTAGAAAATGGAATAGTAAAGCCCGAGAACAATAAGTTCTCAAAATTTGACGGGAGATTCACATATTTTGACGGGTGTTTTCATTTCAGCCTTTTCTAAAAACACTACTGCGAAACGCAAGATTTTCGACTTTCTGGTATGACTAACAAAATTTTATAAACGCGCCATGCACCACGTATTTCATACCTCCATTGAAAGCTAATCCTTATTGTGTGATAATGCACCTTCTAATTATTTAGTGTTTTTCAAAGTTCACAAGCTATGTTTCTCTTAATATATTCTTCTGTGTGATAACAATATTGTTTGCAGAAAGAGGAAGAGAACTACGCTCATAGCTTGGCCTATAAAATATTGGAATATGAGACAGAAGCTAAGAAAAGATGGCCGTCCACCCCCTGGCTACCCAACGGCAACACTGTGCCTCGCCGATTTATTGGGCAAGGCAACCGAAGAAAGACCATTGAAAAGCCCTTGGTGTTGAAGTATTCTGCCAAGAGAACTCAATCCGTACATTGAGTAGATAATTGCCAAAATTTTATTTACCTATTTAAAGGACCATGCTCGCGTTGGTTTGGGGCGGTAGTTAAAAACATTTTACCCTTACCTCTATAAATCTATATGAATCTTGGGGTAAGAAAAAATATCTACCAGCCATGACGAAATTCACATCGAGCAACTAAGTGATGTTGAGTTCTTCAAGCGGTAAATACTGGAACAAATATGAGAAATTCGATTGTGAATCGATATTTTACTCGTTGATGTATACGTTGTATAAAAGTCAGTCGAAATAAATCCTGTAATGTTGAAGCGTTTGTTTTTCCTGGTTTTTAAGACGTATGTAAAAGTTACAGGTAGAGGTAAGGGTAAAAGGTAGGGTAAGGGTTATTTTTTTAACTACCGCCCCTGGTGGTCCCCCGCCAATTCAAAATTTTTTCCTAATCTTTGGATTTTTGTGCGAATTTTTTTAACTTGGTTTCTAACAAAACAAGACCGAGAAAAGTCAAAAGTTTAAAAGTCCGAACAGGAGATCAATTAGGGAAATTTTTGAATTGGTGCAGGACCACCAGACCACCGCGAGCATGGTCCTTTAAGCTTAAAAATATTGTAAATAATTTTTTTTCTGCAAAATATTGTCAAGTAAAAAAGTAAATTGCAGACAAAGAACATCGTGAAATAATATACCACAAGCCGAACAGGCGCCTATACAGGCGCCACCACATAAGTAAATGATTAATTTTTTTTGGCGTGTTTTAAAATATTTTTCTTCATAAAAAGTGTGACACACATAAAATTGCTAACAGAGAAACCTATCAAAATACTAGATGGTACGTAAATGTACTTTTTGAAGGAGGGGATTCTTTTGTTGACTGAATATTTTGACTGTAGGGTTCGAATAGGCACTGGAACATATTAATTAATTAATTTATTTATTTTTACAAGCTTTTATCACCTGTAGACTTAATTTTTATGAGGAACATGAACATTTTAGTACTTTTTCAGTTGTTCATTGTAATTTTTTTGCGAAATATAGAACAGTAAATTTTTAATTTATTAAGTCTGAAGCTCTAAAATGCGAAAAAAACAGCAAGTTTTTGATTCCCTTTTTATAAAATTTTTTATTTTCTACTATTTCTTAAAGATTCAAACCTAAGAAAGAAAAACGAATTTTGATATTCAAATTTGAAAAAATTAAAAAAAGGGTACTAAAAACATGTTGGTTTTAGAAATTTCACACGTTCAAACATAACGATAAAAAATTTACTATTCTATATTTTACAAAAAGACAACTTACAATGGGCATCTGAAAAAAACTACTAAAATTTTCATGTTCCTCATAAAAAATTAGGTCTAGACTCTAGAGGTGATAAAAGCTTGTAAAGAAAGCTAAAAAATTAATCTGTTCCGGTTTGAATATTCGATACGAGACATCCACTGCGATTTCTGCTAGAGTGAGCGTTCCACCGGCAGCGAATTGATTGTCCTCTGCAAAGTATTCGCCCAGAATGCCCTCTACCAGATTCATTCGCTGCAGTCCCGTCCAGAGTGTGTTCAGCTCGTCTCTTTCCTCCGGTTGCTCCACTTCGCCCAATAGCTCAGTGATTTTACTTTCTTCCATTAGTTGGACTTCCGCGTTAATGTCTTCCTCCAGCGTATTATCCACGATCTAAATCCCAAAAATATCAAACGTCTTACCACGATGTTTTCGATGAATCCGGCCTTCCTGAAGCAGTTGGCGATCGTCTCAGGCTTGACGTCCGACGATTAGCGATGAATGAATCGTAGCGATTTGTAGAGATCCATATTGAAATCGATTTTATTGTCGATGGCGTTAATCCGTTCGTGAAGGAAGCAGCGTCTGTAGTGCACTTTTGAGTTCTGTATGATCCCTTGGTCGCATGGCTTAAAAAAGGATTTACAAAACCAAATCTTAAAAAGCAAACTTGTGAAGCGGCTGTCGTATTCGGCGGCAAGAACTTCAGCGTGATTCGCTCCAATAGGATCTTTGAGTGGCCGGAGAAATTGTCGAGGTATATCAGCACTTTCAGCTTATGATCAGTCTTGGCAAAATGAATCGTTGAGCATTTTTGAATCAGCGGCCAAAAATTGTTTCTGCTCAAAATGCGATTCAAATTCAAATGACTGCGATTAACGTGAATCGCGGTTTTTGAATCACGACGTTTTTGAATCGCGATTCACGTGAATCGCAGTCATTTTGAATTTGAATCGCATTTTGATCATGATTCAAATTGCTGCGATTCAAAAACCGTGATTCAAATTGCTTTCTCTTGCTCGCGATTCAACTCGTGATCAATTATTTTAGATTACAGTTAAAGTTTTCAACAACAATTATTTTCATTAACGTTCCCCTTATCATTAACGGTCATCTGAGCCTTACTCCAGTAATTCCAGCTACAGTTTGTCAATACTGATTTCAAAGTTTTCACACTTATGTCAATTGATTTTCGACAGGTGTTATAGATAATAAATTGCCCTTATGTGAGCTATGACTCAAATGTCCGATCCTCAAAACTCCAAAAAAATCAGAGACTATTAACAAATATTCGATCAAATAACAGCTTTATTGGACGACACAAAACCATTAAAACAACTAATCGATGTCATTCTGGTATTAATTCTTCTTGAATTCACGAATAGCGTTCTTTGCCCGATCTCCCAGACCCAGAAGAACATCCATGCAGGCAACTGATGGATCGAGGAAACTAGCAGCCACATAAATAGGATCTGTACCTTCTAAGCCAGATGAAAGAACATAATCGAAGCGGCGATGAAGAGATGCTATCAGTCCATCACAGATATCCAATAGATAAGTTTGTTCCTGAAAAGTTATTGATAGATTGCTTAATGGTTCCAGTTAAACAGAAAAATTTACCTTGAGAAAATTGATTAGGCAAATGATAGCTGGCAGAAGACGGGATATTGTAGGACTTTTATCTTGTTGAAGCTGGTCAGTGACATTTCGAAACGGTGCAATTAGCTGGACGACTTTCTGCAGCAGACGTACATACATTTGCTCAATTCTTGGCCACTTTTGTGCAACGCAAATCATATTGACATCATCCACAACTGTGAGCAGGCGAGTAGGTGATTTTGAGTGATGACCACCTCGTGTTAGCAGGAAATAGTAGCTTTTTACCAGTTTTTCTCATGAGAGCTTTTGTCGCCACATCTGATTTAGAAAATTTGCCGATAACTGCAAAGATTCTCTAAAACACCAAACTGAAATTTGTTAACACTATAAGACCAGAATGCGTTACTACCTTTCTTAGAGCGAGCATTTTTTCAGACGTTTCGAACACATCACGAAGCACCAGTTGAAGTGTATGCGCCGAACAGACAGTATGGTGAGGAAGCATGCCAAAAAACCGATGCTTAAAAATACAAAATGATAATGAAAATTCATGGAAAAATTACTTTGTTGTCCTTTCTTTCTTCCTCCTTTGCTTACACTATCACCACAGTTTGAAACAGAAGCTAGACTTTCATTTGAATGATTCATTTGCACTAAAATGAGACGAATTAGCAATGAGAAGATGGAATTATTTTGATGACGATCAACCAATCAATCACAGAAAAACAATCGCGAGTTGAATCGTAAATATAAAAAAGCATTTTGAATCACGGTTTTTGAATCGCAGCAATTCGAATCGCATTTTGATCACGATTCAAATTGCTGAGATTCAAAAACCGTGATTCAAAATGCGATTCAAATTCAAATGACTGTGATTCACCTGAATCGCAGTCATTATGCCAATGTTTGAAATGCGATTCAAATTCAAATGACTGCGATTCACGTGAATCGCAGTTTTTTTGAACCTTATGAATTTGAATCTCGCGATTCATTTTGCCAAGACTGCTTATGATCCCATTCCTTGAGCCAAGTTTCCAACAGATCAACTGAAAATCCTTTCATAAACCAATCAAACAACCGAAAATCCAAACTGTCATCCATGCTTTCTTGTTGGCCTTGTAGGTGACCGAGATTTCTTTGTTCTTGAATGCTTGGCAGGCTTTCCAATTACCAGCAAAGGCTGTTTTTCCTATCTGCTCATGTTAGCTCCGACCAGCACTGTAATCTTCTTTTTTGACTTCTTTCCCGACGTGCAGCGCTCACCTAAAAACATATGAAATCCTCCAAAAACAAAAACAAAAAGCTAAAAAAATGCCACCTTTGAATGCCAGCGTCTTGTACGGTAACAACTGCCAGAAAAGCCCGGTCTCATCAGCGTTAAAGACATCGTCAGCGGAAAACCGAGAAATTTAATTGCGCAGCACATCCACCTGAATCAAGAAAATCAGAACAAGAACACTTAAACAATTTTACCTTCCAGTTCCAGAGCGCATACAAATCAATGTCCGCTGCTTCTCCCTGATTCCCTTTGAAAACAATCGAGTGGCGCTCCTTGAACCCGCTCAGCCAGCCGTCGCTTGCCTTGAATCCTTCGAGATCGTCCGCCTTCTTCTCCAGCTTTAACTTTGTTTCCTCCAGCGGTCGTGACTTGCTCTCCAACGCCTTCCTTATCGGCTTCGCCAGCTCCTTTGCCAGTTGCTTTGCCTTTTCCTAAAGTAATCGAGTTTAAAACAAGAAAACACAAACCAATCTTACCACCAAAAGAGGACGAGACATCGGAAAGTTTTTGCTCCTCACCGCTTTCAGGCAGCGCACCACTGCCTCCTTGACGTCTTCATGTTTGACCGGATTCAAATGAGATCTTTTTGTTTCCCCGCCTTCTTCTATCGCACCGAGAATTCAGAGCTTGTTGTTTAGGATCGTCTTGACTGCTGACATCGGCATGGTGAACTGCTCGGTGAGTTGTTTCAACTTTTTGGTCGCTGAAGCCTCGATGATCTGCTTCTTCACGTCCAGAGTGATAATACGGCGCTTCTTGTTCGAAGTTACCATCTGTAAAACAAAAATATAGCAGCAGCTCGAGCAAAAAACAGAAAAAAGTTTTATGAATTGGAAAATGTTGTATGAAAAATTTATATTTTCGTGTTGAGACAACTTTATGTTTGAAAGTTCGCTAATGAGAGGATCTGTTATGGTGCCGGGGACCAACACAAGCAGTTCGTTAACGAGATAGTTCGTTAACCAGGGAGTTGCTTACAATGAATTTCCTTGAAAACCAACCAAGTCTTGACTAAAAGTTCGTTAACGAGATAAATTCGTTAACGAGAGCTTCGTTAACGAGAGAGTCAACTGTATGTTCTTAGCCTTAGTCCCTTCACAAGGTTTGTTCAAAATGCGGGGTCGTATTCGGGATTTAATCCCCTCGCCACCCAAAACTTTTTTTTTCAAAAAGTACCATAAGTACTTCCAAAAGAAAATTATAAATACGATTCTGGTGCCTCGTTTTTGGGTTTTCTCGTTGTCTCTCGTTCTTTGGTTTTCCCAACATCCTCATTCAGAAGTTTCAGGCATGAAGCACTCGACTTGATAACTCTCTAATTTTTAACGAAATCTCGATTTCTTACCCATACAACATGCAAAAAATAATAAGAACCATAACTGTGTAGTATAAAGATAAATTTGTCCCAAAGAGAATTGCCTAAATAAAATGAAAATAAAAAAGAAGAGCATCTAGACAAGACAAGATTAAACCAGCATTTCTAACTTCAACTGCGGAAATCGTCTTATATCACGCTATAAAAAACCCAATAACTTTTTTTCCCTTTGAAAAACCTTTAACTTACATATTTTTTAGCGCCTCAAACATGGTGAATGACGTGGACATCCAACAGGATGAAGATGAGATACAGGTTATTGGCCGTGAAGCAGAAAAAAGAGCTGCTTCTCAAAGTCTAATGAAGAAAGTACAGCCGACCAATAGTCCCACAAAAAAGTCGAGTCATTCAGATGCCCACAATTTGTAAGTTGATTTTGATTTATGTAGGGTTGTCGAATAGCCAAATAAATTGGTTTTCAGCTCATAGCAAAGCCGCAGGCAAAATTTTTGGCTTCTGTTTGCCTTTTCGGCCAGTCGTCCGAAAAATTTTGGTTACCCACGATAGAACTGCCAAGTACTCGAAATTTTCGAGTCAGGTACCCGTATTTGGAACCCCAGATTTCGATTTAGCTACTAGGACCTGGGATTGAAACATCGTATTTGACGGGTTTCCGACTCGACAACCATACCCATAACACTAGATTAATGTGAAATTCGTTGATATTGTTAATTTTTAGCGACAATGACGTGGAGAAATGCCCCTACCCCTTGGACATAATTGTACAAAAGATAAATACTGTGGTATACAACCAATCAAGTGACTCTAGTGATGAAGATGATTACAACACTACTAAAGAGATCAACCATGCTTTGCAGCTCCAAGGTTTCCGAGTGGTAGAAAAGGGTGGGTTTCATACTAAGGCCCTTTTAAGTTTTTTATGTATGAAAACCAGGGATGGAAATCGTACTTTTTAAAAATATTTGTACTTTTTTGGGACCCCAAATCTTTTTTTTATTTTTGAAGTTTTACTTCAAAATCTTTTTTGCTCCAAAATGGCAATAAGCCAGGGATGAGATCTCAAAATTTTGAAAATAAAGACATTTGCTCAAAATAAGGACATTTTAAGGTATTTTGGCGAAGTATGCCATTTCATGCAGTGCTTATTGCCAAACAATTTGTGCCAAACAATAAGATTTTGACGTAAAGTTCAAATAAATAAGATTTGGAGTTCCCAAAAAAGGACAAACCTTATTAATAAGGACAGATCACATCCCTGCAATAAGCACTGGATGAAATGACCTTTTTCCTTCAAAAGTAGTCAAAATGTACTTTTTTAAAATTTTCATTCCAATCTCTGATGAAAACCCTTTGACGTAACCCTTTGACGTACCAAAAAAAAATATTCTGAAATTAGGTATTCAAAATTAGGGACTTTACATCCCAGCTGCCTCGAATGGTAACCCAGGGTGTCATAGTAAAAAATTTAAAAAATCCCATTTTTCATATCGGTTTATTCAGAAAATGGCGCCGACTGTGAAATGGTCACCTTTGACTCCAACTCCGACCGCTACGATGAAGAAGACTCCTTGAAACCATCCAGTTCGAAAAACCAAGGGGTCACCGCCAGAAGGGGTGAACAGAGAAAAGCAGAGGAACTCAGTGAGTCCAAAGGAAAGTTCAAGAAAGGTCATCGCAGGGCCTATTCCATGCCAAATGCTCATAGAGACAAAGCAGTGCTTGTAGTCACAGATGATACAGTAAGGCAAGAAGGGCCTAAGAAGCGACATGTGGTCAGGTATCTATCGTGTATATTTCATAAAAAATACATACATCTGTCAGGTACCGTCTGCACCCCTACAAACCATCCCCCAAGGCTAATGCAGCTGTCAACTCTTTCATTGAACAGACTAACTTTGAGTTTCCCTTCAACTTAGATGATGACGCAGATGATCTTGAGGTAAGTTTGGATGCGTTTGAGCTTGATTAGTGAAATTTTTAAGATTGACCTGGACGAAGAAGAGATTTGCTTCCCAGGAGATCCCATTGACACCAAAGAATCTCGGATCGTGTTAAGAAAGGTAAGTAATTGAGGACCGAAAGAGAAAATCCCGCCGAACATATTTGGCAGCTTTTATTTTGTCGTTTATTTATACTTGTAAAAACAATGTGCAAAAAAGTCCATACTTAATTAAAAGTTCTATTTTAATGCGTTGACGCTACGTAACTTTTGTCCAAATCTCTATTTTTATAAAACTATATTATAAAAACCCCAAATATTAATCCCAGACCAGGGAAAAAGTATGTAAGACATTTCTTAGTCCCGGCTAACATACGCTGGCTTAGCTCTAAGCCTAAGGCCTAAGTAGTTAGAACAAAGACTAGTTCCAGATGTGAACAAAAGGTTTATAACGTCAATGCCCCTTTATTTTGAACACATATTTATAGAAAAACACTCTCAATATAGAAATACTCTCATAACAAAAATATTTGCAGTTTTGGGAGGCTAAATGGAAGCGTCAAGACTTCGAGTTCCTTCCGGATTGGCTTCAGGACAACGAATTTCTTCGGACGGGTCACAGACCTCCAATGGCCAGTTTTGGCTCATGCTTCAAAAGCATATTTTCATTGCATACTGAGACGGGCAATATCTGGACGCATATGTATGGTGCGTAAGATGCACTACTACGGGGTGGCCCATTGATGTTTCCAAAACAAATTTTAGAAATTTTCGGCCTTCTAGCGAGATTCTTTGTTAACCCTAGGATGGTCACCTAAAAAATGTCACTCCTGGACACGTTGGGACGAATCGCCCCATTAAGGGTAAATGCCACTGAAGTTTTTTTTATTGCTTTTACTACCCATTTTATATGTCCATTTTATATATCTAGAGGTCATGATCAGTGTTGTAAAAAACTAAAAGTTGGCACCGGCACCGGCACCAGCACCGGACATACCGCTTGGCACCGGCACCGGCTTAAAACACCGGTGCCGCACCGGTGCCGGCACCGACCGCTTGAAATGTTAGATAAAAAAGATAGTTTTTTTGATAGATATCGTAAGAGACAGCAGAATGAGCGAAAATGCAAAATTTTGTTTTTAATGAAGGTTGAAAACGTCATAAAAATATGGCAGCAATAAAATTAGACAACAGTTAGCTTAAAATGTTTAATTTATTATAATTAATAAGAACACTTTTCTAATGTAGTTACCGGTGTGTCTTTTTTTTCATTTCGACGATGTCCAGTCCAACAACCATTATTTTCTGTTTTGATGAATCATAATAGTGCCCTACGATTCCTAGATAGCTATGAAGCATACCTAGGGTTGGCGGTTCGGGTACCCGTTTTCGGGTAATTGGAACCGAAACCCGAAAGTTTCGGGTATCGGTTCGGTTCGGGTACCCGAAAATTTCGGGTATCGATTCGGTTCGGGTACCCGAAATTTTCGGATCCGGTTCCTCGGTTCGGGTACTCGAAAATTTCGGGTACCCGCCAACCTTGAGCATACCCTTTGTCGTCACAACGTCGACAGTCAAAGAGAGTGTTTTTCCAGCTGCATGAATTCCTTTGTTTATGCTGTATTATAATGACTGGATTTTTGCGCTTGGGTGGAGTCAGTAGCTTTAAGCAGCTGTTTGTCAATGCCGCAGGTATATTAGGTCTCTCTTAGTTGTCCGATAAACTCGTGGACTCGTGGGAGGACGGAAAAGAACATTTAACAGAGCCTACACCACCTCCAATGACCAAAGCTGAGTGGAAACTCCACGTAAAAGAAATCTTGATTCAAATCATAAACATGGAAAATTGAATCGGCATCTGTGAACAATTTCTGTTTATTGACACTTTTTAAGTAACATCCTGTAGTTTTTTACAAAGTGCCTTTGGTTACCTATATTGACATTTAAAAGTTGACAAAGGGCCAATTTGAAAAAGCGCTCAAAAAATAAAATGGAACGAATCGTCCCAACGTGACCGTTCTATTGCTAAAGAAAAAGCAACTTCTAGCGCGTAGAATTCTAGAACAGGTTTGGTGCTCCGAATAAAGTATTATGGACATGTTTTCGGTGTCATTCGACGTTCCATAAGTTGATCTTTCTTTCAAAAATTTACGTAAAAACTTGTTTGGGAAACATAAATGGGCCAGCTTGCACTTCAAAAATATTTATTTTCATAGCTACACACATCCAGAGCATCTAACAAACTTTAGGATGTGTCGCATTTCTGGGAATGGGCGCATGGTTTATAGCACAACCCCCGAATGTAATGACCTGGATGGACAAGCTGGTCTTCTTCTTTTTCTTCTTGGGAGCAATCTGTTGCTTGGGCTTGTCCTTCTGCTTCCACACTGTCCAATGTCATTCTCAAGGGGTGGGCAGGCTGTTCAGCAAGTGGGTTCATACTTGAATACTTCCAAAATATAGGCCAGCTAGCATTTGACTCTACTAATTACAGACTGGACTATTCGGGTATCACCATGTTGATTGTTGGCTCGTTCATTCCCTGGATGTATTACGGGTTCTACTGTCGCACCCTGCCCATGGTCATCTACATCTCCATGATCATCATCTTCGGCGTCGCTGCTTTGATAGTCTCGTTGTGGGAGAAGTTCGCACAACCCGCCTACCGACCCCTCAGAGCTATTGTTTTTTTGGCTATGGGTCTAAGCGGTAAGTTCAGGCACTAACTTATTTAAATACAGATTAGTTGCTCTTGGTTCAGGATGTATCCCGGCTCTGCATTTGATGATCACCGACGGGTTTGACTGGATGATCCAGAATGCTGCCTTTCATTGGCTTTTACTGATGGCAGCTCTGTATATAATTGGGGCAGCTACATATGCTTTCCGGTTCCCTGAACGCTTTTTCCCCGGCAAATTCGACCTGTTTGTAAGTTTTTTTTCGTAAAAAATACTTAATAAGAAAATTTTCGGTCATAAGACATTTCGGCAACGCCATTTTGCCAACGACTTTTTCGCCAACGACCATTTCGCCAACGCTATTTCGCCAACGACTTTTCGCCAATGACTTTTCGCCAACGAAATCTCATCAAATTTCATTTTTATACAACTCTGGCTTTATTTTCACCGGACTGGCTTGCACGTAAGTCCAGGGTAAGAAATACATGTTTCTCCATGTTTTTTTGCTTCACTTGGAGTACAAAACTTTTTTGTTTGGGGTTTTATTTTCGCTTTCGGTTTTATTGTATGCCTTTTTGTTATATTAAAAAGTGTTATATTGATTCAGAAATAAATGTTACTTACCTTACGTCTAATTACTAGTTGAAAAAACCATTCATAGTAACATACCTATAAGCGCAAAAAGGATCCCCCCTGCGAAAATCTTCCCTTCGTTGATAGGCTAATTCGTTTATTCGCCTCAATTTACAATGTGTTTGGGAAAACAAAATAATGATAAGGTATCAATGATTTCTCAGCATATTCATACTATCCGAACTCAAGTGTACAAATCGAATTAAACTCTTACGATATTATGAAGTTGTCGTTGGCGAAAAGTCGTTGGCGAAATGGCGTTGGCGAATTGTCTTATGACCAAATTTTCCACTTAAAAAATACGTAAAATTTGAGGTCAGAGATAAATTTTTATTTTTAAAAAAGACGTTTTTTAGATTTTTTTCCATTAAAATTTTGTGCGTTGGAGCTTTTTTCAATTTTTAGTGTCAATCCCACCAACTGTTCCATATGTTTGTCATAGTGGCAGCCTACGTTCATTTCTACGGCATCACAGAGATGGCTATGAAGCGGCTGCAAGGAGGATCTTGCCACGAGCAGTTGATGGCTCGGTATGGCAACGACGACTACACCGACATTTTAGACCAATATTTTCGGCCGTATTGAATGATGGAAATTAATTTGAGTCTATTAGTTGCTGTGCAATTTTCTTATATTCTGTTTTCAGAACTTGCTTTTCTTTCCATATCAAACTTAATTAGATCAAGCCATAGATTTGCACAACCAAAGAATCTTTTAACAGATGGTTATCAAGATATTTGAAAATTTTTTTCTTGGATCTCAAAAAATTGATATAGATTTTTCCAAATCCCATAGATATCAATTTGTTCAAGCAAGACCACTTTCTTGAAGCTAGCTACAAAATAAGTGACGGTGATTTAAAACGAGAAATTGGCTTTCTTTTCAAAAAAATCGATCGAAGTCCTGACTTGTATTGGCTTCGGTGTCTCCCACAGGTTCAACTATACTGAGCTGCATGTCTACTTTGAATTCTTTTGTTTTCTGATGAAGCCCCCTTACAAAAGTGACTAAATGTACCTATTTTTTGTGATACAATACTACCCACCTAACACTACCTACTTACCCTCGTAGTGTGTATTTTTGACATGTCTTTTTGAGTCATATTTTGCTGACAACTGGGTATTGCTATCTAAAAAAACTTGTGCAAAATTAAATGATGGATTAACAACATCAATATCAAAATTGCTGAAAATCTGAATGAAATGATATGCAACTAGATGAAGTCAATCTGATACCCTGTTATCAATTTTTAGCTCCGACCGGTGGTCAGCAACCACTTATTTTGTAGCCTAGATTCCTAGCTAAAATACAGGTTGTCATGCTTCCAAAAATTAATGAAAAGGTGTCAAAAATGTTATCTTGACAATCAAAGAAAATTTTTCCCAACGAATATCTTAGATCAGACGGAAAAATGTTGAGTGATTCTTTAAACTAATTTATTTCCGTTTTTTGTACATTCTGCTGCTGTAACATTAAAGATAGTTGGAATTTAGTTATTGTTCATCTAAAATGGAAAGTTTTATATGCGTGTATTGTTGAAAAACGAATGTTGATAAGAATCGAATGATTTATTCTCTACAAATAAATTAAATTATTCTTCTATCTCTTTTTGCATAACAAACCACACTATAATACAGGGCTTTCATTTTATTTCGCACCATTTGCTTTAATTATTCAATGAGCATTTTGATTAGACCGAAAAGTGATTTACTGCTCAATCGATAAAAAATGTTATGCCATTTTACATGAAAAAAAGAGATTTGTTTATTCTATTTATCGGATATAATTTAACTTCTATTAAAAAAATCCGACTTTTTTTTGACAAGTTGACGTCTATTTTCAACAATTTTTATTTATTGTTTTAGCGATATTGCAAGTCTTAGCACTTTGTTGTTGAATAGCTATAAAACCCATTTTACAAAAAAATTTTTAATGCAAGAATGTTGAGACATAGTTTTTATGAAATTCAGTTTTTTTTCATTTTTAATGATTTTTTACATTTGTTGCAGAATGTTTTTTTCTTCCAAAAGAGCTTATGTCAACATTCAAATTAAAAAAATCATTCTGTAAAATTAGTTTTGTAGCTCTTGATTTGCCTTGCAAGATAGTGTTAAAATATTATTATTGCGCATAACAACAAATTAAAATTTAAATCGAATTGCTCGTGAATTTGTCAAAAAAGCGCATTTTGATAAAATTTAAAACAGTTATAAAATTTTATGGGTAATATTTAAATCTGTCCGCTAATCTCTCAAAATTGCCCGCTAATTTTTTGAAAAAATGCTTGCTAATTTTTGGGAAAATGCCCGCTTAAAAATTAGCGGGCATTTTTCACAGATCAGTGGGCTTTTTTCAGAGATTAGCGGGAAGAGTTGCATACCACCCAAATTTTATCTGATAAATGAATAAATCTCTTGTTTCATAAAAAATGACATAACATCAGCTATCGATTAAGCCGTAAATCACTTTTCGGTCTAATCAAAATGCTCATTAAATAATCAAAACCCTGTAAAGAGACACAAAACAACGAAAGGCTGATTTAAATCACAGCTTTAACCGTCGAAAAATTTGTCAGTCAACATAATTGTATTGATACACACAGCTTCTCATACTTGAAATTATATTTTTTAAATTGCTTTCAGAGGTTGCACAATACCGAATTATAATTTCCATCCGTCACCTTATGGTTTTGGCACTGTATCTATCTGGAGATCGCATTAAAACTCCGACTCTGATGCGTGACTTTTAAGACTCCTGACTCAGAATTTTGTGCTGAACACAATGTATTATTGGTTTTGAAATTTTCGCTATACAGTCAACCCTCGATTTAACGTCACCCCCAGGGACCGGTTTTAAGGTGACGTTAAATCGAGGGCTGACTGTAAATGTTTTTGCTAGAGCCATGAACATTTTAAGTTTTTTATTATTTGTCTTGGTAAGAAAGTACGAAAAACGGCCATAACTTTTTATATTCGTTATATTTTTGCAAACTGTGAAATTTATCTTGTAGAGCAGAAGCAGGGCTATCTTTTAACAACTTATGTGTCGAGGTACCATGAAAATTATTGTGCCGGGAAACCAAAAAGACTACAACGTAAGCCTTTGATCAGGACTTATCTTCAAATGGCTAAAACTTTGCTCACACTAGACAGACTGAGTGTAGACAGATATTTTGCTGTCGGAAATTTAATGAAGATTATGAATCTGCAAAAAAATGGTTTTCTCTCGAAAGTTATGGCCTTTATTCTCTGTAAGATAAAAACACTTTTAGAGCTATCATTTGCATTCACTGCAGTGAAAACTGTCTGAATTCTGAAATTCTGACACCGGATTCGTGTTCAGCATAGTCGATTTGCATGTAAAATTTTTTCTAACATTCGAAACTCACTGTGAAATTTCGAATTCCTCTCAAGACAAAAATATTCAAATATTAAAATTTTTGCGAAGTCTAACTGTTTTTTGTAAGAGCATTTTTACTTGCAAATCGACTATGCTAAACATGAATCTGGTGTCAGAATTTCAAAAGCAATAATACCATCATGTTCAGCACGAAATTCTGAGTCAGGAGTCCTAAAAGTCACGCATCGGAGTCGGAGTGTTAAATGCGGACAATATACACCTAATAAATTGAGGATTGAAGAAAAATCCGTAAAATTATAAGATCACATAAAATTCTAATTTTGGTTAGATCTTTAGCTAAACCTCTGAGACCATGGTAGAAATAAAATTTCAAGTATTGTACACAATAAATTAGAGTAATTATGCGTAGATATCATCACCCCAGTCAGTATGATAAAAAAATTATTGGTTTAAATGGTTTTTGGCACCGTGAAACACTTGCATGAGAGAGTATGCATCAGCCGTCAATTCACCTGCAAAATTCAACTTTGGTTGCTTAGGCTTACTACCAAAGTTGAATATGTGAATCAACTGTGAACTTACAGATCTGCTGGTCGTTCCAGTTCTGCGTAGGCAGGTTTTGCAACAAAAGCATAATGCCCTAAAACAGCAGTGGTGTATTTTCAATAACTATGATAAGTAGGGTTGTCGAGCTCTAGCTGATCGGCCTTATTCCACAACTAGCCTAGGTCCTCCTCTTGATTTCTTTTGGTATTTACAAGTGAAAATTCGAAAGTTTCTGTATTTACGAACGCTAGCCTACTCTACATCTAACGCTCTACCTAAGTTCGAAAGATCTTAAAAGGGACCAATGTGAAAAACCCTCGCAGAGGAATAGGGCAAGCTTATATTTTGGCTTCTAAATTTGAGCCTCTAGTCAAGCTCTCGACAACCATACTGACAAGTAATCACCTGAAAGTCTTTCTCGCTCTGCAGTTGTCGAGACCAAAGTCTCAAGAAGGCACCGCAAACATAGGTGTGGAACTGGGAGAATCCATTTTTTTCACTCTACAATAGTTTTGGTGCTTACAACTACTTGAACTTGCTTTTTAATAAAGTCAAAACCAACTAAATAAGTATCCCACAAACGAATAGTAGCTCTCAAAGGTATCTCCCGCATCAGCAGATTGTTCATCCAGCGGAATGCGAACTGAAGAAATTCGACGGTGTGGTTCTCAAAATGCTGGTACAAATTTTCTAAAGTCAAATTTAATACTACTTTTCAGAGCTTCAGAACCAAACTTACTGTCTACTCGACTCATCAACTCCCTGAGATTCTGCACTTTCCGTTGAATTCCAGGCTGAGCAAATGTGTAGTTGTCCTGGATGGTGTCCAGTAATGCTGAAACGCACCAGAAACTGTCCGCTTCTACTACCTCCATTGCACTCCGGTCCAGTTGAGCCACATCAAAGGTGCCCACTTCCACGTCTGAACCAGAGAATAACGTGAAAAAATTCTCAAAATTATACCAACCATCCTGTATATACTCCGACAAAAAGACAACAAAGAAGGGGGTGACCAGGTCGTTGATTCCCTGGACATATCCACTAGCTGGATGTCTAATAGCCCAAATGTACAGAACACGCTCAAATATCTGAATATATTAACACATTTAATGGGGGTTGAGTATAGTTTGAAAAAAAACTACACCTCTTGAACCAACTTTTGCTGAAAAAGGGGTATCAAAGGGCACATTCTTGGAATATCTATGTGTATCTGAAAATTTTGGTGTTTTGATTGAGATAGTTTTTATTTTTGTACTTACTTGTCTAAATGTGACTTGGTGCTGTTCGTCGTATCGGGTGTGAAAGTATTGCTCCACATAATGCCAATACTCCTCTCGTTTGCGCTTCAGAGTCAGGTCGCGTCTGTCGAGATTTGTGGGTATGTAACCCTAAAAATGGAGGGTGGGGGTAGGTGAATTTCAAAGCATGTCTACTCTTTTAAAACTCATTTTTTGCTTGATTATTGTATTTTTATATATCTTTTTAGCGCTTGGAAGGCTTTTTCGAATGCTAGGTCGTTGTTTGCGTAAAAAATACAAAGAAATGCCTCACAAAACTTTGGGAAATTTCCGAAACAAAAATTCTAGTAACTATGACACAAGTAGTCTTTGGATTCACGGCTCTATCCTACTGTCTGGTGCCAAAATGGCCTCCCCTGTTGTTTTTTTGAATACTTTGCCTTGGTCCACCTGATGTTTTCAAAATATATTTCAACGTATATATGTAAAACGCGGTTTTTCTTTTACGGCTAACAGTTTCTTATTATTTGTTTTTCTCAAATTTCTTCTTTTTACTTTGAGCTATTTGATTACTAAAACTTTTTATACTAAAAGTTTTTGCTTTATAGTACTATGAAATTTTCTATGCTATGAAATAGATCCGCTAGAGAAATTCTTTGAACAAGTGTAGAAAATTCAAAGAATCGATAATTATGCATTATAAATTATGTGTCCTGTGCTTTTTGTAAATCTCAATAAAGTCATTTTGTAGTATTTGTCAATTGTAATATTTCATAACCGTGGTAATGATCAAAAACTAAAATATTGAGAAAAAGTGGTTCAGGACTAAAGTCGAACATGTGATAAAATGTTGTCAAAACAACAGGGGGGACCAAGTCAAAATACTTAAAAAAACAACAGGGGGACCAAGTCAATTTTGGCACCAGATATTAGGTTGTGTCATAAGTTCTGTCGTTTTTGGCTTGGTCCCCCCTGTTGTATTTTAGCGCAATTTCAAAAGTTTATGTTCATCATTTTTAAAGCTCAATTCATTTTTGTGACTTGCATGTTAACCTCTGTACTGTTTTATTGTTTTCAGATGGACATCAATCATATTCGCCACGTCATGCTTATCGCGCAAATTTACTGCGAGCAATTGGAACTGTAAAGCTAACAATAAAACAGTACAGAGGTTAACATGCAAGTCACAAAAATGAATTGAGCTTTAAAAATGATGAACATAAACTTTTGAAATTGCGCTAAAATACAACAGGGGGACCAAGGCAAAACGAGAGAACTTATGATACAACCTAATAATAGGATAGAACCTGTCCAGGATAGGATAGTTACTGTTTCTCGGTTTGTTTTTGAAAACTTTGAATAAAAACTCACATCTAGACCAAAAGTTTCCTAAAAGCGCAAAAAATGGTATATAACAAGCTGAAAATTTGGGCACTAGGTCTTTTCGTCCCCCGGTCATTTCGTCCCCAAAAACCGCCAATTCAAAAATTTCGAACAGGTTCTAATCCTGGTGGTAGCAAACATTTTTGAGGCAGGGCTAACTCGTATTCGCATTTCTCGTATTTGACAAAACTTGTATTCTAACAAAATTTGCTTGTTTTTATGAGTTAAACACGCATTCACAAGGCAACATCCCAATATATCCGACTAATAAGCGTTATTGTCTTTAAAATCTACTCATACTAACTGTGATTCTGCTTTTACTTAATGCGAATTTTGCGAATACGAGTTTTTTTCAAATGCGAGAAACGCGAATACGAGTTAGCCCTGCCCCACATTTTTCTAACTAAAAATTGTGTGGAAGATTGGGTTTTGGCAGGGCCAAAATTACGATTTTACCTAGTCAGGTGAATATACATCTGAATGGCCTAAAAAATTAAAGTTTAGTTAAACTTAATGACAAAAAAAAACTTTTTCGTGACTAGAAATCGTGTAGGAAGTTTAGTTAGTTAGTACCGAAATTGAGATTTTCCCCACGCGGAGCAAAAAACCTCGCGTATTTATCCCTCGGGTAGGTGGATATCCACTTGGCTGCCCAATAAAATCAAAACTTTAGTCGAAGTAAAAAACAAACCACATTTTCTAACTTAAAATTCTCTTGTGAAACCGGTCTTTTATGTCCAAAATTACAATTTTACCCATCTGGGCGCCTACAAGACTGTTCATGGAACGGCTACAGAAAAAATTTAAATTAGCGGCTTTTGGGGATGAAATGACCGGGGGACGAAATGACCGGGGACGAAAAGACCGCCGCCCGAAAATTTGAGCAAAAAAGTTAGAGAATAAATGAGTTCAAAATATTAGACATATTTTATAATCCAAAATTTTTTACCGAAAGAATTCTCCAAGCCAATGGTCTTATCTTGTGAGGAATGCCCAGCCAACAGTCTTTGCGCAGCTCGTCCAAACTCACAACCACTTCAGCCGAACCATTGGCTGAGGCTTCCGAAGCACTCTTTGAGGTCACACCCAACATTCGGCGAAGGCGAGCAAATCTGGACATGTCCCCGTCTGTCAAAATTTACAAAAAATTATCGAAAACAGCTTTTTAATGAATTTTAGCGAAAAAATCTACCATTTTTCCATCCCTGTGGAGACTTCGGCAGTAAGGAGGCCACATTATTTGGAGAGGTTGTATTGGCAGCAGTGTTAACAGAAAGACTAGAAGCTGAAGAGGAAGTAATTGCAGTTGATACTCTGTTGGAGCCCAGGGATACTTCCGGTAATCTTGGATAAATGCTGGTACCAGAAGTTGCAGACGACAAATTACTTATTGGAGGGGTAGCTGCTGTCACAACTCCAGGGATGGGCTCTGAATATATTATGACATTTATTGGGTTTTGGGATTGTTTATAATACCTCTCTGGGTGGCCAACCTCTGCATGGCCTGTGTTTTGTTGTTTTTTGAAGGAACAGGTTGGCAATTAGGCATTATAATGTCGTCATTGGCTCGGGAATGGTTGGAGGTTGCGGTGGCAGCATGTAGTTCAAGCACTTTGGCAGCAGAGGTTATTGCTAGGTCGTCGTCCACTGAGACACCCGCATCCCACACGTCTGATACACTAAACACCCAGGTATTAGACAAAAAATTTGACTAGTTTTTGTTTTCTGGGGTTTCTGTCTTATATTCACAAAGCATGGTTCACAATTCCGATAAAAATTATAAAAACCCGCCAATTTGAATTCGAAACTTTAATGGGATTTGAGTTTGTTCCTTCTCAAATCTTTTATGATAAAACCAACCTATTTTCATAATTCCTAAATTTAACATCCGATTTTGTAGGCGATCCAGCCCCTCCATCTGTACTTTTCTGTAAAGGTGGGTATTGAGCTCCGTAAACAGGTTTTACACTTCCAGGCATTGGTGAATTCTGACTCCAATTTCTTTGCTGCATGTTGCAAACTCACAAATAAAAACAATTTTGGAGGAACTCGAGATTAGATGGATTGGTCAAGTCAACAATATTAGATAAACATATATTTATCCTCTGATTTTCAAACACTTAAATATAGGTAGAATAAGGTAAAAAATAAGTTAGTAGGTGTAGTTGGCAAGTTTTTTCCTGTTACTCCTCCACCACTTCTTCGTGTTGTGCAGAATTGGCAGTGGTCCAAATTAGTGGAGACATCCACAATGCACTTTTTTGAAGAGACTTCGGCTTGGGATGTAGTTTTGTTTAAAGAGCACACTTGAATTTACAACAGGTGAGGTTTGCGTTGAAAATAGAGCTGTGAAACAAGAATTCGACTGCAGTCGAACCTCGCTATAACATAACTTTTTTTATTTGGTAGTCTGATTATAAAATAAGTCAAACTGACCCTCAATATGACATAATTCTCTACAACATAAACTCGCTACAACATATTTTTTCCGTTCCAAACCCACAAATTGATTCTCGCTATAACATAAATTTCTAAATCTACTCTATATTCAGGTAAGGGTTACCAGAGGGTATGTGACGGATTAATATTAATTAAAATTTCAAAATACGATAAAGGCGCCTGTTGCCTCTGGTGTTATATAGCGAGGTTCAACTGTAGCAAAATTCTCGGTCAAAGATTTTGACAGGATCAGCAAAGATCGATCAAATATTTTGCAGTCTGTAGAGGTTTGTCGCAAAATAATTTATAATACTAAAACGATATCTGTAGTCAGAGTGTTATCACTTTTAAGATTAGAATCCGGAAAATCCGGACCACAGAAAACACGGGACTTGAGTAAATTTAAATGTTTTTTGCCTCGAAACAAATTTAAAATTTACAGTGGCGGACAGTTGATACCGAACGATTTGCCTTACTTTGAGCCATTTTTAAGGTTTTCCAACTTCAACCTATCCGTATCTCAGCGCTGGATAGTCCTAAGACAACGATCAAAATGTCATTTTGTAGAGAAATCATACAGCTTTCAGAAAACTCATAAAGGCATAAATTTTGATCTTAAAGATTATAAGAAAAACTCTGCTTCATGAGGTTGAACAACGATTTTTCTTACATTTTCTTTTATTTTGACTAGAAATCGACACTTTTTGTTGATGGTCATAACCGATCCACCGTGCCGATCCACCTAGCATTTTTATAACTTTTTTTGTTGAACTTGACAAAAAGTTTAATTCAGCTTGAATAATTAAAGTAAGAATTTTGACCAAATTTGACCGGTCAAAATCACACCTTTAGTCTAGAGTTTCTTTTTGTGGTATTTTATTCGGTGTTTCTGGAATAAGAATAATTCAAGAATAATTTTATCCTAGCCATCGAAATTCTACTTACAAACACATAAAACACAAAAAACATGGCGCTTGTTGAGTTGGGCCCCCACCCTAAATTTCTCGTTCCCCAACTGTCTGGTTCACGAAGAGTATCAACATCTGACATTACATCATTCAGAGAATTTCGTCGATCCGGTAACAGGTGCTCATACACGAGCAATTGAGTCAGTCTGGCAGAAATGTAAGGTTCTACATAAGAATGAATTCGGAACATCCAGAACTCTGTTTTTGTCATACGTGTCTGATTTTGTGTGAAGAACAAAATTCAATGGTCCACACATATTTTTTCACTTGTGGTGTCAAATATCAGAGATGTATGTTTGTGAATGAAAAATAAATAAAAAATCTGTGTTTCGAGAAGGTTGAAAAAAAAATTAGGGTGGGGGCCCCAACCCAAGAAGTGCCAAAATCATTGACAAATAAATTATTTACGATACCCAAGTATTTTAAATGAATTCATCAAACATCTTGTTTGTTCTCCACGAATGTTTCAAAGTGCCTTTTTGCCGTCAAGTATCTCACATTGTCTGCAAATTAAATTGTGAATGTTTGTTTTTCAACTCTGAAAATATTCAATTGTTACCAGCATAAGTAGTGGGAATTACTGAAGGTAAAGGCCTGTCAGTCTTGAAAGAGTACTGGAAGCTATTGCACGTCTAAAAATAAATTAAATCGGTACAATAGAAGATCAAAGTATTTTTAGTTCTTTTTGGGTTGATAGCCTTCCATAGAAAAAAATAGCCTTGGTATCCCAAGCTTTAATTTCTTGATAATACCCTTACCTCTAACTGATTTGTCCTGTCGTTCATGATTTGACCGGACACTGTGACCTGCATGTAGTTATCTTTGGTGTAGCAAACCTGAAAGGAAATAATAGGTAAGCAACAAACATGAAATTAGTTTGTAAAGCAATTTACTTGACTGTTAAGCATAAGAAATGCTCCAACGGGAACTGCCTTTTTGAACACCATTTCCCCTCCGAACACAAACCTGGGCACATCTTTTCTGAAAACAGTACGCATAATTTTTGTTTTATATATCAATTTGTATCTAAGATCTTTTTTAACCCTCAAACTACTGAGTGGTTCTTTTCGACCCATATAGTTTTTTTAATTTTTTTATGATGCAAGTCTTACACATTTAATATATTTGCTGCAGGCCAGGTAATACCTCATTTGAAAGCTTATTCATTGCTGTATCTAGCAGTTTGCTTATTTTAAAAAAAAAACCCTTATCAGCTATTATTTACTGCTAAAATTAATAACTCACTCTTTTTTTTCTAAAAGGGTGTTCATCTCAGTGATGAGAAGGTATAAAGCAAAACCGTTTCGTGCATCATATCGGCCTTTATTGTGCTACCTCCCTGCATTAAAAGTATCAAGGTTTTTCCTCGCAAACAACCAGAATCGGCTCTGCTTTAAAATCGTCTATTTTGCACATATTTTTAAATGCCTTTAAAATCCACTTTTTCGCGTTAAAAATAAAAATCTGAATACACAGACAGAAAAAGCACAAGAAACTGATATGACAATATGAATATCAAAAACGGTGATTGTTTTGCAGTTTATTGAGAAAAAGCACGAAGTTTGCTATGTTGTAAGAAAACCTTGACGTAGTTTTAGGGTCAAAGAAATAACTTACGAAAAGAGTTGAGCATTTATGAAAGCAGCTTCATATGCTTTTCTCATCAGGTAGCCTCCAAATATTTTGTTGTGCAGGTTGATTTGGACGGGGAAGCAGATGAATGACTTCTGGTAGGCACATTCATCCATAAACACACATCCTTCCACTGCTCTATGGCGCTGCAATGTCAAAGAAATAGGGTCGGCCATGTTCATGTGCATTTGGTGCATATTGGCTACTTCACTCGATGTCGGCTGACTCTTGGATAAAGAGTTTTTTTGCATCAGGGTACGCAACTTTTTAGACTCTAAAATGGGCTTTGTGAGCAAAACTTTGGAGTCTAAAGAAGTAAAGGATAAAATTACTTTCAGCTGCATTGAATCTAGCCAATTCTTCCTCGGTTTCAATAGCCAACTTGACATTTGGGGCTGCTTTCCCGTCCATTCCCAAACTCACCATCATGAATTTGGCGGTCATCAAATCTCTGAAATAAGTGTTTTAAAAAAATTATTCAAACTCCAGCGTTTCTTCTTTTACCTAATATCATCCTCGGAGTACTTTTGCTGGACATGGATCACCACTTCACTTGAAGATTTGCCCACCCAAGATGTGTAGCCGTGGTAGAAAATGTCTTTGTCGGCTGCAGGACCTTGCTCTTGGTGCACATCTGAACATCAATAATTATTGTAGTTTTGACAATCGCTCCAAATGTCAAAAAAAAGTTACCTATTCTGTCCACCAGAGCTGTAACCACACCAATAGTATGATGAGCAGGCACATCCATGCTTACTTCTGGTGCTTGGTTGTGTTTGTATCCGAGCCAAGCTGCAAAAACAAAAAATTTTCAACTAAAGTAACCTGAAAAAGGAATGATGAAACTCTCCAGTCGGGTTTCAGTGGGCTAAACTTCGTTATACCGCCTCCTCCCAAAGTGTGTTTTGACCACTTATTCTTGCTTTTCAGGTCTTAATTACTCGAGAAAACATGTTTTTATGTGGCGGAAAGACATTTTTTTTTGACGAAAATCGACTTTTTTACTAAAAATCATGCTTTTTGTAAATGTTGTGGTGTGTGGTCGTATTTTATCTTCCTCTTGCATTTTGAAATTTTTTAGAAAGTAGTGCAAGTAGTTTGATTTTTTAGTGTTTTCGTATTGAATCATGATGGATAAAAACTAGTGATGTGTACGATCGATATATCGCACCTGCGATATATCGATCGTACGCATCAAATTCGGTCTAAAAATGTCGATCGCAAATATCGCATTTGGATTTTTGAAAATATCGCATCGCAAATTTTAAAAATATCGATTTGAGATTCTGTCGCTTTGTCAAACAATGACAGTCTCGTTCGACTTATTTTTTATCGTTATTTTAATTTTTGTGCTCTTCTTTACAGAATATGCTCCGAGCTTTTTTCTGTTGATAATATTGCTAATTTTAAGATGAGCCATATCTCGGAATCACGAATTTGAAAGCCAATCTCTCAAAGCATCAGCAGTACTTGAAACAATACGAGAAGATGGAAAAAGAAGAGGAAGCAAAGAAGATAGCAATGAAGCTGTCTATGAAGCAATTTTTGATCAGAGGAACTGGCGCTATTTATTTTTTTTGGTGATTGATTTTGGGATATCATTCAAAATGTTCCATTTTCCTGAGTAAAAATCTTCCTTTGTTAAATTTCAAATATCGGCTTTTTGTTGTAAAAATATGATGTATGTATGTTCAGTAAAGCGAAAAATTCATTGTCCTGGTCATCAGTTGTAAAAAAACATGATTTAGACGGCTTTTAATGTGGCCGTAGTCGTTTAGGAAAATATCGCATATCGCAGCGATATATCGCACCTCCATATCGCATCCAGGCGAGGCTAAAAATATCGCATCGCATAATCGCATAAGCCAAATCCGCATCACTAATAAAAACAAATGCCTGCACTACTTTATCATGTGCCTGCACTACTTTGTACACCCTTCCCCAATCCCTTGCAATGAGGAGCATTTGTCTTTGGCCGCGAAGCGGCCAAACATAGAAAGTAGTGCAGGCATTTGTTTTTTTTTCAAATACTAAAAAATCAGAAAGGGAGTATTAGCCTGGTATTATATGTTATTGTTGGGTTACGAATAAAGAAATCTTTACGTAACGAAGAAAATGAGAATTTTGGGCAAAATTTTTTGTTGGAAAATGTCTTTGACCTGAAAACCCACTTTTCATACGTTTCACAGCTAGAAACGTCTAAGAAAGCAGTCAAAACACACTTTTGGGAGGAGGCGGTATAAAGAAGTCCTGCCTTTCAGTGCAAGGGTTTTACACCAAAATTCGATCCCGGCAGGGCAGAACTTTCTTCCGGGTTCTTATCTTTTTTTATATACAAAAAGCCTACTTGCAAACATGTCCAGCTGCTCCATCAACATGCCATATCTAGCCTTATTCCTGTGGGTTGAGTAATATTGCTTAAGAATTTTATCTGAAGACAGTGGAATCACAGAAGTTGCCGATCCATTAGCTACTGTATGCTGTCTTTGAGGATCAAACTCCATTTTTCTGCAAGAAAATCATTCATGAATTTCCAGCTACTTTTCAAAATTTTATCGGTCCGCTTACCCAACACCAGAATATGTGTCCCTGGCATGTTGTTGGAGCGCTCTTCTGACCGTGTAAATATCCTGCATTTGAGAAGCATCCAAAGGCACAGGAATTTGGAATCTGGACGGCTTTTTCTCCTTTTCTTGGGGTTGAGGGGTGGCTATAGCGACGGCGGCTTGGCTACTGGCCCTTCTGGCAGATGTATACACCACAGAGTTGGCAACCGAGGAACTGGATTGAAAGCTAGGAGTGGATGCATAGATTGTGCCTCTAAATTCGTTGGTTTGAGGCGCAGGGGGTAGGGCGAAGGAGGGGATTTCCGGCTGTTCCGCAAACATGTCCAGCATGGATTGCGTCTCTTGGTGTTCGGAAGGAGATAGCAGGGCAAAGGAAGCGATTGAAGAGATGTTGGGCAGAGCTGTAAAGGTTACAGATATAATTTTCTGGTGCAAAAGTCAGATAGCTGAGCTAGGTTAGGTAATATTTTGCAGACTTGTTGATTACATTTTCTTCAATACCACAAGCCCTACTAACTTTGCTTTTATGATTTTGGATTTGCACCTAAAAATCTCATAATCGACCAAAATTTTTCGATTTTCGGGGTTAAAAAATAAAATTAACAGTAAAAATAAGGCATATAACCTTCTTAAGACTATTTTCACACAAAGTACCATAGAGTTATTCAAAACTTACGAGTAGTTGTGGTGCTCATGGGCAAAGCTTCATAAGAAGCAGAATCACCTTTAGATTGCATTTTGACATTAGCAAATGCAGGCATTGCTGTATTAATAGCACTGGCCAAAGAACTTTTTCTGCAAATCTGCGCCAGAATCATTATGAAAGTATCAGTTTGATTTGGAAACAAAATGTCTCAATTCCTTATATAGCCTTTTAAATTTTTTTTGTTGCCAAACCTGCCTTCTAATTTATGAGTTTATCGTTTTAAAAGTAGCAAAAAATGTCCTTTTGGGTCTTGTGACAGCTAATTGATTCTGCAAGTTCAACTTTTTCTGCGGATTTTCGCCTCTGAATTGGGTAAGTGCACACTTTTATTTGGAAGAGATGAATGGTTTGATTTTTTTTTCTTTTTGCCTTTAATTAATTGAAAGTCATTAAAAGAAGTTTTTCTAATTTTGCAAAACAGTCTGTTACCTGAATTTTTCGAAATTTTTGTTTTTAAGCCGATAATGTTTTTTCAAGTGTTTTAAACAACTTTGACACGGGTCATCCCGAGTCCTGCCGAGAAAATTTTGAAAAACTGGCTTTTTTTAAATTTTTTGTCTGAAGTTTTAATATTTTGGGTTCTGTCTTAGTTTAGGATATTTATCATTCATTTCTTATTCACTGACATACGACTAATACCTTATTCGACGCAAAATTCGTCTTTCTTTCAGACTGTAATAAAAGAGAAAAATAAATAAATAAATAAATTTTGGACAGGAAAAAGCTTCTAAAGTCAATGTTAAAATTTTAGGAAAAATTTTTTGCGCCTAAAATGGCTTCCACAGGAAGAAATCTTACTTGCGTAAACTTTCTGAACACAGAATTAGATAGTGACAGTGACTTTCATGTTTTTAAAGCATTTTTAAAAGCATATCGACCATGCTGATAACGAATCGGGTGTCAGATGTTGTACAGTAGCGGGAAAATGTCTGCGGGCAAGCACATTTTTTGCGTATTTTTGACATATGTTAGACATACGTTTTAGCAAAGTTTTGAAAATAGAATATATTCTTCAGAATCTCAGCTACATTTTGAGTATAAGTGCGCCCATTTTTGTGGAAAAATTTTAATAATTTATTTTACTTATGTATTGATACCTGTTTTCGGGGCTGGAAAAAAGTCTGTGGGCAAGTACTCTTCTACCTTGTTTTTAATGGGCTTTATGAATATTTAAGTGATTTTTAAATACTAACCCATTACTTATTTATTGCGCTTTCAGATGACAGGCAATGAACTGGTTGGAGGAGTGAAGAAAGATATTGTTCATGCAAAAAAAGAGAGAACAACAGATCGTAAAGAGCACAAAGGAGTGGATTGCGCAGCAGAAAGTGGATCTTATGGACTGGCCGTCTCGTTCTCCTGACCTCAACCAAATCGAGAACCTTTGGGGGATCCTTTTGCGTTATGTGTATTGCCGACTGCCGTCAATTAAACTCGGTGGAGGAGCTCAAGAAAGCGATCTTGGATCCGTGGTCGAGAATTGGTCCAGAAGTGCTGAAGAAGCTCGTGGATAGCATGAAGAACTGAATTTTCTCGATAATTCAACTCTCTGGATGTTGTACAAAGTATTAGTTGTCTCGCATGTTGTCTGTTTCCGTTGTTATGAGTCGATAAAGGAAATTTTACAAAAATGTGATATCATTATGAAACGGTGATTTTCCGCTTTATAGGCTTCATGTTTTCGACGTTTCGAGACAAATTGATTTTTGTACCGCAAATCCTATTTTAGTCGTGTTTCGACTTTTTATAACGACGAAAATACAACCGTGCACAAAAACCGTCAAATTTATGCAAAAAACAGGGGTGTGCTATCATTATTAAACGCACTGTAGGTTTAGCGGAGAGTAATGATATGTTAGGAGCTGTATCAGACCATTTTGGCACCCTTAAGTGGCCAAAAGTCAGTGAAAATTGATTTTTTGGGGGTTTACTAAAGGGAGAGTAAACTTCTTGCAAAAAATCGATTGCGCCTGTCAGAACTTCACTCTGATTTGGTTTTGCCCATCCTAGCTCAGAACACCCCAAACTACTCAAACAACCCAAACCCACCTTAAATCACTTAACCTCTCCCCCAAACAACCACAAATAAGTGTTTGAAGTAGTTGGAGTTGGAGATGGTTTGTGGAGGTTTGAGCGGTTTTAAGTTGTTTGGGTTGGTTTCGTCATGGTTTCATGTGGTTTGGAATTATTTGTGTAGTTTGGGTGTTTTGAGCAGTCTAGGGTGGTTTTGGGTGGCTTAGGCGGCTTGAATGGTTTATGCTGGTTTATCTTGATTAACACAAAAAATTTGCTCAAAAGTGAAAAATACGCGTTCAAAATCAGCTGAGCAAGATTTATAACACTTAAAAGATTGATATAGATGACCCGGAAATCAGTTTTATACCAGAACCGGAATTGTATCCGTAATTTAGTTTTCTCGAAAACCGGATTGGAATTACCATATTTTTTCGCGGCCGGAACCGGACTCCAAAAAATGGCCGGAATTGCGGTAAACCGGAACCGGGATTCCGGGCCACCTTTACTAACTGGGTAAAATTTCTTCGTCATCTCCAGCTTCACACAGCCAAGTTTTACAGCCAGGATGCTAGCAACGAGATGGAATCAATGAATGAATACGTTAATTGAAAAATGAGTGCACCATTTTCTGTTATTGCTGTTACGTTGACTTGGATAAAAGTACTTTTGGTTGTTTTTGACCTTGTGTAAAAGTTTCTTAAACTTTTCGTAGCCTTTCTTAGTGTAAGTCTTTCTTAGTGCTAAACCTCAGATTGAAAATTTCGGTGCTTATAAAGACCAAAAATTAGAGGAAACCGATTAGATTAGTTTGGAAAGATCAAAATTTACATTATATAGGTGGCGCTGTTCCTTGGGCGCTGTTTCTAAAATAACATGGGGACCATGGCAAAACCACCCCCCTCCTTCGTTGGATAGGGCCAAAAATTCGACCATTTTATTCTTTCCTTTAAATAATTTTTAATAAAAGACAATTCTATATTTTATTTTAAGTCGTCTGTCAACCAACTTACACAGTTGATCGACAAACTGAAGAAAGAGCTAGTGCAAGCTACTAAAAATGCCGACACGACGACGACGCCACTGATAGATTGATTGCAGACAAGAAAAATCACTTTGAACATATCAAGGCAGCCATCCAACAGGTAGGTCCTATCACAGGTGAAGCTTTTTTTCCTCTTTTTGAGAAAATTGAAGAAGTATGTTGGCAGCCTGAACATGGTTGGACATTTCTTATTTTATTTTACTGGGCTTGAAATCAACACAATTATTTTAAAATTTAGATACCATTAGGATAAAAAGACTCGTTAAAGTCTTGGCTACCGTAATTCCTCTAATAGAAGCCCATGAGCTTCTATTTTTCAACCCCTTAAAAATAACAAAATTTTAAATCAAAAATGGCCTTATCTCTGAAATCTTAGTCAAAATTATGGGGAGGTCTTTTATTAGAGGGTGGGCTTCTATTAGAGGAATTACGATATCTTTTGTTATACAAATTACACAGATATTTTGTTTGAATTTGCTTTCTAACCCAGTAAAATAAAATAAGAAATCTCCAACCATGACCAGGCTGCCAACATACTTCTTCAATCCTCTCAAAAAGAGGAAAAACAAAGCTTCACCTGTGATATAACCATTGTATCTGATGCAGTTTTTTGTGCTATATCACGTGATAATTTTCATCTTAAAAATCTTCTATAAAATTTTAAGAAAATTACGAAACCAAGCCACGGCCACCTGATTTTGCGTCCAAAACCCCCTGGTTCTTTGTTGATTTCGGGGTCAAATTGTTTGGCTTGAATTTTGTGATATTTGCTTGTTGTCTTGTGAGCCTTTGTATTATTTATAATGCATTTTTCACGCTGAGCATTTTGGTGTATTGTCAGCAAAAATTTTCTTTGAAAACTCGACAAGGGGAAGCTAAGCATAGTATCCTCCAAATTTCAATACCAGGAAAACAGCTGGTTTCACCTCTTCTCGTGTAATTTCGGAGTGACTTTTGTTGAATTTTTGTGCTGCCTTTTCGCTTATCTTGTAGAATTTATCTACAAGTACTGACCAGGCATCAAGCATATAAATGACCAGATTACGAAAATTTCCCATGCTTTCAGTAAAATTGTAAATTTTTCAAAACTTTCAAAATTTTTTACCCATGATAATTTTCTTGAAATTCTGAAATTCGACTATGAAAAGTGAGTTTTTCATGATGGGTTAAATAAGGACAGACTTTAGGGGATGGCTATGGCTGTATTCTTCTTTTCAGCATCTCTTTGACGACGTTACTCTAGTTGAAATCCGCATCAAACGGCTGCTAGAACAGACAAGAGAATCGTCAACATAGATATTAAAAACAAAATATGACATCGTCATTTGCTTGAAAAGATTACAAAGTGGTACAATGTTGACATACAATCAATTTTTTTCATTAAACAATGAGAGAAAACACCTTAGAAAAACGTTTTTGACAAACAAAGACAAAAATAAAAAATTACATAAAAAAATTAACAGGGGAACAAGGAAAAATTAGCGGTTTGCCCATTTCGGACAAGTGTCCAAAAATGGACGAAACGTCCCTTTACCCATTCGACTACAGTTAAAACCTGTTAAAACGACTCTCTGAGTAAGAAGTGAAACGTCATAGTGAGGGAAGTTTAGTCGGGGTCGTTATAACGCAATTCGACTGTACTTCCAAAGGCAAGAAAAGCAGAGCACACCTCAATGCCGATTTAATGCGTCTAAAGCTTTTTAAAAGTTTTCATAGCTTTCAATCTAGGGCTGTCCAATCCGAATATTCGGATTGGATAAATATTCGCCCGAATATTCGCGAATATTCGGGAGCAATGTTTGCAGTGCGAACATTCAAACAACTGTATTGTTGACTAAGGGTTGACTGCATTGTGATGGTTGACTGTATTGTTGACTGAGAGTTGACAAAATTGGGATAGTTGACTGTAGCACAGTTTGCAAAAGTAGTAAGACAATATTTGCAAACATTCCGAATATTTACGGCCATTTCAATATTCGCGTAATTATCCCCACTCTATTTTAATAACAAGAAATAAACAAAGTACTTTAAATGTATTTTTTAGAAAGAGCTTGAGAATAATTTGGAAATCGCGATCGCTAAAAACTTGCAGGTACTGCTACAGTGAAATTGTGTTTGAGTTTTGTGTTTGTTTTACTTCACTGCATATGCAATCACAAAATTCTATGGTAAAAGTTTTCAAGGATGGCACACAAAAAAGCCATGATGAAATTGCTCGAATTTACGCTCAGTTCCACCAAATTCAGGTTTATAATTTCAGCTATTTAGGTGCCTAAATGTTAAATCTAATAATGAATTTTTTTATAGAAATATAGCCAGGAATTTATGCAGTATGATGAAAAAATTTCCGAAGAAAACGAACAGGAGCTGCAGAAAACCCAGCTGGAAAAAATCGATGAAATTCAACAGTAAAAAATGCGAATTTTTTTTTGACAAAGGCCGAAAATGAAAAAAAAGATACATGAGGCCAAAGCGAAAAGATAACATCAAAGAGCAAGAAGAGAAGCTTGAACCAGGGTCCAAGAGTAAAACGCATCTCAACTCTAAGTTTCAAGCCACGAAGGCGCAGGTGCCTTGACAGTTAAGTGCGCGCACTCTACAGACATAAGTGAAAAACTCTGATCAAAAATGCATAGTGGCTCTTTTTCCACGGCCCATGTTAAAACAGTGCAAGACAGCCAAGTATACCACATTTATTTTTCGCTTTTTATAAAGTGGCCTCGCTTTTCTCCCTACAGACCTTATTCCCTTTTAAAATTCAAAAAGGCGCCAATTTAAATTATGAAGTTTGACTAAAAACCAAGATACCACCCCCTCACGGTGTGTCAAAGGGTTGGAGTTTCGAATAACTCCCAACACCCTTCTCCCCACGCACAGCTTAGATGGGGGTGACTTCATATTCGTGTTTCTCGAACCCAATTTCATGGGGAAAGCCGGTGGTTTTTAATTCTGAGCAAAAAATTTGATCCATAGGGGGTATCTTGGTTTTTTAGTCAAAACTTCATAATTTAAATTGGCGCCTTTTGAATTTTAAAAGGGAATAAGGTCTGTATAGGGAGGGGAAGGGAATAAAACGGGGCCACTTTTATGCAAAAGCATTAAAAAAAGTAAATATTGGTATACTTTGACTGTCTTACACTGTTTTCAACATGGGCCGTGGCAAAAAGAGCCTCTATATGCATTTTTGATCGAGAGTTTTTTCGGAATTATGTCTAAGGTAAGTGAGTACGCGCACCTCTAACTGTCAAGGCACCTGCGCCCCCTTCGGTGTCTTGGAAACTTAGAGTTGAGATGCGCACACACACATACTTCTTGGATTCTGAGTTCAAGCCTTCTCTTCTCGCTCTTTGATGTTATCCTTTTCGCTTTGGCCTCATGTACCTTTTTTTCATTTTCAGCTTTTGGTTAAAGGGGCTATATAGAGAGAGTGCTGGGAATTTTAAAATTTTCGTTCCTGCTCTTACTCTTGACTCTTAGTTTCAAAATTTTCGTTCCTGCTCTTACTCTTACTCTTAGTTTCAAAATTTTCGCTCCTGCTCTAGGCTTTTATACTCATTTTTGCTCTTGGCTCCCGCGCAAATGGATAGCCGTTGAGGCAAAGTTTGCTTGAGTTTCTGGATGATTGTCTTTAAGAGTCTAAGATTTTTGATGTTTTGTTTAAAGTTTGTGACATGTTAATTAATTTTAAAAATGAAGGAAAGTCGAAGAAAAGAAGAAGGTCCAAACATTTAAAAATTCAAAATTAGTGGCCTAAAAGCTACCTATAGCAACTTTTTTTATTAGCTGCAGCACTTTTTATAATTCCCCTTTCTTATAAACTTTAAGATCATTCAACTAATCTTGTTCATTAAATTAAACTGAATCGAATTTTTTCAAAAAGAATACATGTGTCAACAATGTATTCAAATAATATCACAAACATCACAATTATTTTGCTCAGAGGAAACATATTTAGAGCGCTCTCAGATGAAAAATTTTTACTCCTGCTCTTGGCTCCTAGTTCAAAAATTTTTGCTCTTGATCTTGGCTCGGAGCGGAGAATCTTGGAGCCAAGAGTGGAGAATCGTCCAGCACTGATAGTGAGCTGTCTCATACAAGCTTCCACGGCTTTTCAGATGATACAAAAATGAGCAATTTGAGCTTCGAGCAAAATTTTGTGGGAAATTAAAAAGATGCTAAAATTTGACTAGAAAAACAAGTTCTGGACTTTGGTTTCTATTTTTTCAAAACTCTGTATTTTGAGAATTCTGTCTGGCTAGTTTGTAGAAACGATCTAAGGCGTTTTCAATGCAAAACAAGTTTTATGTAATGTTTTGCCTTGTATTTGACGTAAAATCTGGACTTTCGTGCGGCTTGTACTCAAATTTTTAAACGAAAAGTTGTAAGTCTGATATTTATGACCTATATCTACTTTTCTGATTTTACGTCGAATAGGCTAACAATAAAAAATTTGCAAAATCGAAGGTGTTCATGGGTGGGTGGGGTTGAACTCGTGATTTCGAGGAAAATAGCCTTATGTGCTATGTAAAATTCGGCGAAAAGCTTTACCACTGCGCCATGCAAACACGTATAAAAATCCAAAATTCGCATTTTCGGATCATTTGAAAGGCCGTGGCTTCGCCTTGATTTTAGCCAACTAAATAATTTGTGGACGAATTGACTTTGCACAAAATTCCATTGCACCAAGTCACCCCCTAAACTCCTTTTTCTGTCTAACACGATAAAAGAAACATTTTTAAAAGTCGAAGTTTAAAAATTTTGCCTTCCACTTTTTAAAAGTAGATAGTTTTTTTGAGGTGATTTATCACATTTTTTACTGGAGCTGGACAAAAAGAGCTTCTAAAAAAGGCTAAATATATATATGCATTTTCGATCATGAATCTAGCTGTGAATAATCTCGCAGGTATTTCCGTGCGTGCAAATAGAGATTTTTCTCTTATGTGTGGGACGCGCTTGCAAAATGGACAGTACTGCTCACAGATATCTTTGTAGGAGAGGAAACTTGAGAATCAAACCAACTATATGCCCTATCAAAGCTAGTTTTTTTTATTTCAAACGTTCTTTCCGTCAGTCATACAGCTAAAATCCATAGGTGTGGGCTTTACATAATGGCAAATGTTCAAATTGTGAGCTGATTGAGCATTATCTGAAGCAGTGCTATTGCTCCACTGACTCATGGTTTGAGTTTGCACACAGTTGTGGTCCACGTCTAATGCCATATTGTCAGTGTGCTGGTCAACAGATTGTCCGTAGTCTAAGATAGTGCAGTAAGGGTTGTTGTGTTCTTGTTCCCAATGACCACTGCTTGTTTGGGTCTCGATGTGACGCCAGTAATTTGTGTTAGAAACCCTGGAGTCCAGATATTGCGACATGCTGTTAGAGTTTGAAGTCATCGATGCCAGGAAGTTTGTACTGAAACATTTTGGTTAAAGAAATTCTTTGACAACCAGGCCCGTTCAATTTGGAAATGTTAAAGAGGGCTTGTTAAAGAATTTACGGTAACTCATGGGGCTGAAATCAAAATATTGGTTTATTTTATGACTGATATCACGAACATTTTTTATTCCAAAAAGGGTATTACATGGCCTCCTAGAATATTTGAACCCTGAGATTGCCGAATCTAATAGGTTGACAATAGGTGACAAGCTGGTGTAAAAATACACAGTATAAAGCGCTGGGTATCAACTTATTTTTCCTTTACCTGTAGGCTGCTGTGCCACATACATCGGTACCCACCATTGCATTTGCGGTGCTCCTGGTTGACTTGAGAGGTGGCAGTTCCAAAGCCACTCTATTACCGCCAGTAGAAGCATATTGGGTCCCAAAATCGACGGTTTGAGGGTAGGCAGTTTGACTGAAAGAGTCTTGGAGTTGGTTCTGCTGCTGAGAATTACTGGTGTTGGCAGAGTAGCAGTAGTTGTTAGCAGGGTCATCTGACTGGTTATTGAAGTCATCAAAGGCAGAAAAATCCGCTTGGAGACCAATGTCCACAAAGTTGGATGGTTGATTGTCATCATAGTTAGTTTCAGTTTGAATGTATGCTGAGGGGCACAACATCCACTCTTCTGCTGCACACTCTTGAATATCTACTTGGGTGGAACTGGTTGTTGTAAATTTGGGCAGTGGTCTTAAAATAGCGGATATTGAAGTATTATTTATTATTGAAGTGTCATGCCCGTGCGTTTCAAAAAATAGACCAGCGTCCCAGTTTTCAATCTGATATTGATGACCTTATACTACTTTTAAAAATAACGCAGAAAACTTTTATACGGTTAGGTAAAACGCTTACAAAAAAATCAAGACAGAAAAAAACTGCTGGTCCACCGCCTTTTCTTCGTGTAACGCTCTGGTATTGCCCTTTATGCACTTTTCTAGATTTTTGACTTTTAACACATTTAGGGATGCGTAAAGCCTGTATTCAATTATGGCGTTGGCTAACCATTGTAGACACGATGTATAGCTACAACTTTCTGCCCTAGCTAAACGACATCATTATAGACAGGCCGGCCTTATCCAACAAAACTCCGTTCTTTGCCTTTGTTTTTTTTATTTTTATGACAGACTCAAATGTGCGTGCTTGTAATTCTTTTACATCTGAAAAGTACTTTTTGTTTAAAAAAAATAATATTACTTTGGCAATATCCTCCTGTATTTTGTGATTGGTGTCAGCAAGAATATCGGCGTATCAGTCTGAGTTTCTACTGACTTCCTCTTCACGCTACCCTTGTTTGTAAATACAGAAGGAGAATCTTTGGAGGTACAAGCAATTTCACCTGGTTTCCTTGCAATGCACCTCTTCTTGACATGGTAATTTAGATCTCGCATCAAGCTAAACCTAGCTTCGCACTCTGTACACTTTAATAACTTCTCCAAATGGCTTTTCTGGAAGTGTTGAAGCAGTAGTTTAGCTGAACCAAAGCTCTTTTTCCTTTCCAAACAATCCTCTTTGGGGCACATAAACTTTAGCACCGAACATTTGTGTGTGGTGTCTACGCCTAACTGGTGGTCTAGACCTGTCCAGCTAGAGCAGTTAGTTAGTGCATGAGTCTTGGTCATGTGGAACCGTTTGGCACTTCTGTTCTGAAAGGATTTGTTGCAAACATCACAATTTAGTGAGCTGATAGCAGACGTAGATGGTAGAACGTTGAGAATTTGCTGTTCTGAAGGTCGAATCTCTTTGATAGCTTTCATTTGAAGAAAAAAGCTTAAATTGCGGTGAATGTTGACAAAGGGATCTCTATTATTGTTCGATATTGAATGGTAGTGACTTTTTTGAAAAGACGGCTTTAATTTAATTATTTTATTGGAAAATATCATATACTGGGACAATTATGCATTTATGCTCAAAGGATTGCTCAGAGATTTAACAATGCACATGTTCCTTACCTTTAAGAATTCGGGATTGTTTGAAATACTACTACTAATTTCCATTACATTAAAATCATATAGGAATCAGTAACTTCAATAAATTTAAAATTTTCAAATCTAAAGACACGGATTGTCTGTTATGAAAAAAGCGCTTCTGGGTAATTGCTATTGTACAAACTCTATTTATTGACTTCCTTTAAAGTGACCAAAAATAACTTGTTTTTTTAATTCCTCTTCATTTTGTTGAAAAATTATTTGGCCATTGACCTTCGATCACCTATTGCATGATATTCTTTAGTGGATCTTTATCTTCTTCAATTTCGTGGTCGACTTTTTTCTTTCTCCTTTTTCTAAGAAATTTCGGTGAGCTTTCGAAGCAATCTGAAATTAGAGCATTTTGTCACATTTGAGAATTGGAATTGATAGAGGTTATACGGAGACAATTATAAGGTCACAATTCTTCACAGATTCAAGTTTTCAAATCTCTGACAACTTCTATAAAGTTACAAGCAAACAATAAATATTTATGTCCTTTGGTGATTCAAAATGCAGTATATGAGTTTATAAAGGCAAAAAATAGGAAAAAAGAACAATAAAATCTATATGAAATGAAAAAAACGTGGCTAGAAAAAGCGTTTGGTACCAACTACCCCAATAATAATTATGCCGAAATAATAATGACAAAGAAAAAATGCTAAGGCATCTGAGCATATATATATTATGAGCATATACATATAGCATATACATATATATATATTTACATCTAAATAAGCAAAAGAATGTGAGACCCGATGGATAGTGAACACTGGTAGTAATAATAGAAAGTAGAATTCGTAACTTGGTTAACTTTAAGGCTTAAAGTTGGGTAAAAGGCACTGGCATAACATGATGTAAGAAATGTCTACTGGAAAAAAGTTCTCATGTCCTAGGTCTATTTACCACATAAAATGGTCATATTCTATCATAGCACACACAGTAGGTGGCTAAGAAAAAGTTTTTGTCGACGATGCAGTGAGGACTGGTGCCGTAAGCATTGATGTGACTAATAGCCGCGAGATCAACCGTAACTGTCAAGCTGGATGGACTGCTGGCATCATACAGCACAGTAGCCTAAAATAATGATGTTGGACCCAGTGACTTCGCATATTTATATTGCGTCAGTAAAATTCGAGGAAATACAAAAAACAATCAGTTATCTTCTACAGAAGAAGGAGGGCCGAAAATTACGCGCCATTTAAAAACGTGTTTTTTAAACAAATATTTCGTTGAATACTTTTTTTTCTTTGTTCGTTTTGTCGTTTGTTTATAATGTGCTACTTTATTTCACAATTTCCTTTGTTGTTTACAAAAAAGGCTAATGCCCGGGATGTGCACATGGGCCGCTTTACGGGCTTTGCCTTTCGTTTTCTAGTTTTATTTTTTTTTACAAAAATTAGCAAATTATATGTTCAAAGCTATCTTCCTGCAGGGTTCAGGACTATGAGTTATGATGTTTTGGGTTTTAATTATGAGTTTTGGCCATTTTTGACAGGCCTTTGCCGTCCGGTTATATAAAAGCTTTCAAATCAGCGTCCCGACGTTTGCAGAAAGATAGCCCTGAATGTTAGCTTTTCGAAAACGTATAACTTGCTCATTTTCGAATAAATAAAGAATGACCGGAAAATCGGAAGGTAAAGCATGTAAAACGATTCATGTACACATCCCTGACATAAACTTTTTTTCTAAATAACAAGGAAAATTGTGAAATAAATTTGTACATAATGAACAAACGACAAAAAAATAAAGAGAAAAAAGTATTCACAAAATATTTGCTTAAAGCGTTTTTATATGGCAAGCAATTTTCCGGCGCACAATAATCGCTTCTCCCTAAAGAGTGTAAGCAATAATGTATAACCACAACGATACATACATCTTTTTAGCTGTTTTTACAAGGCGTTTTTTACAAGGCGCCAACCATGGGATTATACCATTATCCAAAACTTATCAGGCTCAGATACAAAATTCGAATCACTGCAGGGATCTAATCTGCTAACATAAGAGGTGTCAGAACATTGATCATCACAGCCTAATGTTTACTATTCATCAAGTAAAGATAGAGATGCGTGCAGAACAAATTGCTGGGTTTGTCAACTTGCTAGACGGTTAGAGAAAATACTCTTTCTCCTTTTTACACGATTTTTCGGGCAAACCTTTTTCACGTCTTAACGTCCTTTTTTAGCTGATTTAACTTGCAGCGTCTTTTTGCAGCTGATCCGCACGGGAACCAGACACTTTCAAAAAAAATTTAATTTTTTTCCAAAAATGGTCTATGACTTCTTTAACGGTGTTCTTACCATGTTTTGAACATTTTCGCAAAAAAATTGCCTTCGGGGACCAAGGTCACATTTTAGGTGTCAAAAATTTTTGGGCTACCTTGGTACCTCGAAGGGGGTACCGATGCAATCTTGTGAAAAAATGAGGGCTACCCCCAAAGCAGTTTTTTGTGAAAAAATGATTTTTTAGCAAAATGCTCAAAACATGGTAAACACCCCCCAGAAAAAGTATTAGACAATTTTTGGAAAAAATTTTAAAAAAATGTTAAAAATGATTGGTCCCCCTGTGGATCAGCTGTGATAAGACGTAAATCAACTGCAAAAAAAGATTTGCCCGACTTTTCTCAAAGTATCCAAAATTTTCATCTAAAAATCACTGACCTCATATTTGGCACCTCCAGGTTTAGTCGTAAATACCAATTGATATGTAGCTTGAGTGGCTTGCACATGGCCCCCTAGTTTAGGCATGAATCCATCATAGTCCATTATCCCACTGTACTTTAATAACTTATCATTTGGTACCAACTTCTTGGCATCTATTAAATTGTCTAAAGCCAATTGAGCACAGAGTTTTCTCTCTGGTTGAGTTTGTTCATTGATCACCTGGACCACTGCTTTAGCTAATCTGTTGGAAGTATACAGATCTCCTTTGCCGGTACTATTGCTTTTGGATGGCTCAGTCATGGCGGATTGCCAGCTCAAGCAAGTGCACCTGAATTGATATCTTTTACTTCAATTTTTAAACGTGGCCGGGAAAATCCCCACCAGTGAGGTTCTATGCCTGCGTCATTGCAAGTCCTGTTCAATGGGATGGGTCGGAAAATGGAAAGTGATCTGCTTTTAGTAGCTTCATGGGATGTAGTCAGAAGGTCAGGAGGAGGCCAATTCAACAAGTCCATTAAGGTGGAGTGCATGTCGAAATGAGTTACCAATCGATCCACAGAGTTTTGCTTCAAATTTTGGTAAGCTGGTTTAAAGCGGGGATCGGAGGCAAGTTTAGGTGGTAGGAAGGCAGAGAAAAAGGGCAGTCTTTCTTCCAGTTGACCTGTAAAGTAAATATCTGAACTACGATATTGCTATCGATATTTCTTGTTCGATATTGCTATCTCAGGCGATCATTATAGGCTAAATATGTTTTGTCTGCTTGTATATGACTAGTAAGATATATGACTAGTATATATGACTATTAAGGTTCCATCAGTAAGGTCACGACATTGCTACGGATTGTTAATTGCATGTGGTAATTTTTAATTATCCGCCCACCTTGATGTGTCTCTCTTAGCTTGGTGAATCTGTGGCCATGATCGGCCATGACGACCACTAAAGTATTTTCAAATGCTCCACTCTCAAACTGCCTCTTCAAGTGGTCTCTCAAGTCAATATCCGCCACCTGCACCTTGTTGATATCATCATGAGAAAGGGCGGAGTGGTGAAGCAGCAAAAATCTGGGCACTTCAGAGTGTTCTTTCCAAAAGCTCTCAGCATATTTGAACCAGACTTGGTGCTGAGGAATGCTTCCTATGCAAGGACACACCCAAGACCCACAAGTCTTTTCGAAATGTTGGAAGAAAGGGGGTGTGAAGTGATCGGTCGGCTGCTTTCGGAAGCCTTTCAACCGGTAAGTGAATGTTCCTGAAGGACCAAAAATATTGTTTATGTGAGAGAGAAATTAGCTAACTCAACCTATAGCATGGCTATCCTCCCCGTAAAGGGTGGCGTAGCCAGCTTTGGAGAAGTTGGTCCAAGCAAATGGGTAGACATCGTCCACAAAATGTGCATTTGGAAACCTTTTCCTAGTAAGAGGTAATTCCTCCTCAGTTTGACCGGTCAGAAATGGTATATAGGCTTGTGGTGTGCCATCTCCCACAATGTTGTAGCCTAAATTTGGTGTTGGGCCGAGAAGATAAAGATTTTAGAAATCGGAGTACCGTTAAAAACCACAGATTTCATGACTTTCTCCAAGTATTCAGTGGTTTGGGGCAGACTTCTTCGGAAAGCCATTTGAGACAAAGAATCAAAGCCGAGAATGTAGACGTTTAGGCCTGACCAGGAGGACGGTTTCTTTATGGTTTTTAATTCATTTAATTTATCAGGCTTTGGAACCACTGTCATAAAAACGCCGTCCCTGTAATGCAACAAATTTTCATTTGTAAAAAGTTACATTTGGTGTTACAACAAACCATCTGAGCTTGCCTTCCTTGCAGTGGGCTTCGAAAAAGTCTGAGGTCTGTATCTTGTCCCCGATTGTAAACTTCTTTTCAGCAAACCAGGTGAGCTTTGTGTCTGATAATCGGTCGAAGAAACGCCATGTGCAGCTGAGTTTACTGGGGTTCAAAATTCTAAATTAGTTTTTTTAATAAAGTGCATGTTTAGGCTGGGAAAAAATTTAGTTATAACCTAGCAAACTAATGGGTCGTTTTTCTATTACTTTTCGGTACTATCAAAAATTGGGTGTGTTGTTTTTTGGTCCTTGGTCCCTCTGTTGTTTTTCTATGTATATCAGCACGTTAAGTTGGACTCTAACATGTTTTGCGATTTTCAAAAGTGAGTCCTCATGTAGCAAAATTTACTCTCCCTTTGATAATTAAAAAAAACAAAAGGAATACCAATTTAAAAAACGCATTCGATTCTAGGATAAGGCCAGCTTTTTATATTAATTTTCAAACCACGACCACTTATTTTCCAACTAACAAGAGAGGGACCCTGACCTGTGGCAACTTCAATAAAAAAATTGTTTTTCGTATTCTTGTAGAGCGTACGTAAATCTCTTGTGAATTCGGCTCCTCAGCTTTGAAAGCCAACAAAAAATATAACCCATGGTCCATGGGTCAGTTATTAAAAACCATGATATGGGTATCGAGGTGTTTTTAGAATTTTGAGTGACCGCACGTACTGAAAAACATTTTAATATTCACTAATGTATTCAGGACATCGTTTCAGTCAAGATAGAAATGATTATTTGCTCATTCTGGAAAATTCGCTTAAATTTTGGGTCGTTTACCTCGGAGTGGGTATCTGGCCAGAGTATTGAGATCACGGGAAACAATGTTTTGGTCTTAACAAAAACCGTTTTCAGCACGTACTACTTTTTTGTGGACCTTCAGAGCTGGGGAGCGAGATTTGTCAGGAACTTGGGCATGCTCTACAAAAATACGCAGAAAAAAATTTCATCAAAGTTCTCCCAGGTCACAATCACGGTCCCTCCCTTGTAAGATTCTATGCTACCTAAAAACTGGTTCTGAAGGTAAAAATAACTTGAAATTTTGAGATAAAAAGAAAACCTAATTATCTGAACGACTTTTTAACTAAATCACTTTTTGGCATATGCTGTAAGTTGTATTCTTCTCTTATCATCAATTTCCAACCAATCCAGCCCATTCTTTTGTGCACATCTTAGTGGAGCATATCTTTTCATAAATTTCATCACTTCCGGTCTATCCTTGTCCATGCGGGGAATCTTGCAGCTCTACAAATAAATGTAGTAAAAATGTTAAGGTAACTAGACATACCCCCATATTATGAGTGATTTTATGTTTGCTAGCTTCCTTGCCTTTGCCAGTCGAGTTCTCAGCATCTCTATCCATTCCAACCCTAATGATTTTAAGTGGAATGTCCGAGCTGAAGTGATCACTAATCACTACATTCTGCTCTGATAACTGGCGCACATCTTCTAGACTGACTCCTAGTTTAGTATTTACTGCGCTCAGACTGTCGGGGTACCGGGTTACTATCAGATATATAGCTGCCATGGAGAAGACCCCAAGAAAATCAGACGAGAAGTGCATGTTCTCAGGCGGACTAACATATTCAACATACAGGCTGCAAAATCAAAGTTATGTAAAAATTTAGCAGGTTTATGAGGATCAAAAATTTTTGTTGAATTTAAATACAGATTTTATGCAAAAAAATTCTAAGACCAGAAAAAAAATCCTTAAAAATTAGTGCGGTCAAAATAACGCGTACAGTTAAATCTTTGACAATTCCCATGTTGAGTAAGAGATAAAGTCCTTTAAAAGAGCATCTCAGCATTAAATTTACTGATTTTTACTGTGTTCTTATTAGCAGAGAGGTCAAACATAATCTATAATTAATACATTAGCACTAGAGTGGTTGGCAATCGGTTAATTTATCGAATGCCTAACAAATGGACATAACAAATACTTTTACTACCCCTTCTTGTTATTTTACATTTTTATGATTCAAGCTCAAGTGCGGGATAGCCAACTCTACTTTAAGGCAAACTCAAACATGTTTTGAAAACTTTTTTACGGAGTTAAGTGAATTCATCAACACACGAATTCATCAACAAAATTTGTCTTGGCACGAAATTTTAGGGTTCTCGAAAACCCTTTTCCTTATATCAGGCGGTGGTGAATTCCGCCCGCGGTGAATTTCTCCGCTGTAAATTCGCGGTTAATTCCCCTTCCTGTAAATTCCCTCTCCAACTTTTTGAGGTTACAGGTCCAAATTCTGGTGGTAGCAGACATTTTTTTCTTGAATAACAGCCAAAGACTAGTTTTTTAAGACCATTAAGCCTAAGAATAGGTAGGGAACCACGTGGTACCTTTCCTAAATTAGTATCTACCTCCAGAATCCGAAATTTTAGATTTAGCTGAAAGTGATTAAAAATCATCGTACCCTGTCCAGAACTGTGTCCTGAACAGGATTTGACAATGCTAAATCAGCGATTTGACTTGCACGAAACCCAGTTCTGGAGTAGTGTACTGTAAGGTGTACAGGTGGTGCGAAGGTTTTTGTACCTAGGTATCGGTACTCAGGTTGAAGTTGCGAGGTAGTATTGCTCAGATATCAGTTGAAATAAGGAAGTTAACTGTAGTTGCCCACTGGCTTCAAGTGGTAATCTAGATATCCATCTTTAGGCAATTTTTTTCTATTGAGTTTTTGCTTCAAAAAGATCTTTTTGTGCACAAATTCCGATAATATAAAGATGGTTTGATGTAGTAAACTGTCATTTTAGAGATTTTACGAAAACTCAAAAATACCTTAAAAATATCATTTTTTTACTGTGAAACAATCTTTAGAATGCCCGAATTAGTTCAGAAACAGGTTTTCAACCAGAAAAACATTTTAAAAAATCGCACCAAATAGATGACCACTTGGTTTAGTAGGTTCATGAACTATCAAGCAGAATCGGGGTTGGATTATAAAAAAGCTTTAGCCTGGTTAACCCCCGTTTGAATGAATCATGACGGCATCTACGCTGCGAAATAAACACACGTGGAGTTGCGACGGCAACCACAAAATAAAAATAAAGACAAAATTTTATTGCAAAATAAACAGACAATAACAACGGAAGCAAACGATAAAACATGCAGAAAAAATGACCAGACTCATTTCTCGTAGGACAATAAATAGCAACCAGAGTGACACATGCAAAAGCAACCATGAATAGCAGGCGAGTTTCTCATCGCACAGATCTGATAGACGGCTCTGCAACATGTTCCATTCGAGACTTCTCCTTACCGGGGACAGCAGATTAGAATTCAAGACTAAAAGAAATCCTAGAACTGAAAAATCTGGCAGTGAGAATCGGAAAAACCTGGTGCTTTTCTCCTGGACGACAAAGACTTCGGATCCTCCAGAGGTACGGTTTGCTGCGTCACCGTTCTGACCATCAGTATCTAAATCGTAAATTTACCTTTTGTAGAAATACATTAACACGATAAAAGTTCATGTGAAAAGCGGGCGAACACTTACCTGAACTCCTCTCATCATAGCTAGAAATGTTCATCCGAGTAGATCAGAACCAACATTTACTCATAGACTAGAGACCACTCAAATTTTTAGATAAAAAAGCCACGAAAACAGTTTTTAAATATTTTACCGGGAAGAAAGCACCTGTAGCAGTACCAGAGAAAATCATCATAGCTAGAAACTCTTCATCGACTTCCGCTAGAACGACGACTTCCACTTCTGCGTTTTCCCTGGCATTCTGCAGCAGCTTTCGGCCTTCCGGTACAGATCCATTTGGTTTGAAGCAGTGAATTTCATTGTCTTCCGATCCATCTGTTGCATTTGTGACGCCACATGTTTTGAAAGATTTAGCAATTGCCTCACTCAGATAGTGGTACCCTGGTAGTGGAACCCTGGTGGTGGTACCCTGGTAGTGGAACCCTGGTAGTGGAGCCCTGGTAGTGGTACAATTACTATTAAAGGGGGAGGGCTACTATTTTTCAACCCCCCTCCTTGGGGGGCTACTATTAGAGGGGGCGAAAATTACAGGGGGGCTACTATTGGAGTGAATACGGTAATCAGAGGTTCCACACATGCCGTCTATACGAAAAACGCTAAAAAAATAGCCAGCATTCTATTGTACTGAACATGCCCACACAAACACTAAAATTTGGGCGTGCGGTCAATTCGTCCACGGCCAATTCATGCGCAGGTCAATTCATCCATAGGTCAATCCGTTTACAGTCAATTCGTACACGGTCTAACACCTTAGTACAACAGCCTGAGCACCACCTGGACGCCCTAAGGAGCATAAAACTACTACAAAACTGGGGTTCTTGCAACTCAAATCGCTGTTTTAGCATTTTAAAACCATCTTCAGGACACAATTTCGGATAAGGTACATTGATTTGTAATTACTTACAGCTAAATCCGAAAGTGGAGGTGGACTCATATATGGGAGGTACCAGGTGGTTTTCCCATCCACCTTGAAGCTTATTGGTCGACCTTCGACTTATGATTTGGGGTCGTCTACCTCGGAGTGGGTACTGTTCTTCAAGAAAATATAATGTCTGCTCCCACCAGGATTCGAACTTGTAACCTCAAAAATTTGAGGCCCCTCCAGGTGGACGTCCAGCTGAACAATTGACTACAACCTGAAAACTTGGCGACAGAAAAACCTTTTAACACTCCGCCTCCCAAGCGTAGGTGCCCGATGACTAGATTACGGCAACAGATGGTGCAAAAATTTGAAAAACGCGGTCTGGGACTGAGTTTGAGACTATTTAAAGATGGCTGTTTTTGGACTTTTTTGGACATGGTTTTTTTTCACTTCAACCAAGGATATTACATTGTAAATTGTTTGTGTTACGGGTAAGTAATATCTTAAAATGACCGGCGTGCACAGAGCTCTCTAATGCACATAAACGTGATGGCAGAATTTAACATTTTCATGAAAAATTCATGGTTTTTCCGCTTGACACCGATTTTCCAGAAACGGTTTTTCCGGCACTAAAGCTGCTTTAACTTCGTTGGATCAGCGTTTTTGATCTCAATCTCAATGGTATCGTGTAGAGCGCTGTTTCAGCTAAAAAATGAGTATAAACATGACATATATCACGAATAAAATTTCCCAAATATTCGCAACTTATCGTGCTATACATCGCGATTTCATTCTCTTGCAAAATACATATAATACTACAAAATAATTCATCTACACTCAGAACATTTTTCATGATCTTTGCTCGAGGCATGTTGTTTGCAGAAATGTTTCTTGCATCTTTTGCACCGCTTCTCACTCTTCGTCCGGCAGAGATGGCAGTATCCATAGGTATCCTAATCTTATCATATATTTATCGATAAAATAATAAGCCTCTGCGATAAGTGCGAATATTTGGGAAATTTTATTTGTGATATATGTCATGTTTATACTTATTTTGTAGCTGAAACAGCGCTCTACACGATACCATTGAGATTGAGATCAAAAACGCTGATCCAACGAAGTTAAAGCAGCTTTAGTGCCGGAAAAAACCGTTTCTGGAAAATCGGTGTCAAGCGGAAAAACCATGAATTTTTCATGAAATTGTTAAATTCTGCCATTACGTTTGTGTGCATTAGAGAGCTCTGTGCACGCCGGTCATTTTAAGATATTACTTGCCCGTAACACAAACAATTTACAATGTAATATCCTTGGTTGAAGTGAAAAAAAACCATGTCCAAAAAAGTCCAAAAACAGCCATCTTTAAATAGTCTCAAACTCAGTCCCAGACCGCGTTTTTTTCAAATTTTTTTGCACCATCGTGTTGCCCGTGAAATTCTGAGTCGATTCGGGCACTTATTACGCTTGGGAGGCGGAGGAGTGTTAATATTCACTAATGTATTCAGGACATCGTTTCAGTCAAGATAGAAATGATTATTTGCTCATTCTGGAAAATTCGCTTAAATTTTGGGTCGATCACCTCGGAGTGGGTATCTGGCCAGAGTATTGAGATCACGGGAAACAATGTTTTGGTCTTAACAAAAACCGTTTTCAGCACACGATTAACACGATTAATTTGCCTAAAATTTTTCCATTTCGGATAACCGATGGCCACCAAATTTTTTGCCAACAATACCAAAATCAGTTCAGGATACCAAGGCAATTTTTAACATTTTAAAAGTGCATTTCAATATTAAAAAACAAAACCAAAGATTACCAAGAAAAGCAAGAGAAGGATAGAAGAAGTGTAGGCAGGAAGGAATAGACCGTTAGTTGAATCACTTGAGCATCTTGGTCTATCTATGGTTTATGCATTTTAATCACATTGCCTTTTGTAGAATTATTACTGGAAAAAATCCCTGAATATATTTTTTTATTTTTCGCGTGACAAAAGGAAGTATGTGTATGTGTCAAAAATCGGAGAGAAAATGAAGGAAACATGTTGTGTAAAACAATTTTTCAAGGTCACACTTTGACACACACACTATTGAAATAACACTTTATTTATACCAAAGGGAAATCAAATTGACGAGAAAATAGCAGTAAAATCACAGACAGAATACAATCCTTGCAGTAGCTGTGTTTAATGGATATTGCGTGATCAATTTTGTCAGATGTCTAATTTGTGTCGCAGTTAAAATCTGCTTTTATTGCAGCTTACTCTTGATCAAATCGAGGTCCTTTAGACCTGACAATTTCTTCTCATTAATTGTTATTAATGCTCTAGTTATCCCACTCGGATATTGATGAAGCATAAACGGTATACGAAAACTTACTAAACTACGGGTAGTCCAAAATGATTTTAAAAATTTTTAGAGGCAGTAGTCCTTAGGGAACGTCCATAAATTATGTCAGACTGACAGCCCGGTTTGGGGACCCCCACCCCCTGTCAGAAAATGTCAGAATGGGCCGCAACCCCCTTATTAAAATCTGACAGTTTTCTGACACAACTTTAGACTTCCAAATTTCACATTGTATATAATGTTTAATAATCTAAGAACTCAACAATCATTCAGAAAATTCACAAAATTGTTTTCAAAAGGTATTTTTATATTATAGTTGCATACTGGAATTTCAATAGCATACAAAATAGTTTTTTTCGTAAATATGTGTTAGCTTGGTCTTGACTCACTCATTCGCCTCTTCTTTTTCTAAGGCCTTGTTTTTTTTTGATGCTTGATACCATTTCATTGGCCGAAAGGATATCCAACTTTCGGAGCTTCAGGTGTTGGTTCAATTTAGGACTTTGACTTTGCGTTAGGAGATGATGGGCTCGTCAAACCAATTGTTCTTGTCAACGTTGATGGTGGGCCAGACGAGTATTCACGTTTTGAGAAACCTTTAGCAGCTTGGACATTGATTTTCAGGGTTTACAATGCAACATTTAAAATCACAATAATCTAAGATTTTTAGGAATTGAAACTAGATTATTTGGCAGTTTTACAAATTCTCCTGGCTTTTCGGCATACAATCCAGTGGAAAGAAGAATGGCACCGCTTTCAAAGCATCTATCCGGTGTTGTACTACCAGTCGCCACATTTGGGACTCACCTTGATTCTTCAGGCAAAACCATTAATGGAGAATTAGAAAGGCGGAACTTTAAAGCTGCGGCAGAAATACTTTGTGACGTTTGGTCAGAAATCGTAATTTTTAGTATAAAAATTTAACCTGGAATATTTGAAAATACGTCTAGACAATCAATGGCCACCAAGTTTTTGCACAGTACATCGAAAAGATGCCGCGGAATTGCCATCTCTTCCTGGAGAACATTGGCTCACAGAGCATGTCCGCCAAAGTCGTTACACACTGCAGATCCGAAAATGCGGAAAAGACTGGTGCTGTGGAGGTTACCGATGCGCAAAACTTCCAAATTTCCTACCATCATTTCTCCTGCGCCTATCCCATGTGTTTTTGACGCAAGAGGACCAAGAGTAGCTGAAGAGAGTGATGAAAACCTGAATTTGGAGATTTGGCAGACAGACTCGCACTCAGCAGCTGCTTTTCTGAACCCATTTGCTTTGATCAGTACTGCCCAACTATGAAAGACAAGTACGAGAAAATGATGTGTAAGCATTGTCGGCTTTATATGTCTAGCGTCAAACGGAAAATGCACATGAAAAGGCTTGCCAAGAATTTGAAATGGATTTCAGGATTTCAGGATTCTGAAGAAACCGTCATTGAAGACGAAGTAGATTTGGCTGAGGAAATGAGGCAAGTGCAGCCCTTCAAGAAAACTATCAAGAATTAGAAATGGAAAACTTAAAATATGAGCCATAATAAAATATGGACTATATGTTTTAATCTTATTTTGCTATAAATACATTTATTTTTTATATAACGTGCAAAACAGATAAACAAATACACAAAAAATTAGGTCAAAATTTTCAAAACTGATTTAAACTATTCAAGAAAATTTTCTGTGAAATCTGACATTCCTGTCAGAAAAAAGACCATTTACCCCACCCCCTCTGTCAGATTTTGTCAGATTGGGCTGGGAACCCCACCCCCTGTCAGCGTGACATAATTTATGGACGTTCCCTTATATTACTTTTAGCATAAAAATACAACAAACCATTAAATATTGATTTTAGCTAACTAAGTTGGCTACTCGTCTAATAATATTCAAAGAATCAGATATGGTTTTTTTTCTGATGCAAAAATATTTATTTTTGGTTCAAATCGGATAATTTTGCATCTGATTTGCACCAAAACAATTTGCACCAAAAAGAAATCTTTTTGCACCAGAAAAAATCCGTATCCAAATGGGTCGCTTTTTACAAATGCATATACAGTTGCGGACAATTGATAATGCCCGATGGCAACGTTTTCTTTTTCCTGTTGTTACCAATGCAAAAATGCACCTTTGTAAAAAAATTAATACACAATTCTGTAGAAAATTTCATGCTCTACGAAATTGTTAGGCGGCACTCACACGTCTTGTGTGACACATGATAAATATGCGAAAACAATGTCTTTTTCTCGAAGTTTTTTTAAAATCCTGTTTTGGAAGTAGAGTTCACCGTTCTGCAGAAAATGTGCGAAGTTTTAATTAGATAACACCCTGAATATTTCTGTGAAGGAAGGTCGAACAAATCGGTCTTTCTGAGTGCAATTCAAGCCTATTTTCAGCAGTCTTTCAAAGATTACTTTGTTGGATGCTGAAATTGTATACATTTTTCACTTTTTCGAGTTATATTATCAAAATTTTCTTACACAACTCTCCACTGGGTGTTCTTTTATCAGCCAACTCCCCGAAAATTTTTAAAAATCCATCTGGATTATTGGGAGTTAAAGTAGAACAGGCTTTGGTGGTGTAATCTACCAAGTTGGCTGGCTCCCTGGAGTTGGAGTAGGCTCGTTGACCTGTGGCCGCTTCTAATAACACTACTCCAAAGCTGTACACATCCAGTTTCGTGGATATCACTTTGCTGAATTCAGATTATTAGCTTAAAACATGAAATTTAGATAGTAATGTGGGTACTTGTTACACAAACCTGGTGGTAAACTCTGGTGGCAAATAAGCCAGAGTGCCTTTTATATGTGAGGCAATCATAGGTTTCTTCTCAAGACCATCTAATTCTACCTGAAAATTTAAAAATTTTGATTTGGTCGCCCTAAGTGTAACTCAATCCAACATGCCTGGCCATCCCTGCTCAAACCAAAGTCTCCCAGCTTGGGCTCCATGTGTTTGTTTAGCAAAATATTGGCTGACTTGACATCTCCGTGGATTATAGGCGCATTGGTGACTGAATGCAAGAAATGCAGCCCACAACTCACTCCTTTGCAAATAGAAAGCTTGGTGGGCCAGTTGAACGGTTCAGAGCCATTCTAAGAATTTAGATTCAATTCTCGAGTTGCCAATTATCTCGAATTTTCGATACTTAAACCAAATTAAGGTACCCCGAACCAAAAAGCTAAAATAAATACGCATGAAGCTTGAAAAATCCGATTTTGATTTCAAGTTCTGATAGGTAGGTAGTCCAATAAAAAGCACATAGGTCTCGAAAGCTGATTTATTAGGCCTCCTAACCCCAATTTCAAGTAGGTAGTCCAATAAAAAGCACATAGGTCTCGAAAGCTGATTTATTAGGCCTCCTAACCCCAATTTCAAGTAGGTAGTCCAATAAAAAGCACATAGGTCTCGAAAGCTGATTTATTAGGCCTCCTAACCCCAATTTCAATCATGCCTACCCTGCATAACAATCTATCCTCGAGAGATCCATTGGACATGAATTGGTAAATCAAACAAGGCTCAGCCCCATCCATTGAGTAGCCATACAGAGACAGCACATTATCATGCCGAAATTTGGCCAGAGTGCGCAATTCCTGAAGACTCTGTCTGATCCTCTCTTTTTGGTGCTACAAATTAAATTGATGTTGAGCTTGGTATTGGTGGAATTTCGGATTACCTCAAGACTATTGTCATTACGACCCTGAATTCGTTTGATTGCCACTTCTGTGTGCTTCCAAACCCCTTTGTAAACCACTCCATAACCTCCTCGACCAAGGATTTTTTCGGTAGAGAAGCTGTCGGTAGCTTCCAAGATGTCTTCGTATTTGACTGAGGGTGTGTTCTGCAATCCGGCTATTACTGAAGAGCTGGAGTGGTCAGAGGGCACCGACGAGGCAACTGCCTCACTAAAAAATTAACGAAGCTAGTAAAAGTGTAGGTCTTGATATATACGTATTGTACGTATATATATGGAAAATATGCTACCTAGAAACCGCGCCAGACAGCACTTGAGATCCAATACTGTTGGTCTTCTTTTTAGAGTCTTCCAGAGATGAATTCACATTGTGCTTGCCGCCGTATTCCGGACTTTTGGCTCCTGACATGGATGAGCACCGATGAGAATGGTTCATTAGACTATTCTGGTTGGATACAGATGGATAATGGGGCGAAAGTGGCACAGCTGGCAAGCACACTTTTTGTTTCTTTCCCATTTCACTAACCACGGATTCTTCGATGACAAAATGGTATATTTCGTCCACTACAAATATCTCAAATAAAAAATGACTGTTTAACCCCTTGTTGTATTCAATTATTTAGTGTTTTTTAATTAAAATTTTTAATTACAGTTTAAACCAACCATAAGGTTTGAGAATTCGCATACAACGCACCAGCTGGAGATCCAAGAAAATACGGAACAGGTCAAGGGTGTGATAGCCAATAGAACCCCAGATTTTTAGCAACATCTCTGTTGGCTTTTGCCCATTTTTCAGCCTTCTGCAACCGTCTATGTCCAGATCGGTTATTTCCGGCATTCTGGCAGCTAAATTTTTTTCATCTAATTAAAATTGGATGAAAATAACTCACCCACATCCTCCCAGACGGCGCCCACATCTAGTATGGCTGCCAGGTCCCATATAACAGTGGCTAAAATAAACAAATAAACATAAAGAGACACCCCGAAAATCATACACCAACCTGGTAACTGGAATATATATGCATGTTCTGTGTGGTAATCCCCATATTTGTCGGGCTCAACTGTCATTTTAAAGGGTTAAAGATACATAATAGAACATGGATTACCAATAAATGCCAGTATAATTAATTTGATTAGGTTTTTTACCTGAATTAAAGAAGATATAATGGTTTATAAAAGTTGTGCAAATATAAACAAAGAATTCTTTGCAAGACAAACTTAGTTTCAACCACAAATTTGTTTGAACCACAGAACATAAAAGAAGTTACCCGGTCAACCATCGCGATTGTGTCCATCCCCCCTACTCCAGAGACTTTAACAACTTTTAAAGCTGATTAAAGTCTGAATTATGAATCTTTTCCATCAAATAAATATACCAAAATACTCGCCGTGATCTCAACGTTTGAAACTACCATGTGAGTTTATCAAAAAAAATAACATAAAATGTGTCAGATCTTGTTTCGACCAAAAGAAAACGGCTCTCACCTGTTAAGGTGTGACTGTCGCGTTTGTCTGTCGCGTTTTGGTGGCTACAATGGATGGCTATATGGATGGCTTCGATTATTTCATTGTCGTTTTGGAGGCAGAAGAAACTCGTCAGAAACTTATGCGATATTTCAACGAAGAGGAAGCAGTTGAATGGCAGAAAAGAACGATCTGAATTGTTGTTTTGTTGTTGGTCCCTGCTGTTTTGTGGCACAACTAAGAGACGGATAAAGATATGCTTTTTGACTGCTCTTCGATTAATTCATTGTAGCCACATTGTGACTGTCGCGTCTGGCTGTCGCGCCTGAGTGATGTTTCTGACTGTCGCGTTTAGCCTTCCATTGTAGCCACCTTCGATGGCAACAGTCAAACGTGACAGCCAAACGCGACCATTGTAGCCAAGGCTTTATAGCCAAAATTGTTATAGCTAAGAATCCTTATAGCCAAAACCGTTACATCTTTAATTTTTTGGGGACGACACCCAGTTGCCAACCAAACTGATTGCCGGCCCCAGTTGCCGGCCATATATGAATTTTCACCTAAGTAATTGAATTTATTTATAGCTATTTCTTAATACAGTCGACTCTCGGTAACTCGCCACCCCCTCAAGTTCGTTACCGCCTCAGGTCCGACACTTTTTTACCTCCATTTTCAAAAAGATTTTTAAAAGTTTAGGTAAAAAAGTGTCGGACAGCCCTTCCTTTACAAAACACACGTGTGTGTACACACGGGGGCTTTAGGTAAATTCATCCTCAGTAAATTCATTCCCTGGTAAATTTATTCCGAGTAAATCAGGGCTGCGAAAAGTACTTTGTAATTTTGAACCACAATCATCACCAATCATCAGCGCAGGATTTCACACCTAGTGGAACTTATTTACAGGCTAAAATAGGCTGAATTTCCGAAAATCGATGGTTTTTGGGGCTTTTCTTTGACTGCTGTGATTGATATTCTGACTTCACTCCACAAGTCACACGTTTCCTACACTAAAATGTAGCCAAGACTTTGGGCTTTCATTTAATCTATCACAAAAAGAACACAGTAGTCTAGGGGGCTGGTGTTTATGGAGGTTTGAGTCCCCCGTGGGTTGAACGACTTTTTCCTGCACGGGATTACCACGTATTTCCCCCTCACCACCAATTTTTCACTGGGGCAGCTATAACAGGGCATAGCCAAGAAAACAAAAATTGAAAATTTATTTGAATTGCATTAACTTTTTTACTTTATTTCAAATTTCAAAAACAATTTTTGCGGACAACAGTCAACCAACAACTAGAATTTTCACAAAAATTAAATATCTCAAAGTTTTGTAACTGCTTGGTTATATCATCAAATCATCGTCAGGGTCACTATCGTCCAAGTCATCCTCTTTGTCAGGTGTATACAGAATTTGACCACCAGCTCTTATTTTCTTACCCGAAGTTATGTTTAGGCCAACGAGTCCTGAAATAAAAAGTTTATGTTTTTTCGGCCACCAAAATTATTTTTGTTAACCCACCCTTCTGTTCCTGAGCCTTGACATAAGGTAACTGGACACCTGCTTTAGCTTCTTTTTCCTTAGTCTTCAAGTTAAGACCAATGTCGAAGGGCAAATTGTCCAGTGGGCTTTCCTCTTTTTTGTCCACCAACCTAAGAGCATTGGGATCTACGGTTTGGCTAGGCTCATAGGAGGTGGATTTGAGACAAAAGTCTTTAGAAATCTCATATTTTTCTAGCTGAAAAAACAAAATATCTGCAGTAACAGTAATGCTTGGTAACTGTCCACGAGCTGGTCGGTATTTGTTTTTTGCAGTTAAAAAGTTTCGCACTTTGAAAAGGATGAAAAGAAATCAAGAATAGGAGTTTTAGATTGGAAAATATTGAGTTTTTCAAAATTCTTGGCAATTTTGTGGTATGAAGATATCGACATGAAAAATCGATGAAAGACTTCAAGACTCGTGAAAAATAAATGGTCAGACCAATGCCAGAACTTGTAGTAAAAAAAATTACCTTTTCCGACATCAGACCATCTTTCTTGCGGCTTTTAGTGCTACACAGTAGTTCTCCACCAACAGCCAAACTCAGTTGTAACACAGTAGTGGAGACTGAGATCAACTGTTTCCACTCTAAATCGGCTGTTGAGCTGTAACCTTGATTTTTGTCAGCAGTTAACAAGCAAATCACAGATCCATAGGTCTGGTTAGCCAAACAATGAAAAAACTGGAGAGTGGAGGGTAGTCCAAACCTTTGGATCAACAGGTTGACTGAGTCGATGAAGAGTATCGACTTGGAACATTCTCTGTTCTGATTGGTGGACAGATGACCTGTGAGCTGTTGCAATGTCATGTTGTGGTCCAAACATTCAAGTACTTGAAGGCTGAAAATAAAAAAAATTCTATGTTTGATCCAATTTTAGTTTAGTGAAAAGTATTTAGATGCATTTTTCCAAAAATGTTGTAATTTTAAGCTGATGACCTCTCCAGTGTGTAAATTTTTCCACTTTGCAGTAAAATAAGTAACTAACCCATTCCCCCTGGTCAACTCTTGTGGCAAATCTCTCCTCAAATGAACCAATAGGCACACAGCCACCTGGAAATTGGTATCGGAAGCCTTGCGCACATAGGAAGACCACAAAGGTAGACCGGAAATTTCATTGGCTGAGTCACGGATCACAATAAGGCCTTTCAAAGGAATATTTTGCATGAAAAAGGCCTAAATAAAAACATTTTGGTTCAATAATCCTCAAAAATGTTTAAAAAATAGCTGATGGATTAGGGTTGTTACGGTGTGGCTTTTTCGGCCATCAAAAGGCCACAGCACTTTTTGTAGAACATGAAGTCTGGCATATAGAAACATTAGACGCACTAATAAAATACTTGAAGAAATAAGCGACTAAAAGAAAAAAACGTCTTTAAAAAAAGCTGCACCGGGCAGAAAAAGCCACACCCTGCCAACCCTGTGGGTAATTTGTATATTCAGCGTTTTAAAAATCCCTAACATACCGGTCACCAGGATGGCGAAAATTAAAAGACATAATCTGTAAGAATGAACCATGACCTGGCCATGCCGAAAAATTTTTTCTAATTTTTTATCAACTCATCTTACTCCTCAGAAGTTGCTCTTTCAAATGAGTGCAGTCGTTTCCGGTTGACCATCAAAAATACTTGACAACTGAGCCAAAGTTTGAAAAATTTACACTTTGCCAAACCTTCAATTTGGCTGAAAATGTCATATGTCTCCACTCTTTTGTAAGCTTAAGTATAAAATAAATTTCATTTTCTCGCTCAACTAAATCAGCTGAACAAGACTAGTGTGAGAAATTTTCTAATAGAGTGCCACTTATTTGAGAAAAACAGCTTTTTAGAATAAAGGTTGCCTAAAATTCGAAGTGATAATCTGCGCTGAACTTCTTGTTTTGAATCTTTTTTACGGGTTTTCTTCACGGATTCGTGTTCAGAAGGGTTGATTTACATGTGAAAGTGCTCTCATCCTTTAAACTCACTGTCATATTTTAAATTCTTCTCAATACAACAAAGATTTGAAAGCGATTTAAAAAATTCAATTCAAATCTTTGTTGTCTTGAGAGGAATTTAAAATAGGAGAGTGAGTTTAAAGGATGAGGAGACATATGACAGTTTCGGCCAAATTGAAGGTTTGGCAAAGTGTAAATTTTTCAAACTTTGGCTCAGTTGTCAAGTATTTTTGATGGTCAACCGTAAACGACTGCACTCATTTGAAAGAGCTCTTTGTGAGGAGTAAAATAGTCTATTATGTGATTGGGGTTGATTGAAGAAAAAGTGAGCTAGAGCCATTTGAAGTTAATAAGTCGAAAAATAAAGTACCTAAAAACTCACTTACTCAAAATGAACAGTTCTCGAAGATTTTTTTTACAGAAACAAAAAATTTAAACGGTTTTGAACTCCCCATTGTTACAAGATAGATCAAAAAGTAGAAAAAAAATCCGGCATGGCCAGGCCTCTCGATAGGGTGGTCCATTCTTACAGATTATGTCTTTTAAAGGAAGACATTCAAGGCTACCTTTTAACATTTATTTTACCTTTATTTGCTACCTACAAAAGGTCATGAGGATATATAAGGGATCGAGATAAGATTTGAGGCATATCTACAGAAATATCGCCAGCAATAGACCTCACATACTGTTTTGTGGAGATATCGAATAAAAGTAAGAATCCATATCAAAAGTTAGCCGTAAATGTCTTCCCTTTTTTAATAGCTTCTCTAAATTTGCGACAGCATTTACAACACTAAATACAATAAAAGTCCAAAAGTTTTTTCTACCTTTTTTATCGCACAACAGATAAAGCAGAAGATAATGGCTTGATAAACATTATGATACATTGTGCAAAAAATTTAAAAATGTTTAAGCCCGTCCTCTGCACCTTAGTCAGAAAAAATACTATTCTAAAAACGGAAATAAATGGGTAATATTTAATTCTGCCCGCTAATTTCTGAAAAATGTCCGCTAATTTTATAGTTGCATTTTTCTCCACATTTTTGTGTCAATTTTGTAAACTTTTTAATATCATCGCGTAGCGCAAGATCTCAGCTTTCCAACGAGCTATTGAACTTTATTGAATGATTTCAGAAATGATAAGATTTATGGGTTTGAAAAAATAGGTGTTGTTTCGTCTCAACCCCTAAATATCTAGATCTCTGAAATCATGCGATGAAGTTTGATAGTTCGTTAGAAATATGAAAAGCCAAAAATATTTACGCTTACATTTACTGTTACACCTACACAATGCGAATGTAAATGAAAATTTTGACTTATTCTCACTTTTATTTCTAAATATGTGTTTTTTCACCAAATGCAAGTTTTTGCCAGTTTTTATAACTGGCAAAGTACTGAACTATTCGGTATTAATAAGCCAAGAAAAGTTAATAAGTTAAAAAATAGTCATTTACATTCGCATCGTGAAGGGGTAATTGTAAATGTAAATGTAATGGGTCATTACGATACAAAAATCATTTACACTTAGGTCGTGAAAGAGGCATGACAACATTTGTTCCTCACTTGACAACGCCTTTACCGACTGAGCTACAGGTGTATTACCTCACCGGCATTTTATTTTAATTAGACTGTAATAATTTGTTTTGTTTATTACATTATATTTTCGTTATTATTTTGCATTATTGCACATTGCATTCAATTAAAAATACAACGAAGTCAAGTTTTTTTTCATTTTCACAGCAGTAAATAAATAACGCAAATGAGAACAAACAAATAATTTACGTCCAAAACCCCACAAATAAATCACTCAAAAGCAGCTATTTTCACATTTATTCTTGACTCTTTTCCTCCGTGGCATCTGTTTCCATGCTTTCTGTGTCTTTGTCTTGGACAGCTGAAGATGTAGGAGCAGCTGAATCTGAGGCTTCCATGTCCACATCCTCAGCTTCTGGCGTTGTTTTCTTAGGCTCTAGACTGGTCTCTTTGGCTGATTCCTCAGTCTTATCTGAGCCTTCGGCTGCTTCTTCGCTGGGTGCATGCTTAGTGGCCTCGGAGTCAGTGTTTGTAGCCTCCTTGGTGGCTGAAAATTTGAAATTTATTGGGTTGTCCAGAAAAAACAGAATTTTTTGTCTCAAAAATAGCTTATTTTTCTGCTTAATTTTTTTATATTGATTTAATCATTATTTATCTGAAAATTTATAAATTTATGAAAAATTACCTTGTTCCACAGCTGGAGTAGTCTCTTTAGGTGCTGGAGAAGCCTTTGGCTTACTTTCCTCGGTTCCATTAGCCGCTTTTTCAGCCTCCGCCTTGGCTTCTACCTTGGCCCTCTCATCTTTTTTGGTCAGAGCTGCAAACTTGGGCTGAATGCCTGAGAATCTCACACTAGCAGTTGGTGTTACAAAGGGTCCAGGAGGTGGTAGAGGACTTTTTCCAGCCATTGCTTCTGGGTCTTTGGAGGTCAGGCGAGATAGAATGCTGTAGAAAAGAGCAATTAGTAAAATTTCAGTTGAAAAATTGTTAGATTCTTACGCTCTCTCAGTCATACCCAGGCGTTCAGTGACTGGTCGAAGACGGGCTAGTGTTGCTGGAAGGCGAGACACATCGCCTTTCATGTCGTTCAACAGGTCTTCTAGCTGTGTTAGCACTGAAAATATTAAAAAATTTACATAGATTTTTTGCTTGGATACAGTCATACTCTCTCACTTGCAATTTCCGTCGGGTCCCACAGATTTATAAACCAAATTTTTAACCTTTTCTTACATTGATTTCAAAATTCTTTCATTGATTCCAATAATACACGTCTTTTCAAAACGCCCGAAAATGTTTCCTCTAGCTTTTTGGCGGGAAAATAAAAAGACCCTTAATGTTTGACTAGAAAAACGAGTGCCGGACCTAAAATGGCTTCTAGTTTCCATAAATGCCCGATTTTGTAAAAATTTTCCCCAACTTTGCAGAGCAGATCCAGGGCTGCATTTTGCTATATGACTCATCCTTTGAAATGCAAGCTTCCGCTCTTATGCAAAAAGAAAATTGCGTGTTTTGTACAGATTTTGTACTAAATACGCAATTTTATTTTTGCATAAGAGTGCGGAGGTTTGCATTTCAAATTTGCATTTCGGCATTTTCGGAAAGTGATCTTAGACTGCCTAAAAAATAATTTACGTAATTTCATTAACAATGTATTTCTTGTCCATCGGTTTTAGTCTGCCTCACTGTCAAGGGTTGGTGCCCAACCAAACTTTCTACATTTGTAAAACCCGAACAGCCGTAACCCTTAAAAGCTAACATCGATTTATCTAGGCCACATTTACGAAAAAACATCGAAAACCGGACTCAGTTGGTGATCGAATTCGAGATGGTATGACTGTAACTCAAATTATAATAAAAATCTCGGTTTTGGCTGTCTTTTTTACCAACCTTTATGCAAAACAGCATGGGAATTCTTGTTGCCTTGGAGAGTATCTCTAGCCAAGCTCTGATGGCTATCAGCCAAACACTCTAGATCAGCAAAACGCTCATTTAACTGGCCAGTGATGTCCTTGCCATTAGCATCCAACACTTGGCCGGCTGTGCTCAAACTACCGGCAGCTGAGTCTTCTTTGGCTTCCTCCGCCTTCTGACCCCCAATGTTGAGGTAGGCGGCTCGGCGGAGTTGTTCTTCAATGACTAGAGCTTGCTCCAGAAGCTAAATAACACAGAATATTAGTAAATGAGACATGAAAATGTTTATTTTAGCCAACTTTAAATCGTCGCTGAAGGAATTTGTTCTTGATCTCAGCGTAGTTGCTTTTTCCCATCTCAGACTTGAATGGCTCGTTGATGACAGAGAAGCGTGCTTCATTCTGCACATCCTGATAGCGTCCGTATCCGTGCCTACAAAATGATAATTAGAAAATTATCCTTTTTTATCAGAATCGATCTTAAAATTCCTAAAAATTGCTTACGATGATTTATTTTTCAAAACCTTAAAAATAAAAAAATTGAGTCGAACTCAAGACTTTTGGGTGTGAAGCCACAATTAAAAAAGAGAAATCAGTAAAGCTTTTTCCTTGCTAGAATTCCGTTCTGAGGTCAACCCCTACCTACGCCTACTTTCGGTAAATTTATAGTTATGATCTTAGAAAAAAACTTACACAACAATGCCACACAAAAGCCAGTAGTCATGTCGACGATGCCAGATTTCAAATTCATTGTTTGGAACGGCAGCTTTTTCCTAAAAAAATAATAAGTAAATTTTCATGTAACTGTCTGTTGCAGCAACTGACTTCGTTGATCCAGAGAGTGTGCAGTTCAGTAAAGCCACCATCAGCTATGTTGAACATAAACTTAGGTCTATTGGTCTTCTTGGCGGCTTTTTTCTTTGCTCCTGTCTCATCTTGCTGGTTCTCCTTGTCTGTGCCATTCTCAGCCACTGGCTTAGAGTCACTGCCAGCTGCAGAACCTTCTTCTTTAGCAGTTTCTGCTTCATCCGTACTTTCTGCAGGAACAGCTGCTACGTCGACCATCTCTACATCACCAGACTCTGGTTTGGTGCCATTTTTGTCGACTTTGTCGGCCTGCAATAAAATAGTTTTGAGCTTCTGCAATTTTTTAAATTTTATTTAAGACTTTTTGGCTCGTTCACGAACTGCGACTTAGACTGAGACTAAGACCTAGACTGAAACTAAATATTGTTCATAGAGCTCTTTTAAAATTAAAGAAAAACATCCAGAAAACGTTAGATTACTATGATGGATGGTCGGTGGAGAGAGAAAACATTCGAAGAAACGTTTTAAAGCTGTTTTTCAACCGTTAAAGGCATAAACACATGAAGAAAAATTGTCTAAGTCGCAGTCCGTGAACGAGCCATTAGTCGAATAGGGATCGAAACCCCAAATTAAAGACTATTCTGTCTGATGACACATCCAACCCCTTTGAAATCATTGTTTTACTCTCTTAAAAAGCTCAAACCCCACCTTTGGCTCAATCCCATTATCTTTAGCAGCGGGGGTAGCATCTCTACTAGAAGATTTGTCTTTGGTACCTGCCTGGTTGTGCATTGCCTCAGCTGCAGCTATTAGCTGCTCCTTAACCTCTGGCATAGACCACTCCCCATTAACTGTTTCAAACTCCTGCACTTTCTTACGGATCAAAGACATAATGCCTATTCTGGTAAGCACATGTTGGCGGTTGAGCCCTTCTCTGGGCACTCCATCGTTGAAGGCCTCGGTGGTGTCTGCTCCTGGCTCGCACAAGTGGCGCATGAACAGAGAGGTGTAGGCTTTGAAGGCTCTCTCAGATTTGCCTTTAATGTCTCTGACCAACCACTGAGACTGATAAGCATCTGCAGGGGGCTGAAATGGACAAGTTTTTACATTAAGTGAAAAAACCCGAAAACACACCATTCCCCAGCGCATCACAGCATTGTAAAATGCCCGTCTTTGACGGGGGTTGAATCCAAGCACCTAAACAAATACTTTTTAACCTAAAAACCTGGTAAAACTTCCTACCTCCAATTGTCCATTGACTCTGGCCAGAAGAGGGGGCAACTTTTCGTCGTTCCTCTCCCTATGCTTCTTCTTGCGCTCGTCTCTGGCCCCACTGTCATTGAATTCATCCTCACCAGTGCCGCTACCTTCTTTGTCGGATTCTCCAGAGTAGCTGTCCGAGTATTCAGGGTCATTGGCCTGGTTGTTGTTTTGAGCAGCCGCCCAGTCCTGTTGCATATTCTCAGAGGCGTAATTGACCTGTTTTCGAATGCGCTTGCCCTTGCCGAAGTTTTGCTGCTTAGTTTCCACATCTTGCTCGTAGTGGTGACGCAGAAGCTTCTCCCAGTAGTCTGGATCCGCCTCTTCAGTTGCCTCTTTGATCACTTCAGTCTCGTCCTCTGGTTCCTCTTCTTCTTGGGCATTCTCAGTCACGTAGGTGGCCACCTGAATTTTTTTTAAGAATGGCTATCAAATTGGTCGAAGTTTTTTCTAAAACAACTGACCTTGAAAGAGCTCAAGTACTCGTTAGTCCAGTGCTCTTTCTTCTCGCCATTAGCTGCAAGTGGTGCAGGCTCTGGCTCAGTGTTTCTCTCGAGCAGGGCATCTACCGCCTTGTCATCCCAAACAATAGCTTGTTCATTGGCCTTGGCTTCAGCCTCCTGTTCATTGTCTTTGAAAAGCTCCTCGGTTCCCCATCTAAGCACATCATCCAACTCGGTCTTGGACATGCTTGGACCTTTTTGGCCGATGCCTGCTCGCACCACCAAATGGGTCAGTAACATCTTCTTTTTGGCTACTGAGGTAATTCTCTCCTCTACTGAATTGCGGGTCACGAAGCGGTAGATCATCACTTTGTTCTGCTGGCCAATGCGATGAGCTCTGCTGAATGCCTGGAATGAAAGGTTAATTTAGTTGTACATACGCAATTCCGTATGATAAAAATTTTAAGGACCTGAATGTCATTGTGAGGGTTCCAGTCAGAATCGTAGATGATAACAGTGTCTGCAGTGGCCAAATTAATTCCCAGACCACCAGCACGGGTGGACAACAGGAAAATAAATTGCTGGGCATTAGGAGCTGCAAACAAATGCTTGATTTATGAATTTTTTTGCATGAAAAATCCTATAGCTAACTGCCATAGTTGACTTTTCAACTGTGCAACTCCATAATTGATACCACAGTGTGACTTGTAAAGATTTGGTAAAAAGAAATTGTAAAAAATTCCCAAGCTTAGCATTGCTACCAAAATATGGCGTGCACCGAGAAATAATTTAACAAGGGTTAACATTTATTTTGAGTGTGGATTTTTGTCTAGAAAGACAATTGTGCCAAAGCTAGCCTAAAATTTCTCTAAGAATATCAGAGATCGAAAAAAAAGTTTTCAATTTCTGATTTGGGGGCTAACCCTGCACTCTTCTGACTGCAGTAACTAACAGAACTGCGTAGAGCCAAAACCAACTCACCATTGAATCTGTCAATAGCATCCTGCCTGCTCTGTCCAGTGATCGAACCATCAATTCGCTCGTATCTATACTCCAAATGATCACATAAATCCTCCATTATGTCCAACATTTTGGTCATTTGTGAGAAAATGAGCACTCTGTGACCCTGTTCCTTAAGCTTAGCCAACATCTTGGTCATCAGTACAAATTTTCCTGAAGCTTTGACCAGAGCATCACCCTCATAGGCTCCATTTGGTCGTTTAGGTGCTTCCATCATAGCTTTTTGGAAGAGATATGGATGGTTGGCGCACTTTTTCAGCTCCATAATGATGTTAAGAAGGGACATTTGGGTGCCTCCACTTTTGACATTCAGGGCATCAAAGTTTTTGGTGAGGATGTTGCGATAGTACTTCCTAAACCAATTGTATGCTTGAATGTGAATAGCTTTGAATATCAAACTACTTACTTCTGCAATGAACTTAGCTCCACTCGCACAATCAACTCGCTCTTGGAAGGCATGCCAATCAACACATCTGCTTTAAGGCGACGCAACATGTGAGGACCAAGCAGGCTATGAAGCTTCTGGATCTGATCTTCCTTGGAGATCTCTGCGAATTCACGTGTGAAGGACTCGAGATCGCTAAAACGGACAAATTTTATTATTATTATAATCGACTATTCAACAGGTAGTCGCAATGCGGAGTACTAAATATATGAACTTAATAAAGAAAAAAGGGAGTTAAATCCATAATAATTTTTCCTCGGAAATCATTATAAATTTTAGTATAACTTCACCTCATAATCTGCCAAAAAAACTTACAAAAATCGATCTGGACTCAAAAAGTTGAGCAAGTGAAACAGTTCCTCCAAATTGTTTTGCAGCGGTGTTCCGGTCAACAATAGACGATAGTTGATTTTAAAGTCTCTGAGGGTACGGAAGAACAACGACTGGTTGTTTTTCAAGCGATGAGCTTCATCGACAACCTGCAAATTGCACAAGTTATTTTTATTCAATAATAATTCAAATCCATCAAATAACCCACCAAAGCACCCCACTCAATACTGGACAAAATGCCCTTGTCAATGTTGATCAGTTCATATGAGGTGAGCAGGACGTGGAACTTGATGCCAGTTTCACTTTTCATGCGAGAAGCCTTGGCACCTCCCCTCACAGCTCCTTCTTGGAATGAGAACTCGTGCTCTCTGCAAATAGGAACGTTAATTACTGGGATTTTCAAGGAAAGAAAGTATGAAATGCCCTACCTTATGACCGTCCTACTGTCCTTGTCTCCCACGTATGTGACTACATAGAAGTCGGGCGCCCAGAATTCTGCCTCTCTTTCCCAGTTGATAAGAGTAGAGAGAGGAGCTGCCACCAGGAAAGGACCTTTGGAATGACCCTCCTTCATGAGTGAATACAAGAAAACCATGGACTGAATGGTTTTTCCGAGACCCATTTCGTCCTAAAATCGTTTTTTGTGAGAACTCGAACTAAGCGTGAAAACAAAAACTTACAGCTAAGATAGCATCAGTTCCATTGTCCCAGCAATGCCGAAGCCAGTTGATTCCTTCTAACTGGTATGGATGAAGTTTACCACCGGTTTCAGTCACATAGTCTGGCTGAACCTCATACTTTTTGCGGATCTGGAATAAAGACGGAAATTATATCTTATTGTATCTCTTAGGGAAAATTTACATCAGTAGTCGGTTTTGCCTCTCTTTTCTTCCGCTTTTTCTCATCCTCTTCATAGGGTATTAAGCCTTTATCCCCTCTCTTCTGGTTGATCTTCTTGAGGACGTACTTAGGCATGGCTTCTCCGGTCATTCGGTCACTAAAAAAGTAAAAACAGAGAATACAGCAGGTCATTCAACATAAAGAAATTTACTGACCGGTGAATCCAATATTTCTGCACAGCATCTTCAAACAACGGAATATCAAAATCATCTCGTTCCCAGGTGGCCTGATCGTACACCAGTTCTCGCCATTTGACCAAGTAATCTGAATGGATACAGTTAACTAAAAGCAAAAAAGATGTTTAAGGCAGATAACTTACCAAATTGGTTTTTGGCGTATTGAACATGATTGAGAATCCTGTGCACCTGCATCCACTCCGGCTTAATCCCATACCGATAGTACTTCTGCTCCAAGTTGTGTGGGTCATCCTCCTTGTCTTTGTCTTCAAGTCTGCCAGTCTTCATGTCCTCACTTGAACCATCATCCACTTCTGGTGGAGTTTCTGGATCCATCTTGCGCCAGTACATTCGGAGAGTCTGGGTGAAGTAAATCTCCAGGACTAGCTCATTGATCCACTCACTAAAATCCATTTTATGTTCTATTAGTAGACCAAGCTTCCTGAAAACCCTCATTACCAATGCCAGTAGCTCATGTACTTCCACTTGACGAAAAACTCCCTCTCTCTCCTCGGCTCCATTTTTACAGAAGGATGCAGCATAAGTCGAGTATGGCGCTCAGAATCAATGCCCTCCTCAGTCTCACCCTCTTTGAGTAAATCTTCGGGGGCGGCCATTTCAGGATATTGATACTCGATCCATCGCCAAGACAACATTTTCTCTACACGATTCTTTGGCTCTACGATAACACATCTGGGGCAATGCCATTGCTCCTCCTCTGGAGGTAGTTCTTCCATAGGTGGAGAAAGGCAGTAGGCATGGTAGGAGCTGGGACAAGTGTCGCAGAATAGAAGGAATGCCTTGTTCTGAAAATGAAAATTTTTAATTGGAACGAACTTATAATATAATTTTTAAACCCAACCTTGCAAATCCGGCAAGTATCCATGTTACCTCCCGGATTTTCTTCCTTAACCTCCTTTTCTTTGGCAGATGCAGTATTTTCACAGTGTGGACAAGACCAAATTCCCTCCGGAGGCTCCTCAGAGTCAGGATCAAAGCATACCAGATGATAGGCTTTGGGACAAGTGTCACATAGAATGATCTCGCCACCCTGTTGGCACACCTCACAATAGTCTTGGTGCTCCGTCTGAAAGTAGTTGTTGATTATGTGATTTAAAAAGATTAAAAAACCCAAATAACCCAAAAATCGCAGCGTAAAAATTATTTTTTTTGCACGATCTGGCAGCACAATATCCCGCCCGAACTTTAGAAATAACCATACAAATTTCTTTTGAAGAATATATTACATCACATATATCGCGAAAGAGGTAGATGGACATCACTGGTCAAAACCCTATCCGAGACTGCATTTGTAAGGTGCAAAAATTTTAGAAAAATTTTCTAATCAAAAATTTCTGGTCAATCACTCCGATACACAACAGTAAGTGACACCCGCATGAAAAGTTTCACCTGTTGGGTAAGTTCATCACCATCTTCCTTCTTGACTCCTCCCTTGGACACTCTGTTTCCAGTTCTCTTGATAAATCCAGAGGAGCTTGGAGTGGTCGCTTTTTTGGCGGCCTGTTGCTCTTTCCTAGTCTGCTTTCGCTCCTCCTTCTCCCTTTCGGCTTCATCCAGCTGGCGCTCATGCTCTTTCAGAATCTGCTCAAACTCATGGTCACTGTTCTCGGCTAAAAAACACATTTTTTATCATCAGTCCCCTTAAAAGAAAGTCAAAATGCCTACGTTCCTCATCGGACCCTTCATTTCTGCGCTTTTTCCTGGCTGACAGTCTGATCTTGAGTGGTGCCACAGTTTTAGAATCCTTGGGTGTAGATCTGGTGCCTTTCTTTGGTGCTGACTTGCCACTCTCGGACAGCTGCTTCTGATACTCGTTGTACTTAGCTGTCATGACCACCTGCAGTTTGGCTGAGTTCACTTTAGGGTTTGCATCCTGCAGGCGTTGGCGGAAGCGGGTGGCAAAAGCCTAAAATTTTTAAACTATAGGACCATAAGATATGAAAATTTTAGACAAAAGTTTATCAATATTGTCGCAGAACATTTTGTCTCAGATTCGCCTTTTATAATCATGATTATAATTGTAAACAGTGGAATATCGCATTATGCCTTTAGCCCAAGGGAATGTCCTTCACCCCATGTGCCCTATATATAAATGCTTATTATATGTTCCTTCAACTATATCGAGCAAGCTTAAGGTCACTTAGAGGCTGCCCAAGTTGCTCATCTTAGAGATAAGAGCAGTAAAAGGAGGTTTATTGATTATCATATTGTTTATATCATCATCGACAAGTTCAGTGTTTTGTTGAGTTTTTAGAACAAAAGAATCAACACAAGTAACCAACCTTGGCAGAAGTGATGAGTTCAGCATCCTCATCGGTGTACTCAAAGTCCACATTGATAACACCCAAAGAGGCACAGATGTCATCGCTGGAAGAAGCAAATGGATCAGGCAGCACTTCCTTTGAACCCTTCTTACGGGACGACCGACGACCTTTGCCCTTTTTCTTTTTGCTCTTGCCAGACTTAGAGTGACCCTCTGAAAATAAAATGGGTGAAGCAGCTATAGAAACATTATTTGTTCAAGAGATACCACTGGCTTCTGGGTACTGTTCATCATCCTCTCCACCATTTTCTTCTTCCACGTCCTCAGCAGAGTCATTTTCAGCTGGAGAGTCGCCATCCAACTGATCCTCGGTCTCGTCCAAAGGGCCAGTGTCCATTTCCTCGTCAGACATGACTTCAGCTTTTGAAAGTTTGCAGAAATTTATGACTGAAAAAGTAAAGAATGACAGGCAAAAATTAATCGGTAGAAACGGTTAAAAAGAGCGCTAAGTTAAAACAGTATTATAGAGACAGAAAAGAGACTAGATTTCGCTCGGAGAATAGTCTGTATGGCGCAAATTTTAATTTTGCCTTTCACTCTTTTAATTTTTAGACCTTTTTTCAAAGTAAAAAGTTTTTACTGAAAACACCATCAGGTAGCGAGTTCTAGTTCATAACAAGGCATTTTTTATTGCAATATCTTTAACCTTATTTTGCCGGCGCCACAGACTTATTCTATACAAAAAATATATTTGCACGCGAAAGTCAAGGAAGAAACTTGGGAACATGCATACATTTTTGATTTATGGAATAAAAATTTTTTCGGTTTCATGATAGCCTTATCAATGATTTTTCGAAAATTTTGGTTTCGCACCATGATATGGATATCATGGGTTCGAAAAATCCAAATTTTGCATGTTTTAGCTGAAATTATCTTCCGTAACATTCCGAACTTTTTGTTTATCTAAAAAGTGACATTGTTAGCACAAAGACTGCTCTGCCTTATGCAGAAAATAGTATGTTTATATGTTGAAAATTTCGGCGTACCTAAAGACGAGGGTTCGGATTAGGGTTGATTAATCAGAAAAAGGTTGATTTTTGGACCCTAAATCTGATTTTTGGAATTTTTCAATCCGAAGCCTGTTAAAGACCCTCCAAAAACGTGGCCAAAATTTGGCCAACCGGCAAATATGGCTTAAAATATGTGACACAATTAGGTAACAATATAAGCCAAATTATTTGTCTGACTTTCTTCATACTTTTACCTTTTTGTGCTTCATTTTTTAAAAGATGTTGCAATAAATAATACCTTATCAGAAATTAGAATAGGGGAGCTACCTTACGGTGTTTTCATTTAAAAAATGGTTAAAAACTTAACATGAGAACTGGAACTTGTGGTGACGAGATATTCCAATGGCCCAGATCATCATTTGATAAGGGACTTGGGTAGGCGTTGATAATGACGCGCACTCTAAAGCGTTCTCTTCATGATTCCTAGCAAGACTGTTGATATGATCAAGAGTCTTGCTCGGAATCATGAAGAAAAACGCCCACCCAAGTCTCTTATCAAATAATGGTCTGGAACATTGGCCCTACCGGAATATCCCGTCGCCACAGGTTCTCAGGGTGGTGTAAAAGGAAAAAAGGCAAATTCAAAATTGTCCGATATCGCTCTCGGTGGTTGCTTAATATCGGTATGCAAAAAACAAGAAGTAAAGCAAACTTCTTGGTAAATGTTTCACAATTAAGACAAGAATTTTTTTACAAATTCTTGTGCAAAACTCTCGGTCTGAGATCTTGGTTGGTCTTATCTTTTAGTCTATTGATTTTTTTTTATCAAAATCAACTTTGAATTATATATTAACACAATAAAGATTGACTAAAACAGCTACAAGGAATGAAAACTGTAATCAAATTTCAGATAAGATAGCCTTCTTTTACAATCTACCACACCAATACAAGCAATAGATATAACGAAAATACCGCATTTACTTAAATGAAACCTCTATTATTCACTTTTCAACAAGCAAGCCCCTTTTCACGTCAAGATTGTAATTAAAATTTCCAATTTTAAAATCACGGGTTTTGTATTAAAAATTTCAAGGTACCAAAACAAAGCTTGAAAGTTCAGTGTAGATGGCAAGAAAGCTTTCAAATTAGCAAAAGAGATGAGTGAGCAAGCCGGATTATGAGTGCATACCTAAGCCAAAAAGTGGACAATTTGCAGGAGTTAGACATACACACAAGCACACACCTTGGAGATTGAGAGCCAGAGACATGAATTACAACTACAAAGACAATTGCTTGGCTCCTCCTTGCCCAACCACCCCCCCCGCTCTTTCTTCATATTCACCACATATTATTATTGTGAGTGGTAAGGGTGACGGCAGCGAGGAAACATTGAAAAATAAAATCAATAAATTAGGCGGCCGCCCTTCGACACTATTGGCTGGCTTTTACAGCAAAGATTTGGATTTGAAAACAGCACCATAAAAAGTGCTTCCCTCTGTTTGACCTCTTTGTTTGGAAAGATTGCAAAATCAAAAAGCACCAAATAGAGCTGAATTCAAGCTTTTGGCAAAAGAGACTCAAAAATGGCACTAAAATGTTTGACAATAAGGTTATTTAGGACTAACCTTTGCCGTGTCATCTTTTGACAAACTAAGCATAGTTTTTTTTATATTATATTTTGACAAAAATCAACCAAATTTAATTAAAGGACCAAGATAAAACGATCTAAACGGGTAAATGGAGACCTCAGAAGATACAAAAAAGACAGAATTTAAACATAGTTTTGTTACTGGTCCTATCACAATTGTAAGTGTAAATGTTTTTGGTATTGTGAACACGCTTTACATTAAAATTTACATTTACACTTACCTTTCACAATACGAATTTTAATGTTAGCTTTTTTTACCAAAATTTGATTTTTTCACTTTTCTTAATACATACTTGGACGACTTCCATGACAGCAACTGTCAGGTGGCTACCAAGGCCAACCACGTACCAGCTCGATATGATCAAATCTGTAAACGCAACCTCCTAGCCTCAAGTCGCTGGCGGAGAAGATTTGAGGCACTACCCTGGCAACTTTCGCCAAGATCAAATTATCTCTGTATATAGAAATCTCATTGTGGTTCAATTCGGTTAGTAAGATTTACAAGCGAACCCATAAATTGGAGCGGCCAAAAACTCTTTTGAATTTTAAAAAGGACATCCAGAAAATTTTCAGAGAATACGGAAATCAAAACTAGTTGTGAAAATATAAAAAAATTCGTATTTGGTAAAAAAACACGCATTTGGAAATAAAAGTGAGGTAAGCCGAAAGTTTGCATTTACATTCGTATCGTGAGGGCGTAAGTGTAAATGTAAATGTTTTTGGTATTGTGAACATCCCTTACACTTACAATTGTGATAGAGCCATAACTGAAGATGCGTAAAGAAAGTCATGCAGTGTAGTGAGCAAAGCGTGGTGCAAAACCTATAGTGCGTAAAGAAAGTCTGCTATCCAGGTTCTGGATTACGAAGTCCCTTTCTGCCTCGTTTGAAGTTTAAACTTTTATTAAAAACAGAATCCAGGTTAATGGCCGTTCTTTTTGTTTGGTTTAATTTGATTTCGGCAAAACTCGAAAAAACAATTTAGTCAATACACAAAAATGAAAGGTAAAAGGCTTTTTTATATTTCGAGAATCCCAAATCAACCCATGTATAGCAAAGTTTTAAAGCAAGTAATTTTTCGTCTCATATCTCTACATTTTTCGTCAATTTTGTTAGCTCTGTAAATCAATAAACTTGACCGAAAAATACTCTAGAAAATATTTTCCAACATGCAAATTCACAAACTTTATAACGATTTTCAACAAGCCAATTTTCATACAAAACTACTTAATCTTTGCTTCAAAAAAAGCCCGAATATACAAAATATGCATCCGCGTCAACTTTAGGCAGAAAATTTTAAGAGTCAAGTTGATATCGCGCTTGAAGAGTGTGTAGCAAATTGCCAAAGAATGGCTGTAACTGAGTTGCAGGGCAAACCTTTTTCTTGCAGTAAAAATACTTTTTTCTGCCGCACCACTTGAATGCAAAAACTCAAATCTTATTTTCCTAGATGAGACAACAAATTTAGCAGAACCCCTGGATTTGAGGCTTTATCTGAATACAAAACTGCATAAGGTTACCACTTCTTCTTTTTTCTCCTTCCACTTTCCCCTGTTGTTTGGAAATGGAACATTTGGAGCTCCGAAGCATCCATTCCCCCCATTTCCACACACCCCCTCTGCCGCACCAAAAGAGTGAAGTGCAGAGAAAGAGAGACATAAAAAGAGGTAGCCTGTCCTTTTCTCATTTCTTACTCCAACTATTAGTAATATTCAAATAAAAGACTACTTCATTTGGCTTTATAGACCAGGTTTTTTGAAATCAAAAGACAATAGAAAAAACTAAATTTTAGTTCCAAACGATTAGAGACAGAAAAGAGGCGGGATCCCGTTAGGATCTGATTTTGAGCCAAAATTCCGCCCGATTGGTTCCCAGAATCCCGATCCCGCAATTCGTTGAATCCCGAGCACCAATTTTGTTCTAAAAAACCACCAATTTTTTACTTTTTTGCTATTTTTTGATCTTTTTCATACAAATCCATTTCTTATTCATGGGTTTTTTTACGAATTTTCGCTGCACAGTGTTTATTGGCTCTATGTGAACTGTTCTGGTTAATGAGATGGTATTTCTCTCTTTGTGATAGCTAAAATAAAAGGCAAGAATCGTGGCTACATATTGATATATAAAAAATGTATACTAATAACAGAAAATTGGAATTTTGTTTCGAGTAGTAATTAATACGAATTAATTAATTAATACGAAATCGAGTTGTCTGACTCGAAACTGTTTTTATTAAAAAAAATGTTTGTGAACCGAATTGAGAAATTTTATTACCATTGTGTAGTCAGTATGTTAGGCTTTCAGTTTCAGGTCACAAGCCCAAAATTTTAGGGAAAAACTAGGGCTGCAGATTTGAAATTTTCGAGACCAAATCCGAGACCGTGAAGTTAAAAAATTTGTCGAGACGAGACGAGACCGAGACTTTTGAAAAAATCTATCGAGACTCAAGAATCCACCGAGACGAGACCATTATTTTGCCAACAGCGATATACAGAATTTTTGAAAACGGGAAGTATCTTAAATAATCCGGGACAGAACTAAATAATAAATCGACATATCTGATCAAAAGAACGCATATTTATTCAACGCGGATCAAACAACCTCATTAGTACTGGAAATCAAAATTCGGCAGACTCTTGTTCAGGAAGATGATCTTCTCCGCCTTCTCGCCAGCAAGACTTGAACGCTTGAGAGAAGAGGGAGGGAGTTAGAAGAGCTTGTCGCCGGAGCTGAGAGGTACTTACGAGCCAGACATGCCAAAAGCGGATAAAGCTTTTCGTTGACCTGAAATATCCGCATTGACACTGAGTCTTCATTCATATGAAAAATTTCCCTACCTTCCAAAACTCCAGAGGATCTCCATTGACGCCGATGCACCTCCCAGAAGAATAGGCGACCATCTCTATCTCGGCGGAACTGCTGGTAAGAAGTTCGTCTCTTGCATCTCGGAGCCTTGCAGCCTCGACGTGAAGAGAAAAGAAGGTGGACTCCTTGTGGCGCTTGGGGGTAGGAGATCGGAGGTCTAAAATATTTAATTGTCAGCCGGTTTGAAAAATGCAGCTAATTCTGAAAAATAAATTGGCTGAACTAATTTTTTTGTATTTGTGAATAAAAGCATCCATTTTTGCAAATTGTTAGTCACCACAGTGGCTAAACTACATTTTAGGTAAGTCACCCGAAAAGTACCGTATTTTTTCTAATAGAAGCCCTCTCCCCAATAGAAGCCCTCTTTCCAATAGAAGCCCCCCTAGAGGCTGAGTGAAAAATATAAGCCCCCTCTCTAATATAATTTTGAAATAATTTTGAAACTCTAATATCGATGGTGCTAATCCAACTTTTAATTTTGCACAAGTTTGTTTGACATCGAAACACCAAGTTTTCGACAAAATATGGCTGGCCAAAATATAAACTGGGATTAATCTTTTCGCGTCGAGACTATCTCCTTAACAGCTTTCAGCCCCCCTTTTAAAATAAAAGGGCGGTTCTAAGATATGATTAGAAGCCCTTATCTCAAAAAAATTCAAGTTTTTTAAACAACTCAACAGGATTGATGACTAAAAACAGGACTAAAATTTTTAATTCTAACATCCTAAATAAAACTCTATTTTTTTGCTTCTGTCAACATACTCCGACCATTTTGAAGTCATGTTCCTCGGACCATTTTACGAAAAACACAAAGACGAGATTGAGTTGAAAGATATAAATGCTGTGGAATTTCTTCATCTTCTCGAGGCCATCTATCCACCCCAGCAAAATTTCGAAAGACAAAAAAATTATTTGGCAGATTATAATGTCATCACTAAATATAAATTGTATGGTTTAGTCCTAAATACGGAAAGTCTATTGCGTATGGCTGGTTTCTACCAAGTTAAATATGTTACGAAGCAAAGTGTGGACTATCTGAAACAGTACCCAGTCACTGAAGTGCCGATGGCGCGAAAATTGGTTTTGGCTCAGAATTTAGAGATCTTTCAGAACTAATGGTAGGTATTCAGTTATTTAAGTACCAGCAGCTAAATACAGGGTGGCGCATATTTTTTGATCATTTCGTAAAATGGCCATAATATCATAAAATGGCCATAATTTTTTTATTATATTGCATTTCGGTAAGATCTTTTTTGTTAGATTTCTTTAATTGGTAAATTTTTTTTGATACCTTGTTCAGATTCAAAAATGTTTGTTTTGTTGTTGAAAAAAGTCTTTAAAGACAAAAGTCGTTTTCTTGCAGCAAAAAAGGCTTTATGTGTAGTTTGGTATGCTAGAACTGCTTCCAACACCAAAACAATATAGAATTTTGTCGCTAATTCAATTTGAGAGGTCATGTTTACAGCATCGTTCCAAATCACACTCATATCAACAAACGTTATGAATAACTAAAACACTTTAAACGAAAAAGAAAAGACTCTAAAACGACTTTTGTCTTTAAAGATTTTTTTAAACAACAAAAGCAAGATTTTCAAATCCGAACATGGTATTAAACAAAACGTCCCAATTAGAGGAATCTAAAAAAAAAAGATCTCACTGAAATGTAAAATAATAAAAAAGTTATGGCCATTTTAAAATGATCAAAAAAGTTGCGCCATCCTGTATTTCTAAGCCCTAATCATATTTCGAGCAAGTCACGAAGAGTCACATAGCATGGTTGGAGAAAACATTCGCATAACAACAAACACACACAAGTCAAAAGTTGGATTGGTGAATTGCAATAAAATGTGTATTGATTTACAAAGTGGCATGGTTCCAATAAAAGTAATTTCAGGATCACTGCATAGCTGACATCGAAACTTTAAAGGACTTAAAAAAGATCCGTTCCTTTACTTAGTTTATACTTTTGTATATGAAGATCAGGAACCGCATTTACGAAAAGATCTTTTGAATTATTTGGTAAAATTCGTGTTTCCTGGTTTCTGGATGTATATAAAACTTTAGTTTATAATACAATGTGCTTCAATTGCAAAATATACTCTAATAAATAGATACAGCAGACTATATAGAAGCTGTAACCATTAATACAACAACAGATAACTTTAAGTAGCACAATGGCACCTCAAAGTGGATGCTAAAGGTGCCATTATAAGTTGCTATAGCAAGCAAGAAAAATATTTTGTTAGTTATATTATTCAACTGTCGCATCTTGTATACAACAATAAATACCCTAAATTTCAGTTAAATTTCCAAATACCTTAGCTCTCTAAGTTTTTGAACATTTTTATTCTAGGTTTTTTACCTTATGCTTATCATATTTTGTGAAAGTATTTAGAAATAGAAGGGCTACGCGGCTTTGCGTTCGAGGTTTTATACGAAAAGTTGGGTCAATGGCTGTAATCATAGTCGAGTTAACCCCTCAACTTTTTAGGGGTCATCTTTTTTCAAAAGTGCTAAAATATCAATTTTTTGAGGAGAAAGTGCCAAATTTTATGTTTGTGACCCCCACTCATTTTTTTGAGCTCTACAAGCTGGCATTAACAGAAATTTAAAATTCTACAAAATTTTAGCAAATGTTGATCCCTAAGTTGACCCCTCATTTTTTTTCACCCACCGATTTTTATACGTCATATATTTATAAATCACTGGGAAACACTGTACGAATTTTCATGTAGAGCTCAAAAAGATGCTCTAGGGTCATAAATATCAAAATAAAAGAATTTAAAGAAAAATATTGACATTTTTTGAATAAAGTCGACGCTCGATTTAAGGACACAAAATTTTTGTTTGGTTGGTTTTCAATAAAATCTAAGCAAGCTGCCGCTCTATACAAGGACACTCGATTTAAGGACAAAATTTAGCCGGTCCCAACGCACAAATGTCCGCTCGATATAAGGACAGCAATCAATTTTCAGCCAAAATTCCAAAATTCTGTTGTCTCTAAAGGAAAAGACTCGAAAGATTTAAACACTCCTTTACTTCTTTTTGTGTGTTTTGGTTGCATTTCGTTTTTATTTGTTTTGGTTTTTTGTTTGTTTTTATTGCTGTTGACCTTTTTGTTTTTATAGCAAGCAAGAAAAGACGCGTAATTTTTCTAGAGCTGAAGAAACAGGTCATTGATGCTTCTTCGGGTAAGAAATCAGATAAATTTAAGCTAGGTGCACAATGGGAGCCGTACCCCCGCACTCCGCATACCCGCGCAAATGTTCACCTCCGCGGCGCGGATCCAGAATGTGCACAATGAGGTGACAATTATTTGGAGCCGCACACCCGTACTCAGAGCAGCACTTGTTGAAGTTTTTCTTGAAAATTTATTTAATTACTCCAGTACAACCTCTCTGTAACGGCATCTTCCGATAACGGCCCCTTTCCTACAACAGAATGGCGCAAAATATGGTGTAAAAAATTAGGTGTGCACCCGTAGGGATTCGAATCAGCAACCTCGGCGATGAGTATATGAAGCTCCACACCAACCCTTTTGCTTAAGAATTGCTCAGAACCCACTTTAGAGTGGCCAAAAGCCAGTGACACTGACGTGATGAAAATCGGTGAAAAGCCAGAATTGCAGCTAACTACTACGTGAGGTGCCCGTGAAGCTGTGCAATATCTCATGCGCTACTCTTATACAATGCGACAAGGGTGGAAGACCTGTTAGCCAAAGAACATATTAAAAAGCTGAAGTAAAAGAAAATAAATCGCTGTTAAACCATGTAAACCGCCGATTCCTTGTTATTTTTATTGTTTGTTCAACAAAAGTTTAAAAAGTTTGTTGACACTCGATTTAAGGACAGAAAATATCTGGTTACGAAAAAAACGTTCGATATAAAGACGATCAAGACAAGTACATCTCTATTTAAGGACAGCGTTTTAAAAAAAAAAGCTGTCCTTGAATCGAGCGTCGACTGTATAAGAAAAAGCTGACCCTAAAAGTTGACCCCGACTATGAACAGGGCCAATGGACTCATAGATTTATTCATCAATTGACTGCAAAATCTAGGTGTTATGGTTGGCGTGAAAGAGGGCCTAAAGCGTGATGTAGAAAAGAAAAATTTCTTTATTGTAGGACATACATCACCTCCTTTCACAATCACTAACAAGAAAACCTTCAGAAATTTATTTTCAGAAGTTTTTTTCTGATTCGGAGAGTTCTATAATGTAGTGTTGTCCCTTGTCAAGATCACCTTAAAATTATGGGACAGGATTATAAGACAGGACCCTTCGCAGTTCCCTCAAAAACATGATAAAGACATCAAACCAGAAATTTAAAAAGTTTGAACAAAAAGAAGTTTGAATTAATGTTTGGCAGAGCCAACTTGACAACTTAAAATGGCTTTTTCTCTGAGATTTCTTGATCAAAAAAAGGTTTGGCTGGCCAGATTGTAGCATTTTTTTTCAGCTTTCAAATGGTGTGTTTAGTTGTTCGATTCGCCGTCGATTTTTAATTTAACTTAGTGGTTTTATGAAAATTGACGTGTTTTAGTAAGCTAATAGACCTCATATCTCCGCTAATATAGCGTAATCTGACAAAATAAATGATAACATCGGAATCCTTGAAATATTTTGGACCAGATTGGTCAAAAGCAACTCACCAAAGACTGAAAAAAAATTAAATCTGGGATAAAAAAAGGGTCGGACCCTGGGCGGGAACGAACTTTTTGAAGTGTCGTTCAAAAAAAAACAGCAGAAAAATGAGGTCATATTCAAAATGCTAGATGACATAACGCCAACGTCAATTTCGCCTTTCGACGTGTTTGACACCCCGTGGGCTGAAGCCTGACTCTTGGCTACGCCTGTGTACATATCTTATATAGTATTTGGCATGTGTGGGTGGGTGGGCGGATGGGTAACGCTTTTTTACTTCGAAGGCCAGAACGGGTCGTAGATAGCGAAATCACTTTTGTCGCTAATACCATCGTATTTCCTAGAATGTCAGCTTTCGTTTTAAAAAAAGAACAGGCGAAAAAAATGAGTTCTAATAGGGGATATACCTATTTTTATGAATGAAGTCATAGTCCCATATTCAAATTTCGAAATACTAAAGAGGCGCCGATAGGCGCCTGTGGTCCCTTGTATCATGTATTGTGTTTGAAATCGAACATTCAAATCCACTCCTTAATCGTGTAATTGAGTAAGGATCAAATGACCTCCAAAATAAAGGAGGTAATCCCCTGTGTTCTACACCAGCTAGACCAGCAAACGGAGCAGTGTTCTATTATATACACAAGGTCAACAATACACACACATACCCTTTACATCCCCTGAATAAATGTTTGTCAGCTTTTTTTTATAAATTATTTAGCTAGTAAATAACAGGTTTGACTTTTTTTAACCTGCAATTTTGTAAATGCAAATTGCAATTGCAAATTTTGCAGATTTTTCGATCATTTTATTACAGCTGTGGTTTTTTGTAGTTTTACAACTTTTTATTCTCTTACTGAAACAAATTTTTTAAACATGACTTTAATACTTGTTAGAGTACACTGATTGGCACTATTTCTATTTATTTATTGTGCAAAATAATTATTTGTGTATGTCTTTGAAAGACCCCAAATAGAAACCACCCGAAAAAAGTCAGAGATAGTAACACAACAGTTCTTCTTTTAGTGCATCACCGAAAATATGACTGCCTTTATTATTACCATCACTACCACCCTAAATGGTCTTTTTGGCTGTCTTTACAAGACAAACAGACACTGCACAGCAACATTTATTGGCAGCCACTAGAGAAGTCTCTAATGGAACAGAGCTAGTTCCGGCCACTAAGCATTTAGGAATGTATATTTTTTATCTTGTGTGTAAAAATTTTTAACATTTCTGATGTTTACTTATATTTTTTGGCTTTATAAGTGTTCGCATCAGTGTTGGGAATTTTCTGAAATGATCGTACTCGTACCTCGTAAACACATTTTTTGGACCTCATACTTCGTACTCGTATCGTGATAAAAAAATTTCGTCGTACTCGTAGTACGAGCTAAAAAAGGTTCGTACTCGTACTTTACTCGTACCTAGGGAAAAATTCATACTGTACTCGTACTTGCATAAAAAATTCGTACTCCTTAAAGTTGTTCACAAATTTTTATTTAATTTAAGTTACATTTAATGTACTTTTTTGAATGAGAGTAAAATACGGCTTCGCAAACGTGAATCTCCTCTGTTTATTTTATGACCGGAACTGTGAAGAGTCAATTGGCTGAACATTCTTTTAACAGGACTAGTTGTAATTGGGACAGCGAGGGATGACGAAGCTATACGGTAAAGCATAGTCAATTTCTGAAAGCGGAATATGCTCAAGACGTGATTTTCGATGACGAGGAGACACACATCCCGGCTGCAATTGATGCCTATCTGAAGGATCTGCTGGTCAAGCTAAGGCGAAAGAAAGAAAACTTTGAGACCATTATTGAAGAAGATTAATCAGAATATTAAAAAAATAGGAAATTTATGCCTTTAAAGTGCTTTTAGCATTTAAAAAAATCATGCTTTTATAGTCAAGAAAAAACATGGCACTCGTACACGTGCCTCTCTTTTTTCTGTGTTGGTACTCGTACCTCTCTTTTTCAGCTGCTCGTACTGCGTACTTGTAGTACGGGTTCCGGTGGTTCACATCACTCCGGTAAAAAATTTCCTTGATCCCCCCGTTGATTGAAATAATTTACCTTAGTCATCTCGTTGTTTTTTTTGCAAATTTTTTCTAGTTTTTTCCTTTACTTTTGATATATTTTTATGTTCTCTGTCTTATCCATCATCCTTTTCAGATACTTTCGCCAGCTATATGTACCTTTTGCCCAAAGAAAAAAATTTTAGTCCAACAAAAATGACGCCGAAAATACAATTTTTGTCTTCGAGCAGAATCTCCGATGACAAAACCTGGTTGAAATTAAAGATTTTTAAAAAATTATTTATTAAAAAAAAATTGCAAAAAACCACAGGGGACCAAGGCAGTTTTAAAAATTTTGCAAAAAAAAACAACAGGGGGGACCAAGGCAGTTTTTTTCGGGAAGGATGCGAACACATATAGAGCCTATTTTTTCATAATAATTCTAACTAAGTTCACTACTCAATGAAATAGGAGGTAGGAGTAAACCCTAAAATTATTTTAAAAAGTATTTAAGAAAAAAAATTAAACTAAACATATATTTTGGACGCCTAATTTCAAACATTTTTGTCATTTTCACCCATCTATCACATACTTCATGCATCCTTTAACCATCACAAAAAACCTTTTTGCAATTATCTTTACTCTAGCCGCTGCAGTAGTGGTAGCATTAGTGGTGCTAGAACATTATCCAGCAGCCTTAACGCATATCCAAGCCTCCTGTCCTTTCTTGCTCTACCCATTAATCTGCCACTCTGCTGGATGGAGAGCATGGATTGAGGCTTGTTTTCACCAGCTGCTTTCGCCTCTTTTCTTTTCTGCAGAGAGTGCTCTTGGAGTGTGCTCAGGCCTTCCTTCCCTCCCTCCCTCGCTTGTTCCAAAGTGAAAAGACATGTGGCCACCACTAGTTCGAGGAGCAAGACGCCAATCTGATCATGCATGCAATTTTGCTCACTCAACCTTTTCACATAGAAATATTTCTTAAAAAATTCCCTAGTGGGTGATGAAATTGATTGCGAAATTTATTTTCAATTTATATGTGTGTGTCTTCTTGTTTTACGTTGTTTTTAATTACTTATTCATGGGAGAGTGCTAAACTACTGTATATTCTCTATTAGAAGCCCACTCTTTAATACACGCACACTCTTTAATAAACGCCAAGCCCCTCCCTAATAGCCGAATATAAAATTTTCGCTTTATTCGAAAGTAAATTGCCTAAAACTGATCAACAAACAAAAAATAATCATCTTTATTGAAATTTTTAATAACTTCATTTGCTTGCAATTCTGGATCTTCATACAGCGCTCTTTCTTCAAGCTCCGCTTTTTCAAAATCGTTTCTGCCATCTGCCACCTTTTGCTGAGCCCAGAGTTCCTTAAAAATTTTCAATCCCTTAGTGAGAATTGATCCTTCTCGTTTGAAGCAAGTAATCATGTCGTCCCCAGTACCATCAGTCGGTGTTGTGATTGCGCAAACTGAAAGAAGAGATATAAGATTACCACAAGTTAGGTCAAAGACCAACTTTCAAATGACTTCAATGTTGCAATCATCTTTAGTTAATTCCTACCAATCTCGATGCAATCATTTCAAGACCACCTGACCCATTGTGCCAACTCAAGATCGAGTTTGGGATTTGAGACTTGTCAGCCACCACCATCCAGACGCTTTCGTTTGGACACTCGGGCAGTATTGTAGCTGAAAAACATTAAGTCTGAACTAAATAATTTTGCTAAAAAGACCCGTGACCCTCGATTATGTCTATTATGAACTCCTTCGAAAGAGTTTCCCACGCTTTTACGATTCACTTAGTCTGTCTACTTGATTTATCCGGTTAAACAGACATCAGCGATGCTTCCAAGTTGCTTTTTTCAACAACATCACACAACAAATCATAAAACGTTCTCTTTTGTTTAAACCACCTATTTAACTAGGTTTTTCCCCATTTTTGTGTCGATTGTAAAAACGGTGTAGGTAAAAAGACCAGGGGTGGCTTTCTATTGAAGAGTGGCGTTCTGTCAGAGAGAATACGGTATACGGTAACCTCATTACACAAATTAAAAAAATTCGCAAATCATTTTGGAATAAAAAAAGCTGTTGTTCGAGCGTTTGAATTCGCGACATTCTCTTTGTAGTGAACAAGTATGGTCTTTTGGGTATGTTCATCTCTATTTAGTTTTCGAACTACAGTCAACTCTGGATATAACGTCACCTCTTTCCCTTCTCCTTTATAATGCCCCCATAAGTCTAGTTTTGTAACCTCATTACACAAATAGTCTAGTTTTTAAAAAAAGTCAACAAATTTAACTCATGAGAATAAAAAACTGTATACTATCACCTCATAGACAGATAAAAATGACGTTCTAACCAGAGTCAACAGCGGATCGTAACTTGTGCCTTATCTAGAAGAAGTGTTTACAAGAAATTTCCTATAAAACATAGCTGCGACTGAAATATGTCAACCGCTGCGACCTGCCAAAAATTTGAAGAGTGCTCTGTTCGGCTTATTCGCTGCCAACTTTCCAAAGAAATTTTTTCTAGAACACACTAACATGCTCGGCGTGAAAAGTTCAATAGAACTAGTGCAAAGACGACAAGCAAGACGACAAGCAAATTTCAAGCCAAGTTAAATTAGCCCTGACATACCACAAAAACCAGTGATTATTTCATAGAAATTTTGGTGATTGGAACTTGTGACTTTCAGATAACTCAGACAAAGTTTAGAGTCAGCCAGCTAGTCTGGCTGGGTTTCTAGTTACCTGACCAAAGTTTCCAGTTACATACAGTTAGATTTTTGTGTTTTTGTTCTGATAGCTTAATACTTTATAAAATTACTAGAACATTTTATAGCTGCCAACCGTAATAATTACTCACTTATTTTCATCTACTGTTTTAAACATATTAGTCCAAAACTACTGGTCTAATAAAAATGGACATGGCCTCAAGTTTTTTCGAGTTTCTCCATGTAAATAAGCACAAGGTAGTTAATTTCTTTATGCCATTGTTTAATACATTATTTTTAGACTTTCCGGCCCAAAAAGAGGTTTCCGATGGGCACTCTGAGGTATCACTTACACAAACAAGCCGAGGCCACCCTTCACTCAGGTGTGGACCTGCGTTCAGCTGTTAAACTACCTTTAAATGAGAGTCTAGATGATTGGTTAGCTGTTCATAGTGAGTTTAGTGCTAGAATAGTCCGGATTTAGCTTAAACTAGCATAGCTCTCGCCAGACACCAAAAATAAGTGGAAAGCAAGGTTCGGCAATTGTGTCCTAAAAGGACACATTTTAGGCATTATTTTTGAAAAAGTCACCTTGTCACTGGTTTCTTTTATGTTTAATTTTTGTTTCTGGTGATTATTTGTTGTCTTATTTTTCGCATTTTCATCTGAGTATCATTGGCTTTTCGTAGCCTTTCAGGTCTTCCTAGTTTAACTGTAGCTTTCCTCCAACTTAAGCCAATGAAATTCACCCGGAAATGCAAAAAATAAGATGAAAAATAGTCATCAGAAACGAATCGAGCATAAAAGAAACTGGTGACAAGAATCAGTTTTTCGGTGACAATAATAATTTTTCCTCTTCTAAAAAACAAAAGAGCACCTTTTGCCCTGAAAAGGGCACATTATTTGGAACTTTTGAACCCTTTTCTATTAACTGCGAATAGTGTTTTAACATCTTCTGAGTAATTTTTATACGCTGAAAACGATGTTTTTTACGTTTTCCGAACTTAAAAGTTAGGTTTTCAAAAAAACTTTGGTTACCAAAAGTTGACCAATTTCCCAAGGTCCCCCAAGGTAAAATGTCTTATATTAAGGTATCCTACCACGTTTTGTTCACTGGAGCTGGGCAAAAAAGTCTTTTATGCATGTATGATCAAAGGTCTTGCTCGGAATCATGTCTAAGATAAGTGAGTGCGGGCATCGCTAACCCACTCCCCTTAGGCGGCGCAGGGGGCTTGGTGGCATGGGGTTGAGATGCGCTCACACACACACCTTAGACATAATTCCGAGCAAGACTCATGATCTAAAAGACGTAAAGAGACTTCTTAATTCTAGAAGTCGAGGAGGTGTCAGATTGAGTGACATTTTTAGAAGAAGGAAAAAAGCTCCAGAAATCTTGCACTGAGTAAGAATATTTTATTTTAAACCCTTCAAATTTTTAGATATTTTTTGGAAAATACAGTCGACGCTCCCGATAAGGACACTCCGATTAAGGACAGCAATGTCCGGTCCCAACCTCATTAGTCTCACTCTCAATAAGGACGAATTCCACAAAAGACAATACAAACTGTGATTTGTCTCACGCCAAAACAAATTTTTGGTTAGGGAAATTTTTTGTAGACATTTTTGTGCTCGTTTGAAAGAAACAATGGTATACTTTAGTTATTTTTTAGACTTGATATGGTAACTTCACCAAAATGGCCGAAATAGTGTTTATGATTTGAGTGAGATCCCTTTAGGGAGGAGGGGGCTTGGAGTTGCTTGAGAGTTATAGATTCCACTTAGGGAACATCCATAAATTATGTCAGACTGACAGGGGGGTTGGGGGTTCCCATGCCAATCTGACAAAATCTGACAAGGGGGCGGGTGGGTGGTAGAAGACCTTTTTTCTGACAGGAATGTCAGATTTCTCCGCAAATTTTTCGCTAAATATTTTAAGAATTTAAGCTAAAATTTTCTAAAATTTTAAATTATTTTGTCGTATAAAAAAATATATACATATAGATAGATATATCTTAATATATAGATTTGAAAATAAATATTGAATTTTCCCATCATGGCTCATATTTCAAGTCATATTAAAACTCATATTAAAAGCAATATTTTTTATGCTCTTGTAACTTAAAAACATGCAATTAACATATAATAAAGGCTTCTGTTATTTTACACTATCATTTTTAAGGTTTTAAACTTCAAAAATAATGTGCAGAAATAAATTTTGGGTCACAAAGTTGTGTCAGAAAATTGTCAGATTTCAATAAAGGGGGGTGGTCAAGCCCATTCTGACATGTTCTGACAGGGGGTTGGGGGTTCCCAAAAACGGCCTGTCAGTCTGACATAATTTATGGATGTTCCCTTATCTTACAGATGATCCAAGCAAGACCTGTGGTCTTAAAACTCATTTCCAGACTTTTTTTTGACATGTCCTATGAGAAGAAAGTAGTGAAATCCACCAAATAAGGTACCCAAGAACCCTCAAAAACTAGACAAAAGTCATATTTTGGTCCAAAAAAAGTTTTTTTTGAAAGTTGGCTTCCTAGTTGTTTTTCACTTGCTATTTACGTAAAAGTAGTCAAAACATACAAAAAAGAGTTATACATGGAGTTTCGGACCATGGTGAGAGATTGTGCTTAAGAACAGGTTAAGTGAGCTTTGGTTAATCAGGCTCTCAATAAAGACGTTCTAAATAAGGACAGCGTTTTGTCGGTCCCCTAGTGTCCTTATCGGGAGAGTCGACTGTGCCAGAGTTTCTTTATGCAGCAGGCCCCAGCTAACAAAACTACCGTATTTTCTCTAATAGGGCGACCCTCCCCAATAAGGCGACCCTCTCTAATAGGGCGACCCCCTACTGCATGATTGAAAAATAAGGCGACCCTCTCTAATAGGGCGACCCCCAAAAGGGGGATTTTACCTACACCCTGTAGCTTATTGGGAATAAAAAATATTTGAATGTTTTTCGTCCTACGACGAATAAAAAACGCTTTTCGCTGTCAGAAATTTCATTTGTCGTTCTTGTTTGTTGCTTTTGTCTTCATTTTTTGCCCGCTTGGTCTGTTTAGTGCTAATTTTTTTTATATCTACTGCGTTATGGATCTGATTCGAGAAAGCTATGGCAGCGATGAGTCTGGAAGCGAAGAGGAGCAAGTCGACAAGCCAAGGAAGCTCAAAGCCTACTCAACCGAATGGAAGTAGTCAAGCACGCAAAGCAAGTCTCAAAGCATTCGGCCGCCAACACGTACAAGATCGCACGTTCGACAGTCATTGATTGGGTGAAGCAAGAAACGGATCTGAAGAAACTGATGTAACTTTTTATTTTAAAAATCACGTTTTTTTCTTTTCTTTAGAGAATCATCAAGCGACGGCAAAAGCAGGAAACGACTTCGTGGTGGAGGAAGGCCGCTAACTTTCAAGGACTTAGACAATCAGCTCGCAGCCTGGGTCAGAGAAAGCCGAAAGAAGAAGCTCAAGGTCTCACGCCGAATCATCCAACAGCAAGGGGAGCGAATGTTCAATGCGGAAGCGGACGGGAATGGATTCACGGTTTGTTTTCCTGTCTCTCTTGATTTGTTTACACTTATTTTACAGGCTAGTCTTGGATGGCTCGACAAATTTCTTCACCGTCACAACTTCACTCTTCGAGCTACAACAACTGTCTGTCAAAAGCCTCCTGCCGATTATGCTCAGAAATTGGTTGACTTTGTTCTTTACGTCTCGCAGCTTAGGCAGAAGCACAAGTTTGTTTTATCATTTGCTAATTATTCATTCATTTTTCTATATTTTCAGCTTCCAATCAATTTATGCGGCCGATGAAACAGCGGTGTGGCTCGATCCTTCAGGCGGAAAGTGCATTGATGAGCGTGGAGTGAAAGAGGTATTTTGTCCAAAAATCAATTTCTAATCCACAACCTTTCCTTTAGGTTTCTGTGCTGACGACCGGCCATGACAAAATGCGTGTGACAGTGATGCTGACAGCCAGAGCGGATGGATTCAAGTGCAAGCCATATGTCCTTCTCTCTCGCAAGCGTCCCGATATTCAAGTGGTGAAGAAGTTCGAAACAAACTCAATCTCAGCTGGGCCGGCAAGATCTGGATGGACGATGAATTGACCAGCGACTATTTGGACAAAACGTTCGGCCGATCTCTGTTTGGAAAGCGTCTGCTCGTCTGGGACTCGTTCAGGTGCCACATCAGTCAACAAACAAAGAAGAAGCTCCGGGAAATTGGCTTGTACTCTGCAGTGGTTCCAGGAGGGTGCACTAAATTCATCCAAGTTTGTGACCTACTTTCTTGATTTATTTCAATCTTTTGTTTTAGGCTCCAGACGTCGTGTGGAATGGTCCGTTCAAGGCGAAGATTCAGCAGCTCTACAACACTTGGATGATGAACGACGCCGAGAAAGAATTTACGGCAAACGGAAATCCTCGTGCCCCTTCAATGAATGTCTACTTGGAATGGGTATGTCAAGCTTGGGAATCTCTGCCAAAAGAAACAATTGCAAAGTCATTTAAAGGTTGGTATTTTTAATATTGTTTTCCATCAATCAATCTCTTATTTAGATTGCGGAATCACCAATGCAAGTCACGCTGGCGAAGACGACCTCATACATTGCTTCAAACCTCATGGCCCGGTTCCAGAAGGATTTCAGTTGCTTCACGACGCACGCTTAAACTTGGATGATTTGCCCTTGATTGAAGAATTGGATTCCGAACAAGATGAAGAGAATGGTTACCTCAGCGACCGCTCACTCGATGAAAAAGAACTAGAAATTTATTCTCAATTTGTTTGAGTTGTTGTTGATTGCGCTTTGAAATGTATAATGAATGTCAATAAAATTTTGTTGTTTGGAAAACAGGCCGACCCTCTCTAATAAGGCGACCCTCTCTAATAAGGCGACCCCTAGAGCATGATTGAAAAATAAGGCGACCGGTCGCCCTATTAGAGAAAATACGGTATATTCAAATCCTATCTTTTTTGGTCTTTTTGAGAATATATTCACGTACTCTTTTTGGTTTAATTAGCTTGGGGGACCAAGGCAAAATGTCAAATTTTAACAAGGAATTTTTTTTGAAATCTTGACTTTTTAGTATGAGGAACATGTGAAAACCACCTTTTTATCGTTTTTAGTGCGTGAAAATTACTTAGGAGACGTTAAAACACTATTCACAGTGAATAGAAAAAGGGGGCTTCCAGGGGCACAAGTGCCCATTTTTTGCCTAATGTGCCCTAAAAAGGGCACATATTTTTGTCAACTGTGAAAATCAAAAAAAAAGGCACATGGTGTTTGAAAAGAACACAGTCGTCGAACCGTAGAGGAAAGCACCATCTCCTTTTTTCTCTCGAAAATTTTTCATAAGCGCTATGGATTTTTCTGTCCAGTTTTGAAAAACGATCATAAATATCAGATTTGATGCAAAACTAGTGAAAAACGAAACAGTTCAAACAATTGGTTGGTCTACGACTTTATTTGCGGGGTCACGCACAGGCATGACCTTTTGAATACGTTTTTGGTTTGGTGAAAAATACGGCAAAAATAGCGGGATATCTAAGATGATACTTTTGGTACTTAGTGGGTGTATCAGTTATTTTCGCCAGTGATTGGTTGTTTATCCTAAGTCAGAATGATGCCCGAAAATTCGTGTCGTAAAATGTCAGGAAAAATTTGAAATGAAGGCGTGTTATATGATAGTTGTACCAAAACAATATGCCCACACTCTGCTGAATATATTCATTATGTCAAAATTGATCCAGTTTTTCATCGACCTTTTCAACAATGACGATACATTACTTTGTAGCTCAGATTTAGATATTTTGTTTACCCACTGCAGGCTTGTGAGTCTAACGTCTTTTGGTAATAAAAACTGGTGCGAGCATCAAAATCCCTCAGTAAGTGAAAGAAAGATCTAAATCTCGGCTGCAAAGTGATATATCATGAAACTTTTTTTAGAAAACTTGATGAAAAGTTAGAAACCAGCAGTGCTACTTTGTGTGGGTTGCCGGTCTCAAGCTTTTATGCCGAACCAGTAGACTTTTATTATTCTTTTTTTTATTCACAGAGAACTGTGTAATTTAAAACATCTCAGAATTGAGTTATTAAAACAAAAAAATCGATAATTATTGCAGTGCTTTATTCTTCACAAAGAGAAAAACTAATAATTTTATTTTTAGCCGTAGACTTTTTCAACCGAATCAACCTGTTGTATGGTATACTGGCAGATGTATGTGTGCCCCTGACCTGTCCCACTATGTCTGGTGGAGCCAAATATGAGTACTTGTGGCAAGATAATACAGAAAAGTACAAGAAGCCCACAAGGCTACCAGCCAAGGACTACATGTTCTTGTTGATGGAGTGGATCGAGGCTAGGATCAACAATGAAAACATCTTCCCTTCTGATCCAAGTTGGTTTTTTTAACATTTTCCATTTTTTAAAAATAATATCTGTCTATCTGGAACCGCGGGTTTTTATTGCAAAAATTTTATCATTAGCAAAAACGACCGGTGAAGTTGGAATCCTTGCAATTAGACTGTCAAAAGACTTAAAACATGAATTCTCGAGAATATGTGGTCATCCAAGTAGCAAAACCACGTTTTTTTCTTTCAGAGATTACGTCATTTCAAATTTTGCACGTTTACGTTGGTGTTATTAGGTCATTATTAGGTTTTCTGTTTATAAAAGTCCCTATGGAGCGGCTAAGGGAGATTTGACAAAACGATCTTTGGCAAGCTTAACTGTCTTAGTGAGGGCATGAGTACACTACGTCACCTGATCCGAAAACGCCCGAAACCATTTTTTAAATTTTAGCTGCCAAGCCATGCTTAGCATCTGTTTAGCTACTTTGTTAAACAACAAATATCGTCTTGCCAAATGTCGGTTCGACAAATCTAGTTTTGGCAAATCTATGGAACTATGGTTTTTCAAAGGTTATTTGCAAGTTAAAATCGACTTAATTTGTATTCACATTTATTTTAAATCTTTATACAGTATTTGGACTATGAGGTTCCGTCACGTTTTTTGTTTCTTTTGTACTTTTCTCCCAACTTTTTCCTCGCAATTGTTTTTCTGTAAAGTAGGTGCACAACTACAGCGTATCCTCTTTCTTTTGAGTATATGGTTGCCAATACAAACATGTATATTTATGGGGCTTAGACGACCAACAAACTTTGAAATTGGCCAAATTTTTGATTTTTCAAAACTTTTTCAACTTCGAGGGTTTGTTACCCTACTTTTTATAACCATTTTTAATTATGTAAAGTAGGTGCACATCTACAGCGTCTCAGCTTTCTTTTGAGTATAAGGTTGCCTATACAAACCTGGATATTTGGGGGTCAGAGACGACCAACAAACTTTGTGGTGCGGAAAACGAAAAATTTGTGTAATTTTTGCTGGGTATTTTATCTGGGAAAAAAGTATGTAAAGATATACCTATTTTTATGAATAAAGTCATAGCCCCTCATTGAAATTTCGAAATACTATAGAGGCGCCGATAGGCGCCTGTGGTCCCTTGTATCCCAATATTTCGCTAATATGCAAGAGACTTATTTTAGCCAAATTCAAGAAAATAATTCAGGTGTCCCATTTCCAAGTGACTTCAGACAAACCTGCAAGAAAATCCTCTCCAGATTGTTCCGTATTTTTGTTCACATTTACATTCACCACTTTGATAGATTAGTCCAAATCGGCGCTGTAAGTTATTTAATAACAAAAAATATTTTATTTATTTATTTGTATTGTCCCAACGAAAAGTCGAATTTTTTATGGTTACAGGAACCACACGCAAACACATTATACAAACACTTCTACTACTTTGTCACTGAACACAACATGGTCACCTCCAGAGAACTGGATGCTCTAGTATAATTTTATGCTTTAAAAATTGCAAATACACTGGTTATATTTTTGCAGAAAAACTTGACTGAAAGGCTTGTCCATAAAGAAAATGGTAATGGAAACAGTGGAATCACAAATGACACGGATTTCAGAAGGATAAAAGCTTGAATTGTAACAATAACGTTGTGTATGTAAATAAAGAAGCATCTCTTTACTATAAATACGTACTAAATTCCCGGCCAGAATGAGTGCAGCTCTTTTCATACTTGCTTACTCGAAAATGGCCACAAATTTTTTCCACCATTCAAAAAATTTGCAATTGGCTTCTTTTTAAAGTTGAGGTACAGGACAAATAAATGGGTTATTGATGGTGTATATATTGTTCCTAAATTGTGGAAACAATTAACAGGATTCGCAATGCCGGAAAGAATCAGGGCGATTGCTTATTTTGAATATTCGGCTAAGACCAAGGAAGTATTTTGTTCTTACAGATTGCTATGCTTCTTCACATATTGGTTAGAATCTTCTGAAAGGATGTGCACGACAGTTTTTTTTTACCGCAGTTACCCGGGAAGCCCTTCAGCGCAATAATAAAAAAAAGAAGTTTTGCAGTGTTTTCTGGGGGGCACCGATGCTTTAAATATTCAGGCATAGAACTATTAAGCTGTTGACTCTGTTCCACAACAATGATATTTATTCTAAAGTAAAAACAAAGCTTTAAACTTTGTCCTTGAACTTTTCAGACGCACGGTACAATTTTGTACTATTGTTAAACCAGAACTTTAATTGGGTATTTTCAAATTTAATATTCGCTTCTTTAACTTTTTAAAGCCGTTTTAATAAAACTGAAAACGGGTAAGGTGTGACACTTACTTTGTGCATTGGCGTGGCGACATTTTTGGCGGACTTGATATTTTGCAGACCGACATATCGTAAAAATTTAAATTGCTATTTGGCTAAGCTGATAATTTAGCGTGGGTGTGCCCCTTTAAGTAAGGTTGACTGCAGAATTTGAAATGCAAACATAAGCAAATAAATTCATATTTTATTCGTACGTAAAAAGGGTCAAAGCGAACAAACCACAACATAGTCGAAAGTAAAATTTAGTAAGTTACAATAAAAAAATGAAAAAAACAATAGTAGTAGCACTACCACATTAATACCTGCAACATAATAAGTGTTTCGTAGTCGGACAAATTTTCGAAAAAGACAATAAAATAACACTAAAATGTGCATCACAAATGGCTGAACAAGTTACAAGAGTTCTGGTCTATTGACCTGAGTATGAAACAATTTGCAAAAATTGTTAGGTCACTAATATAGCAAGGTTGTAGATAAAATGTCCGTGTGCAAAGATCAAGTAGTATTAGCCAAGTTTTGGTTGGAAAAACTGCGTTCTATTTTTTCTTGTCTGTCTTTAAGCTGGGCTCTTACTTTGGCTAGTTGCTCTAGGATTCTGTGCTGACGTTCTGTGTCTTTTTTTAGGTTTAGAGAGCGGTAGTTCTGAGTTATCTGAATAAAGTTTTAGTAGATTTTTGTAAATAATATTATAAAATATTATACATTTTTTGATCTGATTTTTTTATCAATATCTATGCGCTAAAACCAATCAATAATTTGTTTTTACCAATTTTATCAAATAAAAGGTTTTTTTAAGCAATACTTTTTCCTGCGGCAAAACGATTTTTATTTTAAGCAAAAATACCTTATGCAGGAAATTTTTCTTTTCTGCGGCAAATTTAGCCGAGACCACAAAGTACTTTTAAAATTTCTTACCCAAGGATGTCCTAATATTTTTCCTATAATATTTTTACCATGTTCATAATATATTTACAAAACATTAACTTTTCAACAAAAAGTTTGCTTGGTGGACCGGTAAAGTCTTATCTCCATAAATTGTACCCTCGGTACTGGACTGATATGTAGAAAAGTAGGCTATGTGTAGGTTTTATTTGGTGTAATTACCGTATTTTCTCTAATAGCTCCTCCTCTCTATTAACTCAACCCCACTACTTTGAGGGCATGTAGCCCAGAGCAAATATTTTAGAGTCTACAGTATACGGACTGCATTATAAAAAAGTATTAAGATATCATTGAAAAAAAAAGTTTTTGCAAACAATCTTACAAAATAAACAGGTACTTATTCGGTTTAGGGGACTATCCTTGAGGAAATAGGCATTAAATAATACAATGACAATAAAAAACTAACCCTGCAATTGAAGGGTTTGCTAGGTGTGATAGGTCTGGACAAACTTTTGCTTGCTTCATTATCATTGCCAGAAGAAAGCACATTCAAATTTCCTATAGAGTTTTGCAAATGCATCATAGTGGGTGATCGAAGGTTTCGTCTCAACATCTCAGACGCCAGATACTCCTAAATTCCACGCACATTAAACCCATAATTAACCCACAAAACTCATAATGCACTCACCCCCGGAGATATTTTCTTGCTAGGAGCTCCATTTTCAGCTGGTTTTCTAGCAAACGGGGAAGCTCTAGGTGGCTTCAAACTGCTATTGTTGTTATTATTGTTGCCCTCGCTCATGCTGTCTTTAGAACTGGATGGGGTGATCAACATAGCTTTTCGATTACCAGGCTCATTGCTCGAGGATTGCATAGCTAACTTGTTCTGGTTCATCAAGATGCTTTCCACTTCAGAGTATTTGCGACTGAGGTTGTGGTTATTGTTCGTAATGTCAGGGGAGAGACTACCTTCATTCACCAACTGCTGATTTGGATCGTAGGGAGATCTGCTGAAAAACAGTACCTGTCAAAAATTAATAATTCTGTAGCTTGGCTCGAGCTGTCCCTTTTTTTTAAAGTGAAATTTTCCAAAATATTTTCGATTTTTTAGGAATTTTAAAAACCAAGCTAAAAATAACCTCTTATAGCCAGCAGAAAGTGGTGGACTTGCAGAGATTGGTGAAGAAGACTCTGGAGACTCTGACTCAGTGGCCACTGAAGAAGCTCCTGCCGAGTTCTGTTGTCTCTGATGGTTGACAGAGTCGGAGTGTTGATTACGCAACCCCTCTAACGGGTTTTGCTGAGTCTGAGTCATGATTTTGGCTTGACGAGTTCGGGTGCACACCGGCTCAAACTGAAAAAAAAAACAATTTTAGACAACAGATATTGATTCAATTGTTGGCCGCAATAAATGACGTATGCAAAATGCTTTGTGTTCAAGGCGGAGGCCCAAATTTAATACCAGCAGAATGATCATAAAACATCATTGCTCACACCCAAACAAAATGTTGTTGTATAGAAAAAACAACTGTGATGTGCAAAGGTATGTGATTTATTTTTGCATTTATTTATAAGCGGCTTGGTTAAATGCAACAAAGAAATATTTTGTCTATAATAAAAATGATAAAAAAAATATTGGTCGTATTGTGTTTTTGGAAGGAAAAATGTAGTAAATAATAATTTTTGTTTGGAAAACAAAAAATTTGGTGATTAGAGTGTTTGTGACCTCAATCACTTTCTTGGTGTGATATTGACATACGCCAGAATGAAAAGGGCTTAAATTAAATTGTGGCTGTAAAGGTATGAATTTTTAGAAACATATTGGGAATTTTAAAACTTGTATTTCTGGTGTTCACGTTAAATTTTTTAAATTTTATACTAGCATGTAGCTCTGAATATCAGCTATGTAACTAGGTATGACTAGTCGATAAAGAAATTATCGATGATAAAGAAACTTATAAACTTTTCATCTATCACGATAATCCCTTTAAATCTTGTAAAAAAACAAATCCAGTGAAAAAAAGTCAAGTTGGCGATCGCTAGTCGACGCTCGATTTTACATACACCCTATTTAACATATGACTCAATAAAACATACCTCTTCTTGGTCTTGGTTTGGCTACACTTCTGATAAAAGTACTATGATCGACGCTCGATATAACGTACGGTTACGCTCGGTCCCCAGGTTGTATATTAAATTGTGCGTTGTGTCGCGAGCGGCCACGGCCACCAGCTCGTGAATTGGAAAAAGGGGAATGGAGGGGATATTTGATCCCACTCCCTTTGGATCCGCAGGGAATCGCCTTAACCAATAGGCCACCAAACCCCAGAGTGGGAAAGTGAAGAATTTTGTAGACATCACTTGCGTCGAAGACGCAACACTCCCCACCGAGGAGAAGTGGTTGGTAGATGCGCATTCCGTGAGAGAGTACTTCCCAAAGATGAAGACATTTCAATGAGAAGGTAGATGTGGCAGGGTGGTTGTTCGAGACGAAGTTCAAAAGTTGTTGATGCGAGTTTCCGGTGACGTTTTGTTGCGCTAATTTACAAGCTGTTCCTGGCTCAGAACAAGCTAGGGACAGCGGATTTAGTAGCAGCAGCATTATATTTTCTTTCATTCCATTGGTTTGCTTTATCAATAGCAGAAGCAGCAGAAATACTAGCATAATCAAGTTGGCAATTGTGGTGGCCGATGTGCATATTGGCTTTTTTTATAGTAGTTTCAACTGGCTTCCACAAATACAGTATGACTGGAGTAGTTGTGTTCCGTTCACTATGTGCTTAGGTTTTCTCAAACTTGGGTAATTAAACCGATTGTATCGTAAATGTTTTCTTGTGTAATATAGCTCGTTTACCACTCAAAAGGAGACTAACAAGGCAGGGACCCTGAAGCTGAATTCGCAATGAGGAGTCTGTTTGCGGATGCTAAATCAGATTTTTCACTCGGAAATGGCCATAACTTTTATTTGAATTTTTCGAAAAAATTTCTGTTGGTCTCATTTTTGTAGCTAAGATTCAGGGCTACCAGATGAGCTATTGATTAAGTAGATATGGTTTAAAAAATTAAGATAAAAAAGAAAAAAACCGCCCAAGCATCCGCACTCGAATCCGAGTGAGGATTCTTGGGCACATTCTTGAAATTTTATTTAAATTTTTGAAGCAGTATTTACTTGGTCAATAGCTCATTTAGTAGCCCTAAGCCTCAACTATATGATGTCAGCAACTACATAAGCAACTGGAAACTAAAAAAACCACATCAACTGAATAATTTTGGGAAAAAAGTAAAAAAGTGAGGATTCTGTGAGTTATAGCATCCGCAAACAGCCTCCTCATTGTGAATGCGCCTTGACTGTGACCTGGGGATTTTTCGATAATTTTTTGTATGCGCGTATTCTTGTAGAGCGTGCCCAAATTCCATGTAAATTTGGCTCCCCGCCTCTGAAAGCCAACAAAAATTTTAGGAATGGCTTATGGTCCATGGATCAGTTATAAAAAACCATGGTATGGGCATCGAGGTTTTTTTAGAACTTTGAGTGACCCTTGTACCACGGTGGTTAACTCAAATTTCAAAAAAGGTGGCGAAATTCCCCCAAAAGGTGGCGTTTTAACTAAAAATTTTCTCAAAAGGTGGCATTTCTAAAGAATTTTGCCGAATTTTGCACAAAAATGCCGCCTTTTGCTTTTCGAAAAGGTGGCAAAAAATTTCAAAAGTTGGCAAATGCCACCTAAAAGTGGCAAGTTAACCACCCTGCCTTGTTCTTTTTGTGGATCTTCAGAGCTAGGGAGCCAGATTTCTCAGGAATTTGTGCATGCTCTACAAGAATACGCAGAAAAAAATTTTCATCGAAGTTCCCCCAGGTTACAGTGAGAACCCCTCTTTTGTAAGATCTTTATCTACAAACTTATGAAAAAATAGGAATGATTATTATCTAAAATGTTTGTAGAAAAAAGTCCCCAGTAAAACCTCACACGACAAAATCACACGTGACTTGCAAACACTAGTCATGATCTGACATGGCGTGTCATATTAGATCAGATCGCCCTGTCCTAGATGATTACCTAGAAATGTATGCTGGCATAAAAATTAAATAAAAATATGTTGGAATTAGGGAAAAAAAGCAAAAGTTCAAAATCATTGTTAAAATCTAATAATTTTCTTTTAACGTGCAGGCATTTTTAATGCAGTTCCAGCCAAATAAAATATCCTTGTCAAAATATTAAAAAAAATTGTAAACGTTGAGTGGTCTGCTTTACAACGTTAGCTGTTTTACACCAGCGTAAAAAACTGAAAAATCTTTAGCTGGATTGATTACGCAATAGCTAACACCGTCTGCTAACCTGTCTCATTCAAAAACAATCACTCTTGTCGCCAGCCCATAAATAAAAGGCTTAGATCATCGGATGTTGTTGTTTTTAAGCAACTAGATATACTAGCCTGCAAGCAAGCTCGGTGTGTAGTCACTAGACTTGTGACCGGACAACTGAGGGCCGATGAAATGGATACTACCCTCTGTGTGTGTCCACTCTGACACCATCCAATCAATAGTGGAGTAGTAATAGTTAGATCCAAACAAAAAATCGCTCACCAGTCCAATGGATGGCTTTATCTGGCTTCCGAAATCTTGCCTTCTCAACAGGCTAGACTTATTGGTGCTCTAAAATTTGAAAAATATTGGATAACAATCAATTAAAAAAGAAGAGCCTTAACTACTTTTTGGAGCAGCTTTGTAAAAAATTAGCTCACCTCTCCCACATCAGGCAGGTCAGACAATAGCTGCAAAGTATGGTCATAGCCTCTAAGGTCTTGATTTAGACCACTCCTTGGTGGCGGGATAGGTATATGGCTTTGTTGGGCATTAATATAAGACTGGCTCCAGTGCCTGCTGCCACTCTCTTGATCATTATTCTGAGACATGGGCTGAGCAGCAGGTTTGTGGCGACGAGGTGGAGGGACAGGAGGGGTCAAATTCTTGCCTTTTACTGGAGATTTGATGGATTTGGCAGCTGTGTTACTAACAGAAATTTTCAACGGTGATGGTTTTGCATTGGCAGGACTAAAACTTTTTTTAAACTGCTGTGTTTTTTAGACAAACTAGCAAAATTTTGATTAGGTATAAACCAGAAGAGTTACGACAAGATTTTCAAAAAAAAGTTTAAAAAAAATTGATAAATAAAAATTAAAAAATACAATTCTAAAAATTTAAGGTATTTTTTCTCGTAACTTTTTTCGAATATTGCCAATAAAACCCAAAACAAAACTAATGAATAAAAAGAAAAAAATAGTAGTGCAAGTACAAAACAAGTGTTATGACTGATTTTTTCACCAAATCTAATATGCAAATCACATCAATAACCTTTGGGCCAATCCTAAATGAAAACAACATGTGGAATTATTAGTCGGCGGTTGGATTGCAAGAGTCAGAGCAGCCGTGTTAATTATATGTACGACTCTAGGATGGGGCCAGAAAGCTTAGGAAATACTTCCCTAATGTTTCTTTATCTCTGCTGCTTCCCTTATTGCTACATGACTAATACTGCTGGCAAAAATAGCAGGAAAAGTAGCAGGAGATTAGAACAAGAGCTGCAAATTATTTATTTCTATTGATCATGATAATACTAATATTAGTACAAGCTTAGAATAGTAAAAACAGCATATAATACGTTTTAGCTGCTATTTTCGTGCAATTTTGTAAAAAATAAAGAATTTGATAAGAAAAAAATTGAGCCCTGTTCTAAAAACGGGTGCATTTTTGCATTAGTCCACCCGTTGGTTCTCGCCTAATCAAAAACTGAAAAACAGGTATGACCAAGGCAGAACTGACCCGATTATAGTATAGGGCCAAAAGTATTAGTAACATTTAATAATTTTTGGAAATTTTTATTGCTTGAAACTAAAACTTAAAAAATATAAATTTTCAAATCTATTAAAAATTATGCAAATAAGACTGCACAAAATTTCGAAATATTTATTGACTGCTTTAGTGGCCACGTCAATATATTTGCTTTCACTCTTTTTTGTTGCCATTCAGCTAGGGTTTTAGCCAATGATTTGGTTGATCATCAAAAACTCAAAAATACAAAAAAATAAGTTAATTAAATTTTTAATATTTTATGGATAGTATTTGTTTTTGAGAGCTGTGATCTACAAATTGTGCTCTACACACCTGCTGAAAATGTTGGCTCATAACTTAAAGATTTGCCTCGGACCGCTTTTTTTTAAATATTTATTTTCCTTTTTTTATTTGTTTCGTTTGTAATTAATTAGTAATTTTATTGATAAGCTTACAAAGTAAAAAAAGTAAAGTGATGTTTTTAAAAGAAAATCAGCTTAAGGGACTAAGACAAAATTCTCAGGAGGCATGTTTCATGCTTGACTGGGTGGGTGTTCCATAATTGCTCTTTCTCTTTGGGCCCCCGTTGATTTTCAAATCAAAATTAATTGAAGGTGATGAAAATTTAGCCCTTTTTGGGGCAAATCTACAGAGCAGACTGAGAACCTTTAAAACATTTTTTTCTGTGATTTTTACATTTTCGCCAAACACATTTGCTTTTTGCAAAAAGCCCTGATAGAGAAATACCCGGAAAAAACCCTGAAAAATATTCGACCACCTTGATCTCTAAATACAAATTCTAGCGTGTTTATACAACTAAATTAAACCAAATCGTCCAGCTTTGTTCATTGTAATGTGATCTTATAATTCACGTACCTATGATTAGCAGCAGTGGTTTGTCTTGGAGGCGATTCTCTCACAAAGACTGGTTTATTGATGTTCAAGCGTTCCATGCTTGATGATCGCCTACTAATTGAATCACTAGTAGCAGCATTAGGTGAAGATAGCTGCTTTATAGCAGATGTGCTGGCCGGAGATGCTCTCTTAGCCATTGGAATTCTGAGAGAGCCTCTGCCTAGATCATTGCGTCTGAGCGGAGTCATTGTTTGACCAGCTAAACCACTTTGCTCAGTCTTTTTTTTGCTTTTTTATTGGTCTAAGAAAATGTGCTTACGCGACTGAGAAGAACCATTTTGCTTTGGTGTGTTTTGTGCAGATTCAGTTTTTCTGGCCAAAGGAGATCTAATAGTGTTGGAAGTATTGCTCCGTTCTAGGTTAGAACATATGGGGGATTGTGCTTTGTGAGCTGATGACGTCAACGGTGTATTTTCTCGACTGGTGTTACCAGGGGTATGGTTGGAATGTGCAGGGGAGGAGGGCGTGTGGGTGGATGAGTTCAACTTCTCCATCTCGATCCGCTTGTTGCGGTCGAAGGCTTTTAGCTAAAAATAATTTTTGTTGTTGTTTTGAGACTTGATCTTTTTGGCTATAAAATTTTCTGATGCAACTTTTGCCAAAACCACATGTAGTTTACTCATTTGTTTTCCCCGCTGCGCACAGGGATCTAACGTTGCCCAGAATTTTTCATGGAATTTCATATGTAAACTTGATTCCTTGAGGCAATCTTTAGTCACGAATACTGTCAAAAAATAGTAAAAAGCCATTATTGGAAAAAAATTGAAAGTTTTTTTACCCCGTGCCGTTTTTTCGCTATGTTGCCGCAAAAATCCAAAAATATCCAAAAAATGAGTTAATAAAGATAGAAATTTTAGATTTGTTTGCCGCAAAGCTTTTTGCAACCTTTTTGTTCTGAAATTTCCTAAATATTTATCAGTTCTTGTCTTTAAATATTTTGTGATCTAATTTTGAAAAAAAAATGATACCGAACAGAGAAATTTTCAGGTACCTGTTTCATGACACTCTCAGAGAGCACAGGATCTTCGATACCCAACACTTTTTGTATCTCTTCCTGTTTGATGTCTTGGTTCAGCAAAATATGCTTGTGCAACTTGGCTTTGCGCAATGCCTCTGCTTCTTTTCTGGCTTTTTCTATTTGTAATTCAGCGGCTTTTTGATTAGCCTCAAGGATCTGAAGTCAAGACTTATAAATAAAGAATTGAGGTATTGAATGATACCTCTTGTCTTTTCTTCCACTTGCTATTTTCTTGATCAGCTTCTTGTTCTTGCCTAGCAACCTGCTTTATGTGGTCTTTCTCCACCTGTCTTAGCTCACACCTCTCCCTCTCCTCGTTGAGCGCTTGTATGCGCTGACGTTCAGCTATTTGCTCGTTGATCTCTTGCTGCAAAGTATTATTATTTTTGTAAAAAAATTCTAGAAAAAGCTAAATGCACACTATCTGTACCTGGCCGAAATCGGGTTTTAATCACTTCTTTCACACAGTAAAACATTTTGAAACATGTTTTTAACCCCCCTCTAAGACAATTTTGAAAAAAAAATCGACCACTTTTGGCCTTGGGGGACCAATAGGGTTGCTGAATCGAATATTCGCGCTAAAATAAAATATCTTCGTTTTGTAATCAAAATTTGCGAATATTCAAACATTAGGCACTAGATAAAATTGCTTAAAAGTACCATTAATTGCTGTCATTTTTAATCGTTTTGGTGATCTTGTTATCTTGATGCTCTTGTTATTTTTGACAAATTCTGATTTAAGACAAGCATGCGAAAAACAAAGCATTGGAGCCGTCAATATTTTGCTGAAAAGGATGGCAAGTTCGCATACAAGTTATTCAAAGGAGGTACGCCTGGGATGCGCTTAAAGCAAAGTCGTCTGTGGATGAAATCAGCTTCTGAACGGGCTTCTACGATGACTCACCGATCTCATTGGTCTGCAATACGCTCCAGTCCGTGGTCGATCCAAACAGCAATCCATACCAAACTGCGTAGCCTGTAAGATATATTTTCATGGTTACTGAATCTGTATAAATCATTCATTCAAGACTGGATGTAAATACGGTCTCGAAGTTGACGTTTATCAAGCACAATCTCCTGTTTGAGCATGCTCTATAAGAAGCGCAATGGGGTGAATGAAGCAGATGTGCCGGAATCAGAAGACGAACCAAATATCGAAGAAAATAGTGTTGTCGAGGAAATTGATGAGTTTGATTGGTTGTTTGATTATTAGTTGCTTGTTTAAATGTTATAATTAAGATTTTCAAAGAATAGACGTGTATTTCAGAGGGATAAGGCAAAATTTCAATATTCGAGAATATTCGCGAGGATTCGCAATCTTCGCGCGAATTTCGGTAATTTTGAATATTCGCGAATTTAAGCAACCCTAACTAGAAGTAAACGAATCTTTTATGACTCCAAAGTTGCCCGAATCAGGCCTGTGGACGGGCCCACTTTTTCACCGCTCGGCCCGGACATTTTATTTTAGGCCCGGCTCAGCCCGGCCCGGAGCTTAAATTTTTATACGGGCCCGGACGGGCCCGTATAGTTAGTATTGTCAATTATATAGAGTTAGTATAGTCAACTGTAAGTGCAATTGCAAACATATTCAGAAAATCAAGCTATAAAAATAGTGTGGGTATCTTTATTATTCAACATCACTCGAACGCAATATTCCTCTTTATTCAGGACCTCCTAACACAAGCAGAGTAAATTTACTCCGCAGATAAACTTTCTCGACTCTCTTTGACCAATGGACGAATAGCTGTAAGTAATTTTACCCGTCAAATTACTGATTTAAGCCGTCAAGTCGTGAAATTTTTTTTTCAAGTACTTCATTCTTTTTTTTTCAATTTTTATATAGTCCTGGATCTTAGCTTTCTAACAACCTATCAATCGACTTAATGAGTTGCAGAAAAAGGTCTTCATATAAATTGAATTTTTTGGAAAATTCGCTCTATACAAAAACCTTTTTTGCAACTTTTTCAATTTTTTATTAAGTCAGTTGATAGCTTTTCAGAAAGCTAAGATCCAGGGCTAAATTGTATTAATATTGTAATAATACAGGGTGGGCCATTTTTACGCCGCTATTTGTTTTTCGCATACCTCTTTAAATTTATTGTGTCTTGGCGATGTCTTTTTTTTTGTTCGAAAGAAGAGTGTCCGGGCAATCGAATCATATCATACATTCTTTTTTATTTAGGTTTCCATATTTTTCTGACGTTACTTCGTGTGATACCTGTCTTAGGGGACGAATCGAAGATCAAGTTCACCAGAGTCAGCCAGTCTACCTTGAAGAACTTAAAGGTTAGTCTTCAGCTCGCCATCACTGGTTTTTTTCAAGGAGGAAGTGCGGAACAACTGTATGGAAACATCAAATAACTTTTTGCAGAATTTTGTTGTTAGTCTCTGTTGTTGTTTTTAATGGTGTTGTTATAAATTTTTAATATGCGTGTTTGATGTCATTTGATTGCCTCTTTCGAACAAAGAAATATCTCGCTGAGACACAATAAAACAAATAGCGGCATAAAAATGCGCCACCCTGTAGTATAAAACTTAAAAAAGGCAAAAGTTGAAAAAGGCGGGATTTGATGAGGTATATTTTTAAGACCAAGAATTTCCGGGCCGGCCCGGAGTTTTTTGAGCCCGGCCCGAAAGAAATTTTAAAAGCTGGGCCCGGCCTGGGCTTTAAAAATCACGTACTTTTTGAAATAAACTAAACCGAACTCTGTCTTAAATTTTTGAAAATTCCCTAGTAAAGTGACTGTTATTTTTAATCTCGCTATATTTTCCAAAGTTATAGGGAAACTGACCTCAGTCAATCCCTTGGAATGACTCCTCTTATGCCCATCCAGTGCCTCACTAGTCGCATCCTGACCGAACTGAACATGTCTTCTGTTCCAACCTTGCTGTCCATCCACTTGCTGATCAAAACTACTGAAGGCACTGTTTTCCCCTATATTAGCTATTGACATCGAGGCAAATGTAGATTCATATGGACACGGTGATTGACCAAAGCTATTATTAGGGCCTCGTTGTCCTGGTTCATACCTGGTCTCTACAATCTCCATCTTCTCGGTGATGCCATTGAAATGCGGATTCTGCGTAAAGTTGGGGTCCAAATATGGTGGATTATAGTTAGAGTTGAAGTTGAGGGGTGTGAAATAGGCATGATTTCCAGTGACTGGAGGAAGAGGTGGGTACATGGGCATAGGCACTGGGTGGAGATCGCCTGGATTGGGGTACTGGCCATTTGAATTAGGGTAATGGTTGCCTGGGTTGGGGTGCTGAGCATTGGGATAGGAATATTGGCAACCTGGATTGGTCAGATATGGAGTGCCTGAGGGCGGGGACGGACCACTATAGGCATTTGGATGGTTAGGCACTGGGTAGGGACTCATGTATTGGGGGCTGGGCCAATTGATAGGCGGGGGTTCTGGTCTTAGTGGTAGTTCTGCATGGTTGATGTTAGTGGAGGTAGTCAGGGTACTGCAGGACACTTGAACAGATGGATTGGTCACGGGAGAGGTATTGATATTTTTATTGGTTGGTGTGGTAGGTTTGTTATTATTGCTGGGGTTGTTTCGAGGAGAGCTCCTGGATCCAAAGGGAAACCACTGTCGTTTTCCTTCTTCTAAAAATATGGTTTTAGATCAGGGCTGTCAACTGCAGTTTATTTAAAGATTTGTACTTTATTCGGGACCCTAAGTCATCAGAACTTTTGGGATCTTTATTTTTAACGCTCAAAAATCAGTAAGCACTTGCAAAAATGGCACTTTTTGACGGAAAAAGACTAAATTGTACTTATTTTTAAAATTTAGAGTTGGCAGTCTGTCTTCGTTTTAGAGAGTTGGGTTATCAAGCCGAGGACTAGAAGTCGAGGAATACAATAAGTGTATAAGGAAATTTCTGAAGAGCAAATGTATGTTGGGAGAGAAATCGCATATCAAATGTTGAAATACTTTTCAACCCCGAAATGGTCCCTTTTCTGCCTCAAAAGACTCTTTTTCTGCCCCAAATTTGAAAAACCCTTTGTTCTTGGCAATTTTCTGAGTAATTTTCAATTTTTTTTAACCATCTTGTAGCTCTGGATCACCAGTGGACAGTATAAGATGTATAGAAAAGATTCAGAATTCAGCTGATTGTCAAGTACTGCTTTCATTTCTTTTATACTTCAGTTTTATTTATTTCTTATAGTGTGTTTTTGGTGTAAGATACTTTAAAAATGAAGTTTTTTAAAATATTTATTTGCCTCTTAGTGTCCTGCTTTTTATACATGTAGTGCAGGTATAACTTCAAAGTCTCGAAAATGTCTATGAAGTGGCTTCTGAGAATGTCACATCTTCTGTTGGTGACAAATGAGATGGCTTTAATTTTGAGGATCAATCTACCCCTATTCTCGATGACCAACCAAGTGAGGGTAATTTCGGAAGTAACCCTTTCCATTTGACATGGAAGATGCTGAAGAACAACACGACACACCATCTAACCCAGAAGACTTAGAGGAAAATGGTATGGGAGAGCAAAGCATGAATAAACAAAATTTAGGTAGTTCTCCTTTTGCAAACGAAAAAAATTTCAAGCGATTTTCTTGATAACGCAAATGAAAGGCCACAAAATGAGGTGAATGATTCAGTGTACGACTTATCCATGAATGCCAAAAATAATGCAATGAATGGTAGTCAAAATACATTTTTTTGGTGATGATGGAATGAAAAATATTGAAAATAATGACAACTATGATTTTGAAAAAGGTCATAGTAACGACTTCTTCAAGCCAGAAGAAAAAAATTATGCGGTAGAAATTCAAAAAGTGATACGATTGCTCAAACACACCATATCCTCCAGTCAGCTGTTCTCACTGCAAAAAAGGTACTTCGACTGTTAAAAGTGAGAAAATTTTTATAAGTAAAAAGACTGCTATATATGAATTCACGGAGACATGGAAAAAAGTATGCCTTGGTTCAACCTATTGTAAGCCTGTTAATTTTTGCCTTGGTACCCCAATCTGATTTAAAGAAATCTTACTTGGCTTAAAAATTATTTGAATTTTAATTTACGTTATGTGTTAGAAATGTACATTTACGAGACTATCCTAAGTTTGCAGATTAGGATTAGATTGCTACTCGGCCATAGGACTATGGACTATTGTTCACTCGAGTTGGGGTAGTTGCAGGTTAATATATAATAGATTATAAAATTCAAACACACAAACCAACACCCATACAAATTACAGTCGAACCTGGATATAACGGCGCCGCTTTTTTCAAACCGATTTGGTTGGCCGGCAAAGAAATTCAACAGAGGTGTATATATAACAGCACTCCTGATATAACGCTCCCCATGGTGGTCCCCATAATGGTCCCCAGGGTGGCCATCATTAGTATATCCAGGTTCGACTGTAATTGTTTTCGAGACTATTGAAAGTAGAAAAATTTTTGAAAAAAACAACAGCAGGACCAACTCATATTTGTTTCGTGATCCGCGTGAACACATATAGAGCCAAGATGACTAAGCTAGTATTTTCTTTTTAAAAATGTAAATTTTTGCACTATTTTTTGCAATTTCGTCGTTTCGCTCGAATAAAGATATTATACAAAAGAGGACTATAGTGGGCTGAACTAGGCTAAAGGAGGCTAATGGAGGCTAAAAGAGGGTTATTTTTTTTAGCCTCCTTTTTGGAGGCTAAAAGGGCGCTAAAAGAGGATGGAGGCGGATGCCGGAGGCATCATTTTTTGCAGGAGGGAGACCGAGAAGGTCGGAGGCGGAGGCGGTTTTCGGAGGCTGAAAAATTTTTAACATAGCTCTGGTATTTTTGACTGAATTTAATCCAAATAAAGGTGAAATTGACAGATTTTGAGCATTTGCGCACACAGACTTACTTAAGACATGATTCCGAGCAATAATATTGACCATACTTACATATAAAGGCGCTTTTTGATCATCTTCAGCAACAAAAATGTGATAAATCATGAAAATGGAAACTTTAGTCCCTTAAATACCATATATCTTTGACGAGTAAGAGGCAAAACATTTTTTTAATTTAACACTTTTCAAGTAAAGTGTGTTTTTTATTGTGTTCAGCTGAAAAAGATAGTTTAAAAAGTGATTTTAGGCCTTTTTTCAAAAATGATAGGTGTGGTCTGTTCTAAACAAATACTATTAAGGTTGTTAATAATGAGTCAAAAACACAATGAAATGGAAGGAAATTTTTGACAAAAATTACGGTAACAAGGTTTCTTATTGACTTCTGCAAAATTACAGAAAACGTCCTTTAAGAGCTCCAAACAATTGAATTAGGAATTATTTGGATCAATTATGGACTTTAACTAAATTAGCAAATTTGAAAAAATTGCAGATAAGTGGAGTCGAATGAGGACCCTTTTTTCAATCAAAACTTTGGATATTCGCAATAAAAAGGTAAGTAACGATTTAGTATAGTAGCAGTAGCTATACTAATGGTATTAATTGACCAACAAGGTCATGTATGGATATGCAACAAAGTATTAGTTGTAGTAGTAGACCCACCTTTTTCTCTTTCCCACTGTTCCCGTTTCTTTTTGAGCAGAGAGCCGTCCCTCATATGGAATCCATGCTCTCCAGGCAGTGGAGTGCTACTACTACTGGATGCCATTTTTGTAGTTAAATACGATAGATATTTAGTTGTAGCAAATAAAGGTTTAAATCATCTGCAATAAAATTTTTGTTAAATTGTCATCATTACAAAGTAAAGATGTAAATAAGTAGTGTTGGCAGTTAGGGGGTCGAGCAAAAGCCGAGAATGAGAATTGTAAAATTTCGAGAAACAAGATCTCGGTTGAGAAACGAGAAAATAAACTTTATTTATAGCACCAAATAATCAAGAGAACGATTAATACCTATGTCAACCCAAGCAAATTCAGCTCGATAAGTGCCTGTTTTTTTCGGGTTTTCGCATTGTTTCAATAGATGGACAATAAAAGTGGCAAGGTCTAAAATGGAATGCCAATCTTGCTGGTGGCTTCGCACTGAAAAATTTCGTATTGAAAAATAGCAAATCACTGCCAAAAAACTTATTCTTCCTCTTATTTTTTGAATTTTTTTCTTGCTCTATCTCTATCACTTGGCTTTTTGATCAAAATTGGAAAATAATCAAAATCACAGCAAAGTTGAAAACAGACAAAACAACATTTTCTAAACAGAAAAATTAAATTCAAAAAAGTGGTGAAGAAACAAAAAAAGTTCTTTATGTCAATAAGAATGTATTGCTTGATCTATTTTAACTCCAACAAAATCTAAAATATTAAGCCCAGTCAATATTCTAATACAATATTTCGGCTAGAATTGGATTAATATACCAATGTTTCAAATACGATATACCGTATTTCCGATAACAGACACCTCGGAGCTCTATTTTTCAACCCACGGAAAATCAGAAAAGAAAATTGGGTCAATTTAGAGATTTGGTGTGAACCCAAAAAAATCGGAAGAGCTTCTCGAAGTTAAGAAAAAAGCAATAAACAGCTCTACAAAATATTAGCTCTACCTTGAGGTACAGGTCATCAAAGTAAAGAGCCCCCTCTTTGGGGGGCTTTATCAGAGAGAACAGGGTATTGTTACAAGCACACTCAAAAACATTGGTTTTTTCAAGGTCAACCAAAGTCTATGTATTCAAAAAATCTACATGACAACCAGCGTCTTTTTGCATACACTGCTTTTTTCTCCTATTCCAATCAATAATTACTTTTGCAAATAAATTGGTAAAAAAATGTATATATCAAATAAAAAGCTTGTAGTTTGTAATGACTTCTACACTCCACACTAGGGTTGTCGATCGATTAATAGAAAATGATCGAAATCGATCGATTATCAAAAATTTTTGATATTTCGATTTTTCGGTAATCAAAAAATTTCAAATCGATCGACAATCCTACTCCACACCCAATAAAATAAATAAGTGATTGCAAAAGTAAGCAGAAGGCAAAACAATAGGATAGTCCAGCCTTGCAAATATGCAAATAGGGCTTTTTTAAGACAGCACACACAAATACCATTGATGGAAGTTAGCAGGAGGAGTAGTAGGCAAACCCATCTTTTAGACTGCCTCCTTGCTTTAGATTGGTGCAGGCAAATGGACGCCAATGTATATGCTGCTCTGATGGTTGTTGTTTGCCTGTCCCTGGATGCTCTATTCACCCGTTTTTTGCTCTTTTTGATTGTGGTGTGGGAATAAAGCAGTGCATGCGCACTGTCCATTTTAGATAAGAGGATATGAGCAGTTAAGATGTGAGCTGCAGTTTGAGTGGATCAAATCGAATTTTCGGAAAGCAAAGTCAGCTGTAGTGGATTTAAAAAATTAAGATAGGATACTTTGAAAGTGTGCGATTTTACGATTAGTAATAGAGACATGGTTCATAGATGATTGTGCTAAAAAGTTGAAATAATGGAGTTGTTATATATTTAAAATTTCAGGTACTGTCCAGAGCTTTATGTAAACCAGGCTAAATCAGCTACAGTTTTGTGCTACGGCTAAGGCCGTGGCTGACTTTTACGGTGACTTTTACAGCATAAACTATATGACAAAAATTACAGTCTTAAAAACTACAAAAAATCAATAGTAAACACAAAACAATAGACATTAGAAGTAAACAGAATTTTTAGTATAAAAAATCTTTTCAGTATGGCAGAAAATACTCATGTTGCTTGCTTCCTAATGCATCTGAAAGCCACCTAAACTAAGTTGGAGCTTGATTGCATAGCCAGTTGCTGCTGCCCAAATCTGCTCCAGCTGCAATAAATACAGGCCATTGATTGGTGTACCGGACAGTCGCACAACACACGCTTATATAAGGAAAGGCAATAAGGAATGAAGGGTTTTACAGCCTGTTTCATTACCCCCTTTCTCCCACGTTTATCAGCCATATCCATCTACACCCCAATATTAGAGCTATTTTTAATACATTAGAAACACACACACATCTATTGCACTAGTGTTCTTTCAAAACATGACACAATACAAAAAATTACTTAGGAAGGATTTTTTAGAACAAAATTGAGTTGAACTGTATGAATTTTTTGTTCTTTTACAAATATGCATACCGTATTTTCTCTGATCAAGCCGCCTCTTCTAAAAAAGCCTCCCTCTGCAAGACAGTCGAAAAAAAAAGCCCTGGGCTTTATTAGAGAAAATATGGTTGATCTAGCTGAAGGCTTAACACGTTCTTTAATAATAACAACCTCGACTTTTGAAACCGCCAAGGGTAAAACCGTAAGTGTAAAAGTTTTAGGTAGAGGTAAACCTCTACCTTTCACCCTACCTCTACCCTTACCTCTACCTTTACCTTTACCTCTACCTTTTACACCTACCTCTACCCTTGAAGGTAGATGTAGGTGTAAAAGTTGAAGGCAGAGGTAAGGGCAGAGGTAAGGGTTAAAGTTGAAGGCAGAGGTAAGGGTAGAGGTAGGGGTAAAAGGCAGAGTAAAGGTAAGGGTAGAGGTAAGGGTACTTGGACATTGACGGAGTGGAAATTTTTTCGGTTGACGAAGTCGCGCTCAATTAGGAGAGGAGGGGCCTGGATCCTGATATGCGTGCTTAAAAGGATTACTTCTTTTGATCCTGGAGATCCTGCTTGGCCAAGTTCTTGAGATTCGAGTGCTTTTGCTTCACCTGCTCCACGCTGTGAGACCCTTGATCCGGAAATTCAGTATTGAGTGTGTCGGCCACAATCTTCCAAGAGGAGTTCTGACCAGCGGCTGAATCCTTTTTGCGGCTGTTCGGAAAGAGATCATCTTGATGCTCGGCTACCAACTCCACCAGAAGCTTGCACATACCCGACGTGGGCTCACCTATAAAACGACGATTAGAGAAAACGACAATCACTAATAAGGACAAAAAGACAAAACGACAATTAAGGGTTTGGACAATTAGCCCAAAACGACAATCGCTAAAAATATTTTTAAATGGTTTGGCGCATCGTCTTTTTTGCCAGAATACATTTCGACAATCACTGCTTTGACCAATATTTTGTGGCACTTTTTTCTGCACCTTTCAACATGTAGCTATACTTTTACTGTTTAGATGAGCCAATACAGCAGTTCAGATGAAGCGAGTAGTTCTGTCCAATTGCTGATGTCGTTCATGGATTTGAATTGGTGTCTGCCAATTTTTCAGAACAATTTGTGATGGGGTCTCCAGAGGTAAAATTTTTGAGCTATTTTGAAAATGTGAGTCACATTTGTTGTTATTTAAACTCCGAAATCTACTATACTTAGACTTGGATTGGAACTATCCGAAATGGGACAAGAAGGCCTCTTTTCCCGAAAGAACAATGGAACTGCTTCAAGGCAACAAAAAGAAGGGAAAGCCAAAACAACAAGTCTTTGCAAAGTGCTATGGCAACAGATGATGATAAGAAGCCTCGGTTTTGGCGCTGGTTGGGGCAACTGAAGCTTGAGTGCAGCCTTCAGGAAGCAAAACTATTGAGTCTCCGAACAGGAATCGAGCCGAAGCTACATGCTGCAGACAAAAGGATCAACGCCAGGCGAAAGAATATGGCTTTGGGCTACACCAGAAATAACATCGATAACTATTTGCGTAATCATGCTTTGTTGACTCGTTTGGATGTGGTTTAGAAATTTTGATCGTTGTTGTCTATTATTTTGCTGAAATAAAAATTGGGGTTAGGATATGTTTAAAAAAATTTTGGCCACGCCTTTGTTCGTAACTGTCGTGAAAAATCGTGAAGACACCTAAAATATGTTCTGATATACTCTGTACGGTAAAACCTTTCTATCCGTCACTCTTGTTCGGTTCCGAAGAGTGCAAGATACAAGACATTAAAATAGAAGGCGATTTCGTTTTTCTTCTTTCGAATTTGCCCTTGTTAGAAATTTCTGGCCAAATGCGTCCTCTGGCCAAATGTTCTTCGACAAAACCAGTGATTGGCAAAAAAAGACGATGCGCCAAACCATTTAAAAATATTTTTAGCGATTGTCGTTTTGCGCTAATTGTCCAAACCCTTAATTGTCGTTTTGTCTTTTTGTCCTTATTAGTGATTGTCGTTTTCTCTAATTGTTGTTTTATAGGTGAGCCCCCGACGTGAACATTGCGAAAACTAAAGATAACAACGATAGAATATGAAGCAGTGCAAGATTCACTAAGCGAGAAAATCTCAACAAAGAGCACACAACAGTAAAAAATGGACGTTAAAATCGTGTTCGGCAACAAAAAATTGCCTTTCAAATGATTTACAAGACAAACATTTTTGAAATCGAGATGAGGGTAAAATTTTTACCCTGCTACCACCCATGGTAAAAATTTGCCTTGGTCTCCCCTGTTGTTTTTTACCTTTTACCTCTACCCTTACCTTTACCTATAGCTTTTATCACTAAGGGTAGAGGTAAGGGTAAAAGGTAGAGGTAATGGTAAGGGTAAATTCTTTATCACTACCGCCCAGATGTTCAAAGAGGTAAGGGTAAAAGTTGAAGGTAGAGGTAAGGGTAGAGGTAACCCTATGTCAACCGTTGTAACAGTCGGGAATTCTCGTGTTAAGAGGGTGAGAAAGGTGTGAATTAATAGAGAACGGTGAGCAATGAGAAGAAGTACGGTAATTTCAACTTAATGTGGCTTGCTCGACTGAGAGTTCCTTACTTTTCCAACTTCTTAACGATTTTACAGACAGTATTTGTAGGAATTCTAGTTTTTTCTACTAACTTTTGGGGGTTTCAGTTTGGGAAGCGAGATTAATAGAATATGTACGGTAAGTCGATATCACAAAAATAAATAAAACCCGTAACGGGTTTCCGGCTCAATAATCAATAAAAAAAATACTCTTACCTTAGTTAGTCATCGCAGATTTAAAAAAAAGCAATGCTTGAAACAAAGCAAAAGCATTTTAATCCCTGCAAAACAAACAAAGCAACTAGTTATGCTGAAAGAAGACTAATTGAACCAGGTGGTCATTGCCTTGTTCCCATCCCTCAGCCATGCAATCAGTCACACCTACCCCACTCAATGGACCACAGCTTCAAGCTGTCAACTTATGAATGGACAACAAAAAAGTGGTACACATTATGGCTATTCCACAACTTAACTAGTTTTTACTAGACCGAAACATCAAAAGTTACACGCTTAATTATTGTTCAAGGCTTCCCTACTTTTTCAAATACGAAAAAAATAGTTTGGGGCATGAGCCAAATATTGGGGGGGCATGGGTTGGGGGTGGACTTAGGGTAGGCCAGCATATCCCAACCGGGACTAAAAGATGTCTCACTCATTTTTCCGGGGTCTGGGACTAACATTTGGATACTTTTCAATGATGTTTTGAAAAGAAAAATTTATGGGGAGGAGGATGGGGTTGGTATTCGCTACTAGGGTCGAAAAAATAAAAGTAGCTAAATGGGCAAAACTAAATATGGAAATTGCTGGTTTTATGTCTTTAAAACGACGAAACCAAAATAGCAGCTCACAATACAAATAAATATAGAATGGTGTTTCAAGGTTATGCGGTCACCATTCACCTACATATAAATATAATAATCCTGGAGAAGGGTGGTGCTCTAAACGGTATATACACGCATGCATATATCAACTTGGGATGGATAGCATAATTTATTGGATTTTCTGTCAATAAAATACGCGAGGTTTTTTCTTTTTTTGATCCAATTTAGAAATTTCGTAATTAAACGTGAATTCAAAATTAAAAAAAATTTGTAAACCGGTATTTTCTTCATCCATCATTCACTTTATATAATGCCAAAAACGCGATTTTTGATTGATCTCCCTGTGGTTCGGGTCCTGGCCTGTAAATATCTGTAGATGGCCTTTGGATGAGCAAGAAAAAGCTCAAAATAATTGAATAACCAGGAATTTTACATAAATTTGATAATACAAAAATACCAAATATTTAATGTGTATTTAAAAAACACAAAAGAAAATCTCCCTGCAAAATTACAAAGTAAATTAAGCGATCAAACGAACCACAGAAGAGGGAAGATTGAGGAAAGTAGAAACCGCTATTTTCTTCATCCTTCATTCACCTTATTCCTGATGGTGCTACTAAACTACCTCCTGCTGCTTTTTGCAAGAGCAAAAAAGCCGATTTCATATAGCTGCGCCTCTATTTTTATTTGAAGAAACTGGTATATTGAAGAACAGCAAGGTAAAAATGTTGAATTTACAAAAAAATATTTCTTTTAGATTTTTGCATTGATTTTCACTGAATACCGTACATTCTCCAATAAATGGACATGCCCATTTAATCTTCAACCCCTAAAAAACAGGTAATTGTTAATCAAAAATGGCCGTCGAAAAATGAGGGAGTGCCCGTTTATTAGAGAGTTTCCGTTGAATAGAGAGCATGATGCACTAAAATCGTGATTTTTGGTCTTTTTTCACAATTCGTCGCGGCCCGTTCTTATAAAAAGTTGCAAATCCGCGGTCCAAAGCTTGCAGAAAGATAGACATGAATGTTAGCCTTCAAATGGCATATAATTTGCATATTTTCGAAATAAAAAACATGGTCAAACAAAACGAAAGAAAAAGCCCGTGATCTAAAATCCCTGATCTACACTATATCGAAGGCTACATTATGCGGCAAATGTTTATATTAAAAACCAAATTCATAGCAAAAAAGTACACTAAATCGAGGGTACACTATATCGGACACGGAAAAATCGCCCTAAGTCCAAAACGCCCTAACTGGAGAAAAAAGGACGAAACAACATAACTCAAAAAAGGGGACAAAATTCCCTGAACTGGTAAAAAGAGACAAGAAGTCCTAAATTGGCAAAGAATATTTCAGAGTATGTTAGGACGCACCCCATGATAGCTTTTCCAACCTTTTATTAAACTTTTTGATGCTGATTAATGTGATGCTGGACTGTGGTTAGAGCAAATTAGGTCAAAGCTTTGAATCTCGCTCGAAGAACCACCCCTTTTGTGTGCTGGATACCCAGGTAGCTTCCAGGTACTCAGGCTTTCCGATCTAGGAAGTAGTACTAAGTACCCAGATGATGCAAACCAGGTGCTATCCAGGCTTACCCAGATTTTTCAATTAACTGTCCGTGATAAAAAAGGTTTTAGTACTTATTAGTAATTTTTATAAGTACTTTACTTAGTAATTTCACTTGGTACTTAGTTTTTTAGGCTTAGGCAAGGGTAGGCCAGCGTACGTTAGGATGAGCTCAAACGTGTTTCAGTAAGTACAAAACCTGTAAAACACTGAAATTCAGTCTCCTTTATCTTTAAAGCGCGTTTCACCCATTTCTTACCAGTTCAGGGCGTTTTGTACCCTTTTATCGAGTTAGGGCGTTTTGGCCTGTCAAGGCGTTTTGAACTTAGGGCGATTTTTCACGTACCGACACTATATCGTGGGTTGGATGTAATACAAACACAGTCGAATCTATCTATGATGTCACCCCCATAGTCTCTGCCAAATACATGATTTTGATTCGTGAGCCAGCACTCAACAACTAATTCTCTTTTTATAAGCAAATAAAAATTATATTTTAACCTTACCTCCGGCCTAACTCCCTGGTTTTTCTTTATCATGATATAAACACAAAAAGTTAAAGTTATAGACCAAGACGACTTTATAAATAAATTTAACTGTATTTACAGATATATATTTTGTGGGTATACCCTGTCCTAGGGGTTTAGTCTGGGGTATACACTAAAAATAAACTACCAAAATTCTTTAGCAAAAAATTTAAATATATAGTTACTTTGATGCCAGCGTTGTCAGATATGCTGATTCACCAGAAATTTCCGTTTATTGGAATACAATCCTAATTTTCGATTGTTAAAAAAATCACAAATTTTCGATTGATGTATACAATTTTGTTTTAATCATAAAGGTTTTTTTGGCGCTACTCGGTTATAACACCAATACTTTTCTGGTCTTTTTATGGCAAAATTATTACTTAAAAATGATTTTTGACCGCTCCTAAAAAGGTTGATTTTTAGGGGGAGTATAACCGAGTAGCGTCGGTTTTTTAGTACTTCTGCTGCTTGGGGCCGACCGTCATTTTTTTGATTTTTCGCACAAATTGTTGGACCATTTTGTTGTGTGTCGTATTCTTGTGTTCACTGTCTTTTTTAGTGCTTTGCTTGTAATTGGTGCTGATTTTTTTACAAATCTGGTCACAAGAAAGAATTCGGAACTGCTAGGTTCCTTTTTTTTCAAATTTATGTATCTTTTGAATTCGTCTGGCGAAGAAAATTTGATGGGCCTGATATTTTTTTCATTTGTGGCAGCAAATGATGACGTTATATGAGTGTGAATATTAAGTTGTGTATAAATAAAGATTATTAATAATATCTCCAGTCTCAAATGAAAGAAAAAATCAAAAAAATAACTGTCGGCACCAAACAGCATAAGTACCGGTTTTTTGTTCAAAATCTTGATCATGAGATTTTGCCTTTGGCCACCCTGTTTGTCACACCCTATAAATTCAATAAGAATGCTATATACTAAAACACAATAATAGAAGTTGCAATATTTGATAAAAGAAAAAGAAAACAGTGCAATTTTTTAGATTACAACACCAGCTCAGCCAGTTCTCTTTGATTTTAGCGCTGACAAGAAGCATAGAGGCTGGCCGCACCTAAGAAAATTTTTCTCTTTGTGCTTTGCCTAACACAAACTGGTGCAAATAGTTTCTTTGCTGATTGAATATAGAAAAAAAGTGTGGGATGGGCAGAAAGAATGATATTTTATTCTATTGAGGCTAGGTGTGCAAAGCACTGAAAATGACGCTTGTAACTCGATCACGATGGAATCATAATCGATCACAATATATAGGAAGTCAGATGTCAATAGTCAGATTCTAAACTTCATATGAGGTTGTTTTTTCGTAAAAAGAACCTTGAGAATACACTGGGGCCCAAAATTCAAAAACATAATCATTAGGGCCGGTACCATAATATGAGGGTAAGGGTAACCTTACCAGTTACCTAGGTAAAATGACGACCCTCAGCTTTTGAGGGTAACTTTTTTTACCTGATTCTTTTTGGAAAGCGCTCGTCTGGGATTCTTTTCGCTGCCACATCTCTGAATCGACAAAGAAGAAACTCAAGGACATTGGAATCCACTCAGCAGTCGTGCCGGGAGGATGCACCAAATTCATTCAAGTAGGTTTTTTATTTGTTTAATTATTCCACTCTTAATGTTTCAGGTCTGATGTCGTGTGGCACGGTCCCTTCGAAGCCAAGATCCGCGAGTTGTACAATATTTGGATGCTTAATGACGCAAACAAAGAATACACTGCCGCCGGAAACCCAAGAGCACCATCCATGGACGTCTATCTTGAGTAGGTGTGTCAAGCATGGAATGCATTGCCGAAAGAGGTGATCGCCAAATCGTTCAAGGGTTGGTGTTTTATTGCAGAAAGCTAATTATATTTTTGTTTTAGATTGCGGGATTACCAACATGCACTATGGCAACGAAGATGACCAAATCCACTGCTTCAAAGAGAAAGGGCCGGTGCCTGAAGGACTCCAATTGCTACAAGACGCCCGCTTTGCTGACGAAGATCTCGCGATAATCGATGAAGTTGACTCCGATGAAGATGAAGAAAACGAATATGCCAGCGACAGCTCACTCCAAGAAAAAGAACTTGTAATCTATTCCCAGTTTGTTTAAACTATTTGTTTGTTTGAAATTGAATTTATGTCACTAATAAAATTGTTTGTTTTCAAGTTCACCGGTAATGGTACTAAATTTTTTTTGCCGCGCCTTCGGCGCAACTACGCTGAACAATAAACCGACTCCCTCTAATAACCCGACCCCCTAGAGGGAGGTTGAAAAATAAACCGACCGGTCGGCCTATTAGAAAGAATACGGTATTTCATTTTGAGACAAAGCTTTTGGCTAAACTTCCTTTTATCGCCTAACCCAAAATCACGTTTTTATGGTTTCTGTAGCTGTATTAGACCGTGAAAATGATAGAAAACCTGTTTTTTCCACCCGGAAGGGCATTCCTGTAAAATTTTTTTTTACCAAAATTTGACTTTTATGACCGATTTTTTTTTGTTATTTCAGGTACAAACAACCCCAACAAACACAATTTGTATGCCCGCGGTTTAAAAAAACAACTTTTCTGCTTTTCAGCCATACTTTCCCCATTTATCTTAACTTTTCCATTTTTCAGCCATACTACCCCCATTCACCTCAACTTTTCCACTTTTCAGCCATACTCACCCCATTCACCCCAAGCATTACCTTAGGCTTAGGTTTAGGCTTCCCCAAGCTTTAACAATGGCTTAGGCTTAGGCCCGCTACTGTAATATACCCCCAATAAGGCATTTCCAGGAATGCCCTTCCGGGTTGAAAAAACAGGTTTTCTATCGTTTTCACGGTCTAATGCAGCTATAGAAACCATAAAAACGTGATTTTGGGTTAGGCGATAAAAGGAATTCCTGCCAAGCTTTTTCTTATCAATTTCACTATTCATATTTCACCGATTTTTCTTTACCGAGGAAATAGGCCGGGTAATCATCGGGAAATTCCCCCATTTGACAGCCCACTCCCCATTTGACAACCTTAGTTTGGGTTAGAGTTCATAAAATCAGTCAGTTAACTTTTGGCTAAGACGATGAAAATGTTTGAAACCATAAGACCTTTTTGTAATCGTAGTTTCTCTCAAAATTCATTTTTCAAAATTAATTCTATCTTTACTTGTCTGAAAATTCTTAAAATACTTCAAGCAATTTTTGCGCATTTCTAATCTACTTTTTCCGACAGATTTTCCATATTTCAACAAAATTTTCGAAAAAATATCAGCAAATTACATACGAAAAACTAAGTTTGCGAAAAACATTATTTGAACTTCTGGGCGATTTGTTTATTTTAAAGCAGGGCTCGGTAATCAAAATTTCAAAATAAAAAACATCTTCAAACAAATAAAAAATTTGGGACTAAAATAAAGGACATTTTCCAAAACACATTCAAACCAACTTCAACAAGTTTATTTCTTCATTTTTACATCAAATGATTAACGATTTCGAACATTAAAATTAAACATTTAACCCGTTTTTGCCAAAATTTATTTTTGAAAAACCGAAAATTTTTCGTTACTATTGCACTTTCGTAGTCCAAAAATATTTTTTAGTAGACCAAACCGCATTCTAGTTCAATGAATTTTCAGTAGTCCAATTGAAGTTTAGTAGTGCAATAGAAATTTAGTATAAAATGAACGTGAAAATTTGCCCTGTTTTCTTATAAATTTGTCGATATTTCGAAAATAAAGGACAAATAAAGGACTCTAAGCCAAATAAAGGACAAATCTTTAACTAAAGGACGTTTCCGAGCCCTGTTTTAAAGTGATTATGATTTTGAATTTCGGTCTGTTGGCGAGTTACCTCAGTACCTCAAGTTACCTCAGGTCGGTCCCGGAGCATGACCTTATTGAAAGCGTGGACTGTAATCAAATTTTAGATAAGATCTTTAATTCGAGGGCGACCTTAGTCTCAAAAATAAAATTTCAAAAAGGAAATTCAATCCCAAGTGGAATGTTTTCCATTGTACGATAATAGAGAAGTATAATTTTTTTCAATGTGTTTAAAAATAGATCTGTGAAGTTACAATACTTTCTTAATTTTTAAAGTTGATGATTAACACGAGAATTCCCGACTGTAACGTTTGACTACCTGGGGGTTTTCAGACCTCCTGAGCACGACTATCGCAAAATCGGGCCTCCTCGCTAGAGTACAATGCCCTTTATTATCCCAATTCTCACAGCGACTCTTTGAAAAAAAAGGATGATTTTTTCTTCAGGCTGGTGAGCAGTGAGTTTTTTTTTCTCGGCATTATATTTTAAGCTCATAAGAAGGCCCTTTGTCTTAGTATTTCGTTTGCCTACACATCGTTTGCCTATTGAAATGAAACCACAAATGAAACTACATAGAACCCAAAATTTTCTCACTTGATAGAATTACACTGAAGTTGCTCAAGACATGTCATATCTCCGTTCAACTCCATGATGCTTGGTCAATACTTGTAAAGAAATTCAAGAGCTACGAGATACACCAAAAATAATATATAAAATAGGTATAACCAGCACTTTCCCTGGAGTTAAAATTTGAAGGATACATGGTTTTGGCATATCCCTGGCTGACCTTCTAAAGAAAAGTGAGAGTGCAATATATTAAAATGCTCAGCGTGAAAAATGCAACAGAACTATTGCAAAGACTCACAAGACAACTAGCAGATATCACAACATTCAAGCCAAAACAATTTGATCTCAAAACCATACCAAAAACCGGGGGCTTTTGGACGAAAATTCGGGCGGTTGTGGCTTGGTTTCATAATCTTCTCAAAATTTTATAGGGCGTTTCCTGAAAATAAAAATACCACGTGATAGAGCGCAAAAACTGCATCAGATACGAGTGTTAGATCACAGGTGAGACTGTGTTTTTCCTTCTTTTTGATTGTGGATCATGGATTGACGATTATGGTTTGATTTTACTGGGTTTCAAATCAACACAATTATATTAAAATTTAGATACCATTAGGATAAAAAGACTCCCCCAAAGTCTTGGCTATCTTTTGGCTATACAATTTCTAAGAATATTATGCTCAAAAATATTGATTCCAAACTCAGTAAAATCAAACTGGGATCGTCCATACATGAAAAGGCTAGTCCAGCCTAGTTCTTCAATCCTCTCAAAAAGATTTAAAACACAGTTTTACACACACCTTTGATATAACACTTGTGTTTGATGCAGCTTTTTGCGCTCCATCACGCGATATTTTTATTTTCAAAAAAGACCCTATAAAATTTTGAGAAAATTACGAATTACACTCTAATTTTTCTTTAATAAGTCAGTCAGAAATATTCGAAAAACCAGGTACCCTTCCAATTTCAACTCCAGGGAAACTGCTGATTATACCTCTTCTCCTGTAATTTCGCAGTGACTTTTGTTTAAATTTTGTGCTGATTCTTTGACTATCTTGTGGCTGTTGAATTTTTCTACAAGGTTTGACCAGACATCAAGCAGATAAACGGCCTCTTCGTAAAAAATTTCATGCTTTTAAAAAAATTCTAAAATTTTTCAAAACAGCCTTTTTTGATTCTTTTAATTTTTTACCCTTGATAATTGTTTTGAATGTGAGCAAACGACACACTATTAGATTGCTCAGACCAAGAGCTTTCTTATGAGCACAAAAGGAAGTGATGGGATAAATTAATTCAATGCTCACCAGCCTGAAGAAAAAAACCATCCATTTTTCAAAGAGTCGCTGTGAAAATTGGGATAATTGAGGGCATTGTACTCTAGCGAGGAGGCCCGATTTTGCGATTGTCGTGCTCACGAGGTCTGAAAACCCCTAGTTAGTCAAACGTACAGTCGGGAATTCTCGTGTTAAAAGTCATTTTTAGAGCAATCATGTCGCTGATAATGCCGGAGAAGTTCCAGCACATTCACCGTGTCATGAACACCAACATTGATGGTAACCGCAAAGTGCCTTATGCTTTGACCGCCATCAAGGTAAGTAGGGGATTTGGATAAAACAATATTTTTTGTTTTAAAGCAAACAAGTGTAGGAAAAGATTTCGTGAATCTATATTGGCAACAAAAATGCTTAAAAATAAGCTTGATAGCTAATCGATGATCAGATATAACCGTATCAATTCTTGAAACTCCCAAAAAGTATGCTTTCCTGTCTAATTCAATCCTATCCCAGCACTTTAAACATCTTTGATTGGGCTTTCAACTTGAGATTTTTAAGCAGATTTGGATTGTTAGAGCTTTTTAGTAAAATATTTTTCAAGTGGAATTGGTTTAAAAGCCATATTTACATTGCTTCTAAATGAACATACACAATATTGTGCTTTAGGGAATTGGCCGTCGATTTGCATTTGCAGTGTGCCGCAAGGCAGATGTGGATGTGCACAAGCGGGCTGGAGAGTTGTCAGAGGATGACATGGAGAAGTTGACCAACATCATGCTCAACCCCACCCAATACAAGATCCCCAACTGGTTCCTCAATCGACAGAAAGACATCAAGGACGGCAAGAACAGTCAGGTAGCCTACTTACACTAAGTAATCCAAACCAATCTAATCCAGCCATATGCAGATACTGTCGACCAACCTGGAGAGCAAGTACCGTGACGACTTCGAGCGGATGAAGAAGATCCGTCTGCACAGAGGTCTGCGCCACTACTGGGGTCTGCGGGTGCGTGGTCAGCACACCAAGACCACTGGTCGCAAGGGACGCACTGTTGGAGTGTCCAAGAAGAAGGGAGGTTAAGAACAGCATCTGGTGGTCTATAAACCTATTTCTTGTTAAAACTGTTGGTCATTTTATTTGACTTGTTGTTGAATAAAAAGTCAAATCTGAGTTAAAAGTAAGCATTACACAAACTGTTATATGCCTCATTTATTTAAATAATTGTTTGCATATATTGCATCTCAACACGTAACATTAGTTCACACAGTACAAGGAGTTTTTTATTATAACTGAGTTCAGACTTTTTGCTACGTGATCACCCTCTACCTGAACTCGAACCTTGACTCGAAAGAAGCCATAAGAGCTTAATTATCGTTCTGGTACCTACGCTCGAAGTAAACGCTTAAAAGAATAAAACGTATGCCCAGTGTATTTCAAAACATCAACCTAGTCCATGTCCCACCTCAACAGTAATTAGAGTCTCCCTCGTTAGAGAAAACTTCCAAAACAACTTGCGAATTATAATAATTCTAGCCTCAGACAGCCAAGGGTTGTCGTCATCGTATTCTCGGATGAAACACGGATTTTGTCTTCACAGGCTACTAAGGGTTGGAATAATAGATTATATACATATATAGGTATAGCAAACGTTGCTGGGTTTGGCTGGAAAATAGACGGTTACAGAAAAAGTCTGTTTGGTGTTTTCCTTTAATCTTTTTCAAATCAAATGGAATGCACGGAGCCAGAGCGGAAGCGAATTTTTAAAAAACTCAGAGCCGGAGAAAAAAATCGCAAAGTTCAGAGCAAGAGCCAGAGCCGGAAAATTCGATTTCCCCGTGACTGCTTATAGGGCGCAAAACGGTAACAAATAATTTTCGACGCTATTGTATTGGCTGTAATCATAGTCGAGTTGACCCCTCAACTTTTTAAGGGTCAACTTTTTTCAAAAGTGCCAATATATCAATTTTTTTGGGAGAAAGTGCCAAATCTGATGTTTGTGGCCCCCACTCAACTTTTTGAGCTCTACATGCTGGCATTAACAGAAATTTAAAACCTTGTTTCTACAAAATTTTAGCTAATGTTGACCCCTTAGTTGACCATAGTTGACCCCTCAACTTTTTTCACCCACCGATTTTTATACGTCAAATATTTATAAATCATTCGGAAACACTGTACGAATTTTCATGTAGAGCTCAAAAAGTTGCTCTAGGGTCATAAATCCTATATACTAAAAGAGAGTTGTCTGCATGCGTGTCCGAGGCCCATTCTGAAATTTTTAATTCTAACATCCTAAATAAAACTCTAAATTTTTTTTGCTTCTGTTAACATACTCCGACTATTTCAAAGTCATGTTCCTCGGACCATTCTGCGAAAAAGACAAAGACGAGATTTTGTTGAAAGATACCCTGGAGATCAGCCCGAGATTCTCTTATATCCAGGTTGGACTGTAGTGCAATTTGTTCTTACATTAAGTCTTATTGTTTACACTAAAAACACCAACTGATCGACTAACGGGTCATCCGCAAGTTGTCGTCGGCACGTTCCAAAAGTTTTTTGACCGATTTTCTCTTAACCTAAAAGATAGAAAAATTAGTGTTCAATCAGGTTGCAGTGTGATGGTCGTTAAAAATTAACATTCAGACAGGCCTCACAAAAAATGGGTGCACGACAATTCACAGCCAGGGACAATTCATTTCATTCTTATTGATGTCTCAATAAAAATTTCGTCATTTGTTACACTCAACTTTCAAAAGATGTCTCATTTTGCATATTTTTCGGCCATGTTTTCTCTGTATATTTTTTTAGAGTGTTTTTGTCTTCGTCCATAAAGACATCAGCAATACATGCAAACCTAAAATAATTTAAAATGTATTTCTATTGAGAAAAAATATCAGAATTATTAAAAAGACCGCTGATAACTATCTATGCATGACTTTTCCTGCATGTTTCAGAAGCTAAGACGTATGAAAAAGTTAGTAAGCAAGATTTCATATGAGTCTAAAATTCTGAAGTTCAGCTAAAAAGCAAATTTATTACATGCAAGAAGACAATTCCAAACACTATTCTTTTTTCTTTAAATCTTTACTATCACCACTTTCGCTTTTCCTGTACCTATGCTCCAAATAAATGCACACGCAATTAAAGCAGTAGCCTAGTATCAACAAATGTAGCATCACAAATCCAGGATCCCCTGTTTTCATCTTCCATGGCTTAACAAACACTCCAAACAATCCTTTGACCAGCACCTCTTCAAATATATGGTTGCCCACCCCAGCTTGGCTTAGGAAAAAAAACACTCCAAATATGCCAGGCATCACTGTCGCCAACATACTTATTGCTGTCAATCTCATGGTGTTTGCTGAGCCTATTCGGAACTTCAGAGAGCTCCAGTAAGTACTTGGGGCGATCAAGTCTTTGCCCACTCGTTCAATACATAACTCAAGAGCACTGAGGCACACCCATGACAGATAGTTGGTTGAAGAGGGTCCGTGCCAGGACAGCACAAACAGGAACACACACACCATGGCAAGGAATCGACGAATGCTTAGGGCTAGCACAGACATCTGGAGGTTGCTAGAGGAGCCTAGCAGTGGGATGTACACCTAAAACAATTTTGAGTGACAATTTTGTTTTGAGAAGAGTGTTCGGGTTTGAAAACCTGGTTTTTGAGAAATTGGTAAAGTCCTTGATCAAAGTGCCGCCACATCAGAGAGTATTTGGAGACTCTGGAGATACAGATGGGAGGACCTGGAGGGCTAAAGCCATCTATAGAGGCGAACAGTCGTGGAACACCGAAGATCAACACGTATTTGATGTGGAAAAACTGGCCAGCTATCTAATTCGCGGTATTTAGATTTGGTTAAGAATGTGTGAAAAGTTGACTTACGTAGGCTATTGAGGCTTCTAAATTAGAAAGTATGTATAAGTATACAACACGTCAACAAATATTTAAAAAATGTTATTTCTTTGTTAGATTTCGCTTTAACCGTTTAAAAAAATTACAAGGTGTTTCAAGAAAGAAAATCGATTTTGTTTTTGTGAAGGGTCAAAGGTTTGCCATTGATACCAGCGGTTACCAATTTGACGGCACTTTTTTTAAATAGAATAACCAATGAATTTTACTTGACGGATCAATGTTAGCAAAAAAAACTTTGAAAATTGGTACAAAATAAACAATTTGAACATTATTTATCGCGATGCACAATTAAAGTTCTTAAGCTCTCGAATGAGCCTAAATTTGCCCTAAAGTGATGTAGCCGTTGGGGCTGTGAGTGTGCAACAACTTTCATAATTAGAGGGTTGTTGTCCAGTTTTGCCTTTATTTCGAGACCAAGCGGTACTATGTGGGAGAACTTTTTGTCAACTCATTTGTTTTGGCTTGTTATTTATTGTTTGAATTTTTCAGGTTCAGAAACGCTATTTTGTTGAGTTATTTGTGTTCCTAGCTAGATGCTTAAGTTTAAAAAAATAACGATCCCAGCACGATTACTAACTTACTGCGCCTGAGTAAATTGTGTAAGCAAATTGCGTTTTCCACTTGGTGCTAATCAAGTACCACCACCATAGTGGTACCCAAATAGTGGCCATCAGGTAGTGGTGTCCAGGTTGTAGTACTCAGGTGGTGATACCCGGGCAGCAATATGGTGATACCCGTCATGGTCCTTAGGTGATCGTTCGCAAATACAACGTTTAGAGCAGTGTGAAAAGAATTTTGGAGCTATTTAAAAGATAGCAAAAGGTGGCGCTTTAGGTCCGCGCAGGGGTGACGAAAGAGCATTTAAAATAAGTAAAGCATAAGCAAGAATACTATGAGGCAGCTCATTTTCCTCACATTTAAACATAAACAAAATAATCGCAAAAACCGAAAAAAAAATAAATAAAAGTAATATTTTTAAACAAAAATTTACTTTGCGATTGAATATAATCTTTAAGTAACTAATTTTGAAATTTCTCACTTAAACGAGTAGGGATCTTATATTAAAGATTGTCTTATTTATTTCATTCAAAATCTAGGGTGATCTTTTACTAAAAGAAATACGGTAACTTTAAATATCCCGAGATTTGTAATTGAAATAATAACTAAATACCAAATTTTATTTAAAATTAACTGCCGGTGCCTTCTAGTTGGCAATCTTTTGTAATAAAGAGTCTTGTGGCTTTAATTATAACAAAAATTTTAAATTTATTGCTATGTTACATATAACCAAAATGAGTTAGAAGGACATACTGTTGCAATTAAAAATTAAAAAAGGCGGGGACCAGGTAAATTCAAAAAAGAATTATTTCGAAAGAATTATCAAACTTACTCTCGTAGTTATGTAGACCCCTGAGCATGGTGAAAGGCGAGTTAAAAAAGGCATTCACATGACAAAAGTGTAAGGCTAGCTCCAAAAAGTAGAACCAAAAAATCAGACGCGATGCTCTGCACAGAATGCGCCTTAACTGTCTAACACTTAAAAGGCTGTTTGTACTAACAGGAGCGTTTTGTTCAAAATTTCGTGCTGAACAAGATAGGAGAAAAAATTCTCTGAAAAAGTGCTCTGGCTGCTTTATTCCAGCCATAAATTGACGGACACCTACTGCAATTAAGTTCTGGTAATTTAAACGGGTATAGCAAGTTGTATTTGGCATTTATAGGAAGTAACTAATTTTTTGATTTACAAGATTTTCAAATAACACTAAAATTTTGCATGTTATACGGCAACTAACCCGAATAAACTTGTTATTATTTTAAAGTTCATTAAATTCTTCACTAAACAAGTTTTTCAGATCAGCAAAATTGTTTTCCAATGAAAGTTTACAGTCAAATAACTGAAACTATCCCAAAGTGTAAGGTGTTCATCAAATAATACCTGGAGTGAACCAGTCAGAGCACTTTTTGAGAGAATTTTTTTCTCCTATCTTGTTCAGCACGAAATTCTGAACAAAAAATGCTGTTTTTAGTACAAACAGCCTTTCAAGTGTTAGATGATAGAATATTGAAGACTCCTAAAAGATTAGCTTGCATTTACAGCTAGAGCTAGGTTGATTTTACTTTTCACCAAAATTTGAAATAGTAAAAGTCTAAAATCTAAATTCAAATATGTTTTTTGGAAAAAATGTGTGAAGGTGAAATTAAACGTCTTAATGCCAATGTTTAATAAAAAAATAGATTACCAAAAGCTGGGCACTGTTTTTTCAGTTTTGGCAGCAATGCGATTCCTCAGACTTTCATACTGCTGATGAAAGTCTTCAAAAAGAACTATTAGAGCAGTGGAATACATGGGGTAAAGCAAGTATTCCAAATAGCTCAACATCAATCTGGAGTCTATCTTCAGCGAGCCTAGCTTTCTTTGCTTGGCCAAGTAAATACAAAAATTGAGTATCTAAGAATGCTTTATATTTTGCTAAATCAAAGTTTTGTTCACCTGAATGCTAGTGTACAAGTACATATTGAATTCTCTGTAGTAGTTATTGGGTGAGCTAGAAAAGGGTGCCCACACCCCAGCTTTGACCACAAACACAAGACAGGATATCCAAGCACACACCTGAGTTCTAGTGTAGAAAGTGATCGTAGTAGTGAGAAAAACATGAATTGCGATTACTAGTATGCAGCGGAAGCTAAATTTTTTTGGCATTATTGAAAAAAATAGTTATGGCTTAATAAATGTGCGTATCCAAAATTTTGATGTATTTAGTGATGTATTTTAAAAATATGCATGCCTTGTCCAGTATAAATGAAGCAGCAGCCAAAATGGGATTAGAACTAATGAGCATTTCGTTCTGTCCAATCTTCGAATAGTGATGTGAAAAATAACTGAATATAAACAATATTTCAGAATCAGAATATATAAATACATTTTTTCTCAAAAAGTACATTTCGAAGAGTAAACGTATCTTTTAAATCAAGGGTTTCGGTTAAAAAAGCTAGTTTCAGCAAAATTTTAAGGGAAAAAGCTTCCAGGCTCCAATTATTTTAGTAAATAATATGTCGGAAATGGTAGTTCCATTCTGAATTTTTCTTTCCAAATATTAAAAAGTTATTTTTTCGTGGAAAGAACCTTGAAATCACTTTTTAAAACAAAAAAATGTTGAAAACTTGCAGAGCTATGGGACTTAAATGACTTCGACACCGACTTTATACAGGATGTACCGAAATTACGCGCACATTTTTTCAAATATGTTATGCACCTCGATTTTTATTTATTTATGCTGTCTGCTTGATATATACTTTTAAAGTGATGCGTTTTCCTTTCAGATAATGACCGACATCAGGAAGCAAGAACTGCGCTATGTCTGTATGCAAAACGAGGGGTGCTCAGGTTGGCAAAATCTCTCGGCTATTCAGAGTTAAAGAAAAAACTGGAAGTTTGGTTGGTAATTTCTTCTTTTTGACATTTCTGATTGCATGATTTGACTGTTTAAATTCAGGTTTTTCGGTCATTGTCATCGAGTGTGGATGAAAGAATCGCTCTTAATTGGTGAAGTCTACATTGGTCATGAGCAGCATTCGAAACAAGTGATGGCAGGAATCTGTTACGACGCTAAGCTTCCTATTGTCTTGATGGGTCCTCCCAATTGCAGATTTCACGGGGTTAGTTTGTCTTGTTTGAGCTTGTTGATTCTCATTAGATTGATTTAGGCTTATTATTGGCAAAAAAATTCTTGGTATGAACTTGGGCCACACACAAATGTGCCGAATAATCGTCTGTGGGTGTTTCAACTCAATGCATTGAGACTCAAGGGAATCAATTTGAATAAGTTTTCTTATTGTTGACTGTTGTTTATTAGTGCACAAATAAAGATGAATCGGAAGTCTATTCTTATTACTTGGTTCACTGTGTCTGTCATTATTATGAAAAAACCCACAATTCTGGAGGTTTCCGCGGGCTAGGGTCCCGAAAACGGAAATAGACCGGGGGAGGGGCTATGTACACAATTTTTTTTGATGTGCGCTTAATTTTGGGACACCCTGTACATTCATTGGACCATATAACGGTAACTCGATTGATAAATATGTCTAAGCATAGTTTTGATATAGGTCTGTATTCCATGTTTTCCTAAATGTTCAGTTTTGACCATTTTCGCAGAAAACAGTTGAAACTCATTTCTAGTAACATTGGCCATACAAAGCACTGATTGGAATTTTTTTTACAAAAATATACCTGAATGCAAAACATGAGTAGTAATGGTCTCGAAAATACTCTTTCTGAACAATTTCCACTCCAAGTCTGAATTGTCCATGCGATAGCCAGCAACATAACTTAAATTAATTACTATATAGTTATTCAAAATTTTGGAACGTTTTGGAACAAAAGAAAAGTTTCGAAATTCTGAAGTCAGGCTTTCATAAAAGCATAAATTAACACTCGGAGCGTCGAGCGATTTTAAGGGCTATAAAGCTCGGTATTCAAATAACGCTATATACCATTAGAAAGCGCAGAAAAACTGCACTAGCCGGTTTTCAAAAATCAAGCAAATGACATGCTAAACATATGGTTAAAGCGTTACTTGAATACCGAGCTTTATAGCCCCTAATTTTGTGTTTCTCAGTGCAAGGACCAGTTTCGGAAATCTGACCTAAATGTTTATTTGGCATGGAAACCTAGCATTTATTTATTGCGAGCGCCGAATTGATACACCATTAGGAAGCATTTATCCTGCCCTTTCTTTTGCGCATTCAATAAATGTTTGTGCGCACCAAAAAGTAGCAAAATTTTCACTTTGTGACCCTATTTGGAAGGGTACCATGTAAATGGGTCATTTCTATGCTTAGGCTTAGAAAAAGAAAATAAAAAATAGCTTAGTTAAAAATTTCTAAAGTGCACAGAAATGTTCAGCTGGAAATTCTACATCCAACCCGGCAAACTCATCGCTCGACGCTCGGAGTGTCAATGCTAAAAAACTTACTCGCTAGGCTGCATCCAGTGTTCCATCCATTTACCATTTTTATCCGAAAAGGACACTCTATAAGTCACATATACAGCTGATGCAGAATGCAGTATCCACACCATAAAATATAGAGACAGTTCGATTCCGCCTAGTGGACACACCCATTTTCCTATATTTTTAGGATTCTTTTGATTTTGGGCACTACAAATGCCAAATTCATCGCTTTTTGACTCAGTATTATCCATTTTGCTCAGTTTTAAGTATTAGTAAGTATTAGGCGAAAAGCGTTAAAGACAGTATTTTCTCTTGCCCAGTATAGTAAGCATGTATTTATTTGGTGAATACATGTAGACAGCTAAAATAAACAGCATTAGTCAAAAAGTAAGCAAGACGAAATAATCGATTTACAAGTGCAAACTTGTGAAATAAGGTGAATGAAAAGTTGAATAGGTTTTTTATTGCCCTTTTCCCTAATAATTTTTGGTTACTTGTAAAAGAAAAAAATTATGTGGTCTATATTTTATACAAGTTTGTGCTGGCAAAAAATATATTTGACAGTGACTCAATCAAAACATTATACATCAAGTTTTTAAAATTTTCTAAAATTTGGAAAGTATACACAAAATTATTAATTTTCCAAAAAATTTTGTGTGGATATGAAATAACCAAAAAGCAAGTAAACGCCTCTAACATTTTTTTGAAAACGATAGCCTTTTTACAACTTTTTGTTTACGAAAATGGATTGAAAAACCACTTTGAACTGCTCTTAGAATCTCTATTAATGCCCTTCTCTCTAACAATGGAGCCTCGCGTTTTTTTTAACTTGCCTAGGTCTTTTTAACTTGCTTCTCGCGAATTCCGCTCTAAACTAGATATCTCGCTTGGGTTAGACAAAAACAAGCGATAAAAACGATAAAAGTGCAGAAAACAGTAGAATGAACAGTAGAGTGAAAGCCTAGGAATGCATTGGTAATTTCCATTGCAATTTCAAGTGCTAGTGTCAATCATCTTACGAAAAGATGAAAACCGGCTGCAAATTTGAAAAATGAATTCTTATGAAAACTGCAGACTATAAAAACATCAAGAAGTTGGAAGAGCAAGAAATGTGTAATCCAGCAAGTTCCCAGAATCGGGTTTGCGATCTACTGGTAATGCAGTTTACTGCGGATCCAAAAAGTGTGAGATCAAGACTTCGGCTTTATGTGCATAGCGCATCTAGAAAAAAAACATGCCTTGGTCTCCCCTGTTGATTTTTTTTCGAAAATTTTTTTTCTCTTCAAAAGTCTCAAAAAGTGTTTTTGGGATTGTAGATTTATCTAATATTTTATGAAGTTGGGAAACATAAACTACAACTCTCCCAATCTCTTGCAATGTGGAGTGTGCTGGTTTCTTGGCCGTGTACAACAATCTGTAAAAAAATTTTGGGACAGTTAGAATTGCGAATTTAATTTTGAAAAGATCAGATCTTAATTCCTGCAAAGTACTTCGTTTTTCATAAAGAGTCGGTACCAGTGCTGGGCAATTCTCCGCGTTTGGCTCCGAGATTCTCCGCTCCGGGCCAAGAGCAGGAGAGAAAATTTTCGAGCTAGGAGCCATGAACAGGAGCAAAATTTTTTTGTCTGGGAGAGCTCTAAAAAAATTGTCTCCGAGCAAAAAATTGCGATGTGTGTGATGTTATTTCAACACATTGTTGACAGATTGTATTTTTTTGGAAAAAATTTGATTCAGTTTAAATTAGTTAACAAAATTAGTTGAAGATCTTAAAGTTTATAAGAAAGGGGAATTATAAAGTAAAGTAGCTGATAAAAAAGTTGCTATAGATAACTTTAAAGCCACTAACTTTGATTTTTTAAATGATTCTGTCCTTTTGACCTTCTTCGAATGTCCTTCATTTTTTAAAGTCAATTAAAGTGTCACAAACTTTAAACAAAACATCAAATAATCTTAGACGTAGACTCTTAAAGACAATCAGTCAGAAACTCAACCGAACTTTGCCTCAACGACTATCCATTAGCGCGGGAGCCAAGAGCGGAAATCACAGGAGCTAAGTGGCCCTTTTATTTCCTCCCACTTCCAATACAGTTCTTATTCCCTTTAAAAATTTAAAAGTCGCCAATTTCAATTTTGAAATTTTTGACTAAAACCTAATATCACCCCCTGTGGTCAGAAAATTTGTTTTTGCTCAGAATTGAAAAACAGCCGGCTTCCTCGTGAAATCGGGGTCGAGAAACACGAATATGAGGTTATCTCCTCGATCTGATCACTCTGCGTGGGGGGATTCTATACTGCAACCAACTATTTTGCGAGATACGACCATTTCAAAGTTGGCTGTTATGTGAGCTATTGTGGTTAGAGATGATGACGGGACGGGACGGTACGGGACAATTCCGTCCCGTCCCGTTAATTTTAGAGAATCGTCCCGTCCCGGTGTCCCGTCCCGAAAAAAAATTATTTAAACGTCCCGTCCCTAAAAAATTCAATTTTTCAACAACTACCTTCAACTTGTAATTACAGTCAACCCACGATATAACGGACCCTCGGTATAACGTCCCTCAGCGGCCGGTCCCACTGCGGGCCGTTATATTGAGGGTTGACTGTACCATAAAGTGTCGCAAGCGAGTCGATCTTCTCCCTTGCCCGCGACGTGTACGACTACAGGAGGACGAACCTGGACCCGAAGAAGGCGGAGATGATCATGTTCCTCAACCGCAGCTTGTCTCTGCTGGAGAATAACAATACGGAGTCCTAGTAGTAGTTCTAGTTAAATTGTTTGTTTTGTTTGAGAGATGAATAAAGCATATAGGATTGAAATTCCCGATCGGCAATTTTTATGACCGTCCCGAAAATCTTCCCTGTCCCGGGGTCCCGTCCCGATATAACTTTTTGACCTGTCCCGTCCCGCGTCCCGTCCCGAAATTTTTAAATTTGAATTCTGACCCGTCCCGTCCCGAAAAGGTCAAGCCATCATCTCTAATTGTGGTATGGATGAGTGGAAAGTGGTACACTTTGTCATCTTGGAAAGGTAGTTCATTCTAAATTTCATAAATTCTAACCCTTAACCATTTTTCTGTACAACCTAACATTATTCTTTTGCATAGATAAAAATTTGGAATCTACACAAAACAAAAATGTTAATTGTTTGGTTTGCATAGTTTTTTAGACGATTTAAAAAACATTAATTTCAAAATTTACTTTTTTCAAATAAATTTCTAATATAAAAAATCTAATTCAAAGTTACACTAATCATAGTAAAAAAATATTTCCTTGCAGCTGAATACGGCTGCACAAAGATTGTGTCCGAAAAGAGTTGGTTCTCCTTTTTAGGAGCTGTCCCCGGACTACCACCAGTGGACATTGTGTATTGTGCAGCTGCTGCTGTCAACAACAGACACAGAGTGTCTGTTCACCTCCACCCCAGCATAAGTGAACAACAAATATAATAGCACTTAGGTGAGCGACGGACAGGAGAGAAGGACAATCGATAGTCTACTCAGTCTCTGCACTTGTTGCGCACTTGGTAGTACTCTTTTCTTCCTTGGTCAAACCTTTGCAAGTCACCTATTTTTTTGACGTGATTTTGCTGTGGAATTTTTTTTATCTGCTTCCTCATGAAATTCTGACTTCAGACAGTGAGTAAGCGTGTTGACAAATAAATAAAATTGGCAGAGGTTAAGGCGATATAGAACTAAGTACGCATCATTTTGACTGGTTTCCTGTCATTTTGATGGTCATTTGCTTGAAATCTTAAAATTAGGGCATTTGCTGACAGCAAAGCATTGCTGAAACTGGTTGAAATCGATTGCTCGATAGTTTTTGGTTTTAGAAGTCGGTGAACTTACTGAAAAAGGAGGGAAAAATAGGGTGTGCACCCAGTGGGTATTGAACATATAATCTATAGGCGATAGGAAGTTCAAAACCCGACCCCACCCTTTAAATGTTAACCCCTCAAGTGCCCACCCACGGTCATTTTGACCTTGCAGGGGCATTGAGCGAGGCTTAAGCCGATTCTGTCAGCAAAGAAGGTAGAACAGCTTTGCTGCCTAATAAACTCATTTAAATGCATTAGGCAATTGATAACTAAATTTCATATTCATCCCACCACCCTCTTCCAATTCGGCTTGTCTCGTACTGAACTTTTTCTGATCAATTACGGTTATGAGGTGGTGTGTGGGGCGATTGGCTGTTATAGACAGCAATATGCCACCAAAATAACCGCTAAGATTCTACGCAAATAACGCATGGTGTTTCATTCAATCCCCTTTGCGCAACTGCACTTCAGCGGGCCTTCGAGTAAAATTGGCAGATACGGAATATGTTTATTTCAAAAAATTTCGAACCTTTTCTTATTTTTTTCATTGTGATTTTTTTACAAATTTTTGAGCATTTTACCCCACAAATGAAAGCTTATGATTTAAGCTATACAAAAGTATAAAAATTTCTTAGTTTGGTGCACGGAAGTGTATCTTTTTTAATGCAAATAGTTTCAAATATTTTTGAACAACATGTTTGAAAGTTGTTCAAAAAATACCTTAGTTATTTGCATTTAAAAGATCCATTTCTGTAAACTAAACTAAGAAAATTTTACCATTATGTAGCCAAGATCCTCAGCTTTCATTTGTGTGTTAACATGCTCATAAGCTTTAAATGGTTTAAATTTTTTAATAAGCTGGGTCAAATTGACCCTGGATGGTTAGGATGGTTTCAAGAAAAGGTGGTTGCTTGAGGGTTAAAAAATCATTTTAAAAATAAGTATTTTTTTTCTTTTTATCGTATCACATCATCTGTAAATAAACTGTACAAATTCACAAAAGATATTTTTGCTGTCAAACTAGTTTTTTCCTAAAATCATTCCACATTATTTTTCTTGACAAAATCGCAAAGAACTTCTCTGAGCTTGTTTTCTGCTTCAATCTTGAGATCCTGTGGGAGTGTTCCTAGTTGGAATGCAATTTCTTTTGCAAAGTAGCTCTCTACATTTTTGACTTTGCCAGCATTATATTCCTTACTGTTTTTCCACTTCTTGTATTGGCTGTGAGACGATGGAGCAAGATTAGTTGATTTCGAAGGACGAAGCTCAGATGTAAGCACCATCTTGGGAGATTCTTTGTTTGCAGGCTCTCCATCAGCAACTTTCTTGGCCAGATAAGGCTCTATCCAGTCCAGCTCATTGTAATATGGACAAATGGCTGATGGGTGCTGATATTCTTGAGGAAGGTCAGCAAGGCGGTTGTACTCCTTGACAAAAACTTCAAGCTTAGACTTCCACAGACTTCTGATCGAGTTGCAGACTGAAAGAAAGAAGACACTGCACAAAAACTAGAAGATTATAAAAAATCTTAACCAACCAATAATATTGCTGCTGTCCATGCCCAACTGGTTCACTACGGCACTCCAGGCAACAAATTGGTTGCCTTGCACATTGCTATTGTAAAGACAAGGTTGTTTGGAGACCAATTCTATCAGCTTGAAAATGGAGTCCTCATTTTTCTTGTACTTTTTGGGCGTGTCAGTAGGACTGTCGCGACAATCCCTGGCTTGCAAAGTGCTGCTCTTTGTTTGCACTAGCGAGATTGCTATTATTAGTTTTATTCTGAGGCCCGAGGGGCGAATCAGGCGTTATGAGCGCAAATAGTGGAGGTTTTCTTCTTCCACGAAATCCTGAATTGGTACAAGGTCGCAGGCCAATTGCCGCTCGAGCTAGTGTATCTGCCTGAATTTAGAAAAGGTTTCAAAAATAAATATTGAATAAATATTGTTACCGTATATCTTCTAATAAGGACCCATGGGGCCTTATTTTTCAACCCCTCTTTGGAGGTGGGGCCTTATTAGAAGGTGGGTCCTTATTTTTCAATACAAAAATGACAAAAAAAAAATTTTTAATGACAAATATAATTTGAAAAAGTAAAAGTCTTGAAAAGCATAAAAGTGAAATCGAATTTTAATTTTCTTGGACGCCAGTGAAGTTACTTAATTGGCTGTCGTGTTGCTCTCTCAATATTTTCTGTTTTCAGTTAAGATGAACGATCGGCCGGCTAACAATTTGCGCGCAGCAGAAGCTTTTCTCTCAGTTCCAGCAAATTTGGCTTTGATGCAATATGGTCGTGATCTTTCAGCCGCCGTAGAAAAAGAATTCCAGAAGCAACTCAACGGCTAATTTCTGACGATGAAGACAAGCTCCAGCTACATCAAGACGAAGGAAGCAAAGAAAAAAGAAAGCTACACCACTACGACGCTGCTACAAAGTTGGAGGCTATCAAATGGGCTCGTGAAAAAAGTCAGCCAAATCAGGAGGAAATTAAATATTAAGTCAGCAGCTCAAAATTCAACGTCGACAGGAAATGCGTCAGAAACTGGATCA
>JAMRYI010000312.1:0-180518 GCA_029231635.1 Ditylenchus weischeri
TTGACTGTTTAAATTCAGGTTTTCGGTCATTGTCATCGAGTGTGGATGAAAGAATCGCTCTTAATTGGTGAAGTCTACATTGGTCATGAGCAGCATTCGAAACAAGTGATGGCAGGAATCTGTTACGACGCTAAGCTTCCTATTGTCTTGATGGGTCCTCACAATTGCAGACTTCACGGGGTTAGTTGGTTAGTTTGTCTTGTTTGAGCTTGTTGATTCTCATTAGATTGATTTAGGCTTATTATTGGCAAAAAATTCTTGGCATGAACTTAGGCCACACACAAATGTGCCGAATAATCGTCTGTGGGTGTTTCAACTCAATGCATTGAGACTCAAGGGAATCAATTTGAATAAGTTTTCTTATTGTTGACTGTTGTTTATTAGTGCACAAATAAAGATGAATCGGAAGTCTATTCTTATTTTACTTGGTTCACTGTGTCTGTCATTATTATGAATAAACCCACAATTCTGGAGGTTTCCGCGGGCTAAGGTCTCGAAAACGGAAATCGACCGGGGGAGGGGCTATGTACACAAATTTTTTTTGATGTGCGCATAATTTTGGGACACCCTGTACATTCATTGGACCATATAACGGTAACTCGATTGATAAATATGTCTAAGCATAGTTTTGATATAGGTCTGTATTCCATATTTTCCTAAATTTTCAGTTTTGACCATTTTCGCAGAAAACAGTTGAAACTCATTTCTAGTAACATTGGCCATACAAAGCACTGATTGGAATTTTTTTTTTACAAAAATATACCTGAATGCAAAACATGAGTAGTAATGGTCTCGAAAATACTCTTTCTGAACAATTTCCACTCCAAGTCTGAATCGGTTCATGATAGCCAGCAACATAACTTAAATTAATTACTATATAGTTATTCAAAATTTTGGAACGTTAAAAAAGGAAAAGAAAATAAAATTAAAAAAGAAAATAAAATAAAAAATAGCTCAGTTAAAAATTTCTAAAGTGCACAGAAATGTTCAGCTGGAAATTCTACATCCAACCCGGCAAACTCATCGCTCGACGCTCGGAGTGTCAATGCTAAAAAACTTACTCGCTAGGCTGCATCCAGTGTTCCATCCATTTACCATTTTTATCCGAAAAGGACACTCTATAAGTCACATATACAGCTGATGCAGAATGCAGTATCCACACCATAAAATATAGAGACAGTTCGATTCCGCCTAGTGGACACACCCATTTTCCTATATTTTTAGGATTCTTTTGATTTTGGGCACTACAAATGCCAAATTCATCGCTTTTTGACTCAGTATTATCCATTTTGCTCAGTTTTAAGTATTAGTAAGTATTAGGCGAAAGGCGTTAAAGACAGTATTTTCTCTTGCCCAGTATAGTAAGCATGTATTTATTTGGTGAATACATGTAGACAGCTAAAATAAACAGCATTAGTCAAAAAGTGTAGTAAGCAAGACGAAATAATCGATTTACAAGTGCAAACTTGTGAAATAAGGTGAATGAAAAGTTGAATAGGTTTTTTTTATTGCCCTTTTCCTATTGGCCCAATAATTTTTGGTTACTTGTAAAAGAAAAAAATTATGTGGTCTATATTTTATACAAGTTTGTGCTGGCAAAAAATATATTTGACAGTGACTCAATCAAAACATTATACATCAAGTTTTTAAAATTTTCTAAAATTTGGAAAGTATACACAAAATTATTAATTTTCCAAAAAATTTTGTGTGGATATGAAATAACCAAAAAGCAAGTAAACGCCTCTAACATTTTTTTGAAAACGATAGCCTTTTTACAACTTTTTGTTTACGAAAATGGATTGAAAAACCACTTTGAACTGCTCTTAGAATCTCTATTAATGCCGCTTGCGTTTTTTTTAACTTGCCTAGGCCTTTTTAACTTGCTTCTCGCGAATTCCGCTCTAAACTAGATATCTCGCTTGGGTTAGACAAAAACAAGCGATAAAAACGATAAAAGTGCAGAAAACAGTAGAATGAACAGTAGAGTGAAAGCCTAGGAATGCATTGGTAATTTCCATTGCAATTTCAAGTGCTAGTGTCAATCATCTTACGAAAAGATGAAAACCGGCTGCAAATTTGAAAAATGAATTCTTATGAAAACTGCAGACTATAAAAACATCAAGAAGTTGGAAGAGCAAGAAATGTGTAATCCAGCAAGTTCCCAGAATCGGGTTTGCGATCTACTGGTAATGCAGTTTACTGCGGATCCAAAAAGTGTGAGATCAAGACTTCGGCTTTATGTGCATAGCGCATCTAGAAAAAAAACATGCCTTGGTCTCCCCTGTTGATTTTTTTTCGAAAATTTTTTTTCTCTTCAAAAGTCTCAAAAAGTGTTTTTGGGATTGTAGATTTATCTAATATTTTATGAAGTTGGGAAACATAAACTACAACTCTCCCAATCTCTTGCAATGTGGAGTGTGCTGGTTTCCTGGCCGTGTACAACAATCTGTAAAAATTTTTTGGGACAGTTAGAATTGCGAATTCAATTTTGAAAAGATCAGATCTTAATTCGAATTTTCCTGCAAAGTACTTCGTTTTTCATAAAGAGTCGGTACCAGTGCTGGGCAATTCTCCGCGTTTGGCTCCGAAATTCTCCGCTCCGGGCCAAGAGCAGGAGAGAAAATTTTCGAGCTAGGAGCCATGAACAGGAGCAAAATTTTTTGTCTGGGAGAGCTCTAAAAAAATTGTCTCCGAGCAAAAAATTGCGATGTGTGTGATGTTATTTCAACACATTGTTGACAGATTGTATTTTTTTGGAAAAAATTTGATTCAGTTTAAATTAGTTAACAAAATTAGTTGAAGATCTTAAAGTTTATAAGAAAGGGGAATTATAAAGTAAAGTAGCTGATAAAAAATTTGCTATAGATAACTTTAAAGCCACTAACTTTGATTTTTTAAATGATTCTGTCCTTTTGACCTTCTTCGAATGTCCTTCATTTTTTAAAGTCAATTAAAGTGTCACAAACTTTAAACAAAACATCAAATAATCTTAGACGTAGACTCTTAAAGACAATCAGTCAGAAACTCAACCGAACTTTGCCTCAACGACTATCCATTAGCGCGGGAGCCAAGAGCGGAAATCACAGGAGCTAAGTGGCCCTTTTTATTTCCTCCCACTTCCAATACAGTTCTTATTCCCTTTAAAAATTTAAAAGTCGCCAATTTCAATTTTGAAATTTTTTTGACTAAAAAACCCTAATATCACCCCCCCTGTGGTCAGAAAATTTGTTTTTGCTCAGAATTGAAAAACAGCCGGCTTCCTCGTGAAATCGGGGTCGAGAAACACGAATATGAGGTTATCTCCTCGATCTGATCACTCTGCGTGGGGGGATTCTATACTGCAACCAACTATTTTGCGAGATACGACCATTTCAAAGTTGGCTGTTATGTGAGCTATTGTGGTTAGAGATGATGACGGGACGGGACGGTACGGGACAATTCCGTCCCGTCCCGTTAATTTTAGAGAATCGTCCCGTCCCGGTGTCCCGTCCCGAAAAAAAATTATTTAAACGTCCCGTCCCTAAAAAATTCAATTTTTCAACAACTACCTTCAACTTGTAATTACAGTCAACCCACGATATAACGGACCCTCGGTATAACGTCCCTCAGCGGCCGGTCCCACTGCGGGCCGTTATATTGAGGGTTGACTGTACCATACAAGTGTCGCAAGCGAGTCGATCTTCTCCCTTGCCCGCGACGTGTACGACTACAGGAGGACGAACCTGGACCCGAAGAAGGCGGAGATGATCATGTTCCTCAACCGCAGCTTGTCTCTGCTGGAGAATAACAATACGGAGTCCTAGTAGTAGTTCTAGTTAAATTGTTTGTTTTGTTTGAGAGATGAATAAAGCATATAGGATTGAAATTCCCGATCGGCAATTTTTATGACCGTCCCGAAAATCTTCCCTGTCCCGGGGTCCCGTCCCGATATAACTTTTTGACCTGTCCCGTCCCGCGTCCCGTCCCGAAATTTTTAAATTTGAATTCTGACCCGTCCTGTCCCGAAAAGGTCAAGCCATCATCTCTAATTGTGGTATGGATGAGTGGAAAGTGGTACACTTTGTCATCTTGGAAAGGTAGTTCATTCTAAATTTCATAAATTCTAACCCTTAACCATTTTTCTGTACAACCTAACATTATTCTTTTGCATAGATAAAAATTTGGAATCTACACAAAACAAAAATGTTAATTGTTTGGTTTGCATAGTTTTTTAGACGATTTAAAAAACATTAATTTCAAAATTTACTTTTTTCAAATAAATTTCTAATATAAAAAATCTAATTCAAAGTTACACTAATCATAGTAAAAAAATATTTCCTTGCAGCTGAATACGGCTGCACAAAGATTGTGTCCGAAAAGAGTTGGTTCTCCTTTTTAGGAGCTGTCCCCCGGACTACCACCAGTGGACATTGTGTATTGTGCAGCTGCTGCTGTCAGCAACAGACAAAAGCAGAGTGTCTGTTCACCTCCACCCCCAGCATAAGTGAACAACAAATATAATAGCACTTAGGTGAGCGACGGACAGGAGAGAAGGACAATCGATAGTCTACTCAGTCTCTGCACTTGTTGCGCACTTGGTAGTACTCTTTTCTTCCTTGGTCAAACCTTTGCAAGTCACCTATTTTTTTGACGTGATTTTGCTGTGGAATTTTTTTTATCTGCTTCCTCATGAAATTCTGACTTCAGACAGTGAGTAAGCGTGTTGACAAATAAATAAAATTGGCAGAGGTTAAGGCGATATAGAACTAAGTACGCATCATTTTGACTGGTTTCCTGTCATTTTGATGGTCATTTGCTTGAAATCTTAAAATTAGGGCATTTGCTGACAGCAAAGCATTGCTGAAACTGGTTGAAATCGATTGCTCGATAGTTTTTGGTTTTAGAAGTCGGTGAACTTACTGAAAAAGGAGGGAAAAATAGGGTGTGCACCCAGTGGGTATTGAACATATAATCTATAGGCGATAGGAAGTTCAAAACCCGACCCCACCCTTTAAATGTTAACCCCTCAAGTGCCCACCCACGGTCATTTTGACCTTGCAGGGGCATTGAGCGAGGCTTAAGCCGATTCTGTCAGCAAAGAAGGTAGAACAGCTTTGCTACTTGCCTAATAAACTCATTTAAATGCATTAGGCAATTGATAACTAAATTTCATATTCATCCCACCACCCTCTTCCAATTCGGCTTGTCTCGTACTGAACTTTTTCTGATCAATTACGGTTATGAGGTGGTGTGTGGGGCGATTGGCTGTTATAGACAGCAATATGCCACCAAAATAACCGCTAAGATTCTACGCAAATAACGCATGGTGTTTCATTCAATCCCCTTTGCGCAACTGCACTTCAGCGGGCCTTCGAGTAAAATTGGCAGATACGGAATATGTTTATTTCAAAAAATTTCGAACCTTTTCTTATTTTTTTCATTGTGATTTTTTTACAAATTTTTGAGCATTTTACCCCACAAATGAAAGCTTATGATTTAAGCTATACAAAAGTATAAAAATTTCTTAGTTTGGTGCACGGAAGTGTATCTTTTTTAATGCAAATAGTTTCAAATATTTTTGAACAACATGTTTGAAAGTTGTTCAAAAAATACCTTAGTTATTTGCATTTAAAAGATCCATTTCTGTAAACTAAACTAAGAAAATTTTACCATTATGTAGCCAAGATCCTCAGCTTTCATTTGTGTGTTAACATGCTCATAAGCTTTAAATGGTTTAAATTTTTTAATAAGCTGGGTCAAATTGACCCTGGATGGTTAGGATGGTTTCAAGAAAAGGTGGTTGCTTGAGGGTTAAAAAATCATTTTAAAAATAAGTATTTTTTTTCCTTTTATCGTATCACATCATCTGTAAATAAACTGTACAAATTCACAAAAGATATTTTTGCTGTCAAACTAGTTTTTTCCTAAAATCATTCCACATTATTTTTCTTGACAAAATCGCAAAGAACTTCTCTGAGCTTGTTTTCTGCTTCAATCTTGAGATCCTGTGGGAGTGTTCCTAGTTGGAATGCAATTTCTTTTGCAAAGTAGCTCTCTACATTTTTGACTTTGCCAGCATTATATTCCTTACTGTTTTTCCACTTCTTGTATTGGCTGTGAGACGATGGAGCAAGATTAGTTGATTTCGAAGGACGAAGCTCAGATGTAAGCACCATCTTGGGAGATTCTTTGTTTGCAGGCTCTCCATCAGCAACTTTCTTGGCCAGATAAGGCTCTATCCAGTCCAGCTCATTGTAATATGGACAAATGGCTGATGGGTGCTGATATTCTTGAGGAAGGTCAGCAAGGCGGTTGTACTCCTTGACAAAAACTTCAAGCTTAGACTTCCACAGACTTCTGATCGAGTTGCAGACTGAAAGAAAGAAGACACTGCACAAAAACTAGAAGATTATAAAAAATCTTAACCAACCAATAATATTGCTGCTGTCCATGCCCAACTGGTTCACTACGGCACTCCAGGCAACAAATTGGTTGCCTTGCACATTGCTATTGTAAAGACAAGGTTGTTTGGAGACCAATTCTATCAGCTTGAAAATGGAGTCCTCATTTTTCTTGTACTTTTTGGGCGTGTCAGTAGGACTGTCGCGACAATCCCTGGCTTGCAAAGTGCTGCTCTCTTTGTTTGCACTAGCGAGATTGCTATTATTAGTTTTATTCTGAGGCCCGAGGGGCGAATCAGGCGTTATGAGCGCAAATAGTGGAGGTTTTCTTCTTCCACGAAATCCTGAATTGGTACAAGGTCGCAGGCCAATTGCCGCTCGAGCTAGTGTATCTGCCTGAATTTAGAAAAGGTTTCAAAAATAAATATTGAATAAATATTGTTACCGTATATCTTCTAATAAGGACCCATGGGGCCTTATTTTTCAACCCCTCTTTGGAGGTGGGGCCTTATTAGAAGGTGGGTCCTTATTTTTCAATACAAAAATGACAAAAAAAAATTTTTAATGACAAATATAATTTGAAAAAGTAAAAGTCTTGAAAAGCATAAAAGTGAAATCGAATTTTAATTTTCTTGGACGCCAGTGAAGTTACTTAATTGGCTGTCGTGTTGCTCTCTCTCAATATTTTCTGTTTTCAGTTAAGATGAACGATCGGCCGGCTAACAATTTGCGCGCAGCAGAAGCTTTTCTCTCAGTTCCAGCAAATTTGGCTTTGATGCAATATGGTCGTGATCTTTCAGCCGCCGTAGAAAAAGAATTCCAGAAGCAACTCAACGGCTAATTTCTGACGATGAAGACAAGCTCCAGCTACATCAAGACGAAGGAAGCAAAAGAAAAAAAGAAAGCTACACCACTACGACGCTGCTACAAAGTTGGAGGCTATCAAATGGGCTCGTGAAAAAAAGTCAGCCAAATCAGGAGGGAAATTAAATATTAAGTCAGCAGCTCAAAAATTCAACGTCGACAGGAAATGCGTCAGAAACTGTATCAAGCAAGAGGGTGAGCTGAAGCAAAAAGTGTAAGATTTTTAGAGATGATGACGGGACGGGACGGGACAATTCCGTCCCGTTAATTTTAGAGAATCGTCCCGTCCCGGAATCCCGCCCGGAAATTTTTTGGCACCTGTCCCGTCCCGGTGTCCCGTCCCGAAAAAATTCAATTTTTCAACAACTACCTTCAACTTGTAATTACAGTCAACTAGAGATGATGACGGGACGGGACAATTCCGTCCCGTCCCGTTAATTTTAGAGAATCGTCCCGTCCCGGAATCCCGCCCGGAAATTTTTTGGCTCCTTTCCCGTCCCGGCGTCCCGTCCCGAAATTTTTAAATTTGAATTCTGACCCGTCCCGTCCCGAAAAGGTCAAGCCATCATCTCTAAAGATTTTCACTTTTTGCTTTTTTCGATTCTGTTCTTGACATTTAACAAGCCGTTCGTCAACATCCCCAGCTCGATAAAATCGCTGAGTCAGTGGTTGTTGAGCTGGTCAGCAGTAATTTTCTAAGCTATTTGTACTTCCCATATTTTTTCAACTTTTCAGGTGGCTTGGAGGCGACTGCAGTCTGGAAAATGTGCGAGTGAAGCATAAGATAGCCAACAAGAAGGTTTGCAAACTGAGTGGAAGTGCTGCAACAAAGGAAGAAAAGAAGTGGATTCATTACTATGACATGGACTTTCTCAACTCACATTTGGATCACACGGAGCACACTTCTTTTATGGCTACAGCTCAGATTACTCTGGACGAGAATAACAGTGAAGAAACTTTGAATGGTGTGCCTCGTTAGCAAAATTTTCCGATTTGACTTTTATATTTCTTTTAATAAGCTCTCCACCGGAATTGAAAAGTTGCAAGAAATTGTAAAAGCGAAGCGCCACAAGCTAACCGAAGGTTTGTAAATTTAATTGTACTGGTCTCTTCTATCTAGATTTATAGGATACTCCTCGAAAAAAGAAAGAGCGTGCAGATTCTGAGCTGGATTCAGCTATATCGGATCTTGTGAAAAAGAATGATGTGAGCATTCTGGCCATGGAAGTGGATGACATGCTGAAGCAAGATCTTGCTACGGGTGACAAATCTATGATTGCTTCCTTCAAAACGAGCCTCCGCACTTTTCTAAATGAATACGAAATAGTCTTAAGTCTTCCCGATGGAGTGGTATCTTACGAAACGAATGGTATGGATAGATATGATGATATGAAGACACTGATTAGGAGCATCCCTGTTGAAGCATCTTCTTATCCGTTGTTTTGAGTTGTTGAAGTGAATAAAAATTATTGAATCTAGTGATGTTGTCTAATTTTTTCGGTTAGTTTTACTTTTATTTTCATCTTCTCTATTCCTCATCATGCTTTTAAGAAATTACCGAGGTCGACGCGTGGTTGAGAACTTCTTTGGAATCCTTGCAGCGACTTGGCGATGTCTTCTCTGGGATATAGAAGTGGGACAAAGAACAAAACGCCGACTGTATAATCGAAGCCACTGTTGCGCTTAACAACTTTATACTTGATGAGATAAAAGGGAAAACGGGTAATCCATCAGGTTTGTGAACAGCTCTCTAAGCCAGGAAATTCTTTGCAATTTGTATGTTTTTATCTCGCTGACATAGGGGATGAAGAAGATGGACTTTGGCGAAATATAACTAGCAATCATCAACTCCTCACAGGAAGCATCGGACCGGCAAACAAGACTGCAGAAAAGCTGAAAGCGGCTGCGATGCGAAGAAAACTCATCCAGTTTTACTCTGGAGCCGGAAAAGTGAATTGGCAAGACCAGATGATCTAGTTTTTTTTATTGGTATTAGTTTTGTTTCCCTGCTTGAATAAATAAACCTGTATGCATACTTGTTGTAACTTATGATGAGAGCACTGCTAGACACGTGGTCTGGGTGGGCCCCTGGGTATTACCTCTTGTGTAAGTAGGCACTGACTGAGTATTAAGGCCTGGGCAATATACTTACAAATACTTGCAATATACTTGCAATATACGTGTTAGGTATATATACAGTCAACCCTCGATTTAACGACACCCCAAAAAGTTCGTTCCCACCTCGAGTCCGACACTTTTTTTTAACTCGATTTTTGAAGTCTTTTGCCGATTGTCTTTGGTCAATCTAGTCCGAAATATCGCAAGGATTCTGATTATGCCGATCGTTTTTGTTCATGACAACAGTTTTGCCGAAAAGACCCACGGGTACTCGATTTAACGTCATCATATTTTGAAAAAGGAGTGTCGTTAAATAGAGTGCCCGCGGGTCCTTTCGGCAAAACTGTTGTCATGTACAAAAACGATCGGCATAATCAGAATCCTTGCGATATTTCGGACTAGACTGACCGAAGACAATTGGCAAAAGGCTTCAAAAATCGGGCTAAAAAAAGTGTCGGACCCGAGGTGGGAACGAACTTTTTGGGGTGTCATTAAATCGAGGGTTGACTGTACCTAGATAGATGGATACCAGTACCGGGATAACTATTTACCACTACATAGGCAAGACCAACTAGAACGAAACTAGAACGTCCAATTGACTTACATGAGTACTCATTCAGTCAAAAAAATCGGTCATAAGAAACCTTCAGACTGTAAAGCCAATTTTCAAAGTAAGAATTATAGCCGTCAGAATTAGGATAGTTAACGAAAACATGGTGAAATATTAAAAAATCGAATACTGCGACATTCCGGTTAATAATGCAGAAAAAACGAAAAACAGTCCCAAAATAAAAAAAAACACTGAAACTTGGTTAACCGGAAATTAAGTAATTCAAAAAAGTCAACGAAATCACTTTTGTCAGAATACTGACAATCAAATCTCGACCTTGATCTTCAAAAAATATTTAAAAATTGCCTTACTTCCAACACCCCCCCTACGGGTTGAGGATTGAAGATCATGTTCAGCTTGAGGAAATATTGTGAAAATGTTGTCGATGAACATGTTCTTCAAGCTAAAGCTGAAGCTCAATCCTCAACCTCAAACGCGTTCATCAGGTTGCGGATTGAAATTGAATTGAGGAATGAAGTTGAGGTTGAAGATTGAGGATTGAAGAATTTTTAATGAAAGGTCTAATGAAAATCCTCAATCCTAAACTTCAACCTCAATCCTAAACTTCAACCTCAATCCTCCATTGTGAATGAGGTATTATGTACGGTATATAACCAACTGCGAACAGGCATTTATGTACCTAGGGAAGACCTGTTTCAGTTAACTGTAAATAGTGTTTAAACGTCTCTTAAGTAATTTTTACACGCTAAAAACGATAAAACGATGTTTTCTAAAATTTCTCTTACTAAAAAGTTAGGTTTTCAAAAAAAATTGGTTACCACAGGTTGACCAATTGCCTTGGTTCCCCAAGATAAAATTAACCGAAAAGGATACTTTTTAGTAATAGAAAAGTTAGAAAACATCGTTTTTAGCGTATACAGCGTAAAAATGACAAAATTACTTGTTCATTTCCAGGATTTCCTGCGTGTCCCTGCACATATTCAAAAAGGACCCCGTTTGGGAAACCTCTAGCAAGAATATAAATCTCGTAGATTTGGTCGGCTAGACTACCGTAGTATCCACTTCTAAGCTGTCTAACCACCTCTCGGCGATCTGTCCTGATGATGATTCGCTCTTGTCTGTAAATTAGTGTTTAAAAAATATGCTTAGTTATAGTGCCCACTAACTTGTAGCCAGGCCAATCCCGTATGCTTTTCAGGGCAGTCGTTATGGCCAGTATTTCGGCCATATTGCAGTCATGAGATGGAAGTAGTTGAACACTTTTGTTTAGTGGATGCCCTTCATTCACAAAAATGCCGATTCCAGACATCCGTTCAGAACCACAATGTTTAACGGAGCCATCTGTGTAGATCTGAAAAACATTTATGAATAGGAAAAATAATTATGAATGTTCAATGTACAACAAATGGGACTTACAACAATCTCCTTTATATCTCCTTTGTCCTGTTGCTGGACGTCTACATGCAATGATTCTTGTTGCGGGCCTTTTTTCTTGGAGCTAAACAACTCGCCGAGCAGCTTAAAGGGCTAAATTGTTTTATGATTATTGTCAGTTTCAAAGCCTTGTCTACTTTCTAGCAATTTTTAAGAGTCACTGTTGTATTAGTGCTGGCAATTTCGCTGTCAAGTGAATAAAAACAAAAAGACGTTTTTTAAAAGTTTTCCTTATGATTCTCATGATTTGCTCAAAGCGTTAAAAAGCAAAAATTATAGTTTTTGGAACTATCCTTAAATAGGTAATATTTTTTGTAATAGGGAACATATTTAAGTTCGTCTTTTGGCGAATAAATGGAAAACAAATATAAATTTATACTGCGTGTTAAACTACATTGAAAAATTGGTCGCTTTTTTGTAAAATAAGTACTCATCGTAGGATAGTGCTCAACTACTTTAAAAAACAAGATAAAAATGTCGTAGAAAGATGAACTTATTTCAAATTTTAAGAAACCTCTCTCCCATTTTCAGAAAATTAAAAATAGCAAGTCACTTTCTAAGATAATGTAGTCTCAAAAATAACCAACCTTTTTAAGCGTGTCACTAGCGTTTGAGAAGATTTTCCAAAGTGGCTTCGAAAGGGCTCCAGAAAAAAAGTATCCATTTGAGTTGGTCAGCACCTCAACCTTTTTTCTCTAAAATATGAAACTGTAGAATTACGGGTAGGGGTGGTTGTGTTTACCTCAATACATATAGAGACAAAAAATTTAAGTCATATATTACTTCAAACATTGCAACAGCAAAATTTAGACACCGTCAAACCTCGATTTAGCAAACGATCGGCGAAATCGTAATCCATGCAAATTTTGGGGCCGGACTGTCAAAACAGAACTTTTTTTAAGTGGGATAAATTGGGTTGGGGTAAAAAATTGGGGTAAAAAGTGACAGTCCAAGCTCGAGAACGAATTTTTGGATGCTTAATCAAGGCTCGACTGTAGTCGGATTTAGATTCAGGGAATCATATAGGTATCAGGATTGTATTCAGGGTGGTATACTGGACGATTACCTGCTGAGGATATTATACAACCACCCTGGTTGTATTTGTTTAGAGTTTGCTAAAAATTAGCTTATCGTCAATATAGAACCAAAATTTGTCCCAGATGTAAGTTTAGGTTAACGAAGCATAAGAAATAATTAAAAAGACTACGATTTTTATTATAAGTAGGCTTACCTTGACTTCGACTTGAAATTCATCTTCTTCTTGACATTCGAAATGGAAAGTACGTTTGGTCATGACAACAGGCTTTTATAGACTTAAAGCTAAGAGTAAAATTTATGTGAAAATATATAATTTTGACTTGTTGACCTAATCTTACATCAAAAGATAAGCAGATTTCACAAATAAATGTTGATAATATGTGTCAGAAATGTAACGCGCATGGCTCGTTCGAAACTGCAAGTGGAGGCATGGATATTTATTCCAATCTTTGATGTTTATGAAATCACCTAACTTTTTTACTTATTTTTAATAGCGTTTGCCCACACTACGGACGGGTTTCGCTTTCCGCTGATATTTGCGTAGCATTTTTCGATTAATTTCCAGCTAATATTTCGAAGAATTTTTTAAGTTACTTTTCGAACTTCGGTTTACATCGAAAAAATGCATCTATGATCAATATGTCAGTGTGGCGCAATGATATTCGTTGCAGTATCTCTTTTATTGTCGCAGGATCGATCTCACCCCGAATCATATTTTTTTCTGTTGATTCAAATAATTTTTCAAAAAACTCTCACCAATTCTCTCACTCATTCCAATTTTTCTCTCACCAACTACAATTTTCATCTGTTTATTTTCAAATTTTCAACCATATTTTTGTTAGCACATCAATTTTTATATATAAGCTTCAAATTCCTGATTTGAAATTCTGGACCCAGCGCAAAGATGCAGAATTTGCAACTCTCGATTGATGATGATGGCCATAGCTTGAATGTCAGAATCATGAAGCACAATTCCACTAGTCAAAAAAGTGGAATGAGTGAGAGAATTGGTGAGAGTTTTTTTGAAATTATTTGAATCAACAAAAAGCTATAATTCGGGGTGGGATCGATCCTACGACAATATATAAGAGACTGCAACGAATACCACTGCTCCACACTGATACATCGATCATATACATATTTTTTCAATGTATTCTTGGTACTAAATTTTTCAACTAATCAAAGTAGAATATCTCGGCCTAAGCTGCTCGATCGGAAATTCCGCGTGCGGGTCAGTAACAAGCTCGTTTAGGACTATCTTTTGACATATAAGGTTCTTTGATAGGCCCCTCGTGCTTTTCCCGTGTGAGCAAAATACAATCACATACCATCACTTTCAATGACTTTACCAATCTTCACACAGCTGAAAAAGCGTCTTTTTCTGTTGCGAGATTTACAAAGACGTTCGTTTTGTACCCTCTTCTGAGATTCAATAATTTTTGTTTTGCGAGATTCATAAATGCGTTTTTTCCTCTTGCGAGATTCATCAAAGCGGAATTGTTATTTCTTTTGATCTTTTCTAAGAGACATATATAATTTTTTAAATTAAAGGCTATGACACATAAGACACAGTAAATAAGGTGTACATAAGGTACATGAGCTAAGAGATATGACATGAGACTTGAACCATGACACATGAAATAAGCCATTTGGTAATAAATGAGGCAAAAACATTAGCCATGGAAAACAAAAAATTGAAAAATGAGTTGTGCGACCGAAACTCGAGCCGTGAGCTGTTGACTCCTTTCAGAGACTCACAGCACTAGTCTATTTTCTAATCTTTTTAGACGTGTGTGTTGAAATTCATAAAGGCATATTTTGTTGTGCATGATTTACAAAAGAATTTGCCTTTTTCCTGTGGTGTTTTTGGAAAAAAGCGTCTTTTAAACTGCTCAAGAATGAAGAGAGACATTTTTAAGTGTGGGAAATTTATAAAAGCGTCTTTTTATATGGGATGATTCACAAAAGCATACGTTTTGTTTGATGTTGTAAGATTGCAGCAAGATTTATCTTGTTTCGTTGTGCTTCTTATGGTGATGGTTCACAAAAAGTCAAGATGAAACGCATGAAATTTAACCATGAAAACGAGCCAATCGCTCTGCATTCTCACGATGTGATAGCACAAATACGACGAAAGTCTCGCTGAAAAAGACTCGAGATATTCTCATCTCGAGGAAAAAATCAACCTTCGAAGATAGAGTAAGACACATCGGACGTCCTACATGAATGACACATGAGACTACACATAACACAGAGGACATGAGGCACAGAAGAAAAAAGTCAAATTTTATTAACGAAGACATATAGACAATGAATACTGAGATTTTTGAGAGCTTAACTCTTGAAGTATTCACAGAAAGGCCTGACACCACCAGAGACGAAGATGCAGCCATCAGTTCCAACGCCCGAATAATAAAGATAGACGACACTCGACAAAAGCACCTGCAAATGATAAAAATAAAATTTTCACCACTTGCTTAAACAGAAGACGGAAGCATGAAAGTAATGTCACACGACAAATTAGCAGGAGACCAAAGACATGACACATGAGTCATAACAAACTCACATGAGCCATGACCATAAAACATGACTATGAGACAAAATACATGGCCATGACACGTGAAACATGACCATGAAAGTATGCAAGAAGGTTAGACCATGATTCAAGATAGATTGCTTGATCCTAGTGTAGAAAAATCACAGCACAGCCCAACCATTTCAAGTTTTTTGCTAGTAAGTGATGATTTCTTTCGATAGGTCTTTCCATGATTTCACAGCTCAATAATCAAGCTTTTCGTAACCTTTTTTGCAGTTCATCATCCAGTCTTCGTAAATCATCCAGTCTTCACTTGAAACGAAGTATCTCACGAGATATTCGAAGCCAAAATAAAACAATCAAATAAAGACAGACTTCAATGGAAACGTTACTGCCGAGGTATTTGAGTACTTGTTGGTATAACGGATTGCGATAAGCTTTTTTTAAGAGTCAAAGAATAAAAACTGCTGATTTCCATAGCTTTTGAGGCCTTAATCATATGTCTAAAAAATACGCTAATTTAGATTGAAAATTTTTACATTTTATCGACTTCCTCCTTTGGAAAGGTACGTGTCTATTAGAGACTACCCTTCAAATAACAACAATATCAAAAGATTCATGTTCAGAGTGGTCGATTTGCATATAAAACTACCCTTAAACCTTATAACTTACCGTCAAATTTCGAATTCCGCTCAAGACAATAAATATTTAAACATTGAATTTTTCATTTATTTAAATATTTATTGTCTTGAGCGGAATTCAAAATTAGACGGCAAGTTATAACGTTTAATACTTAAAACACATAATCTGTAAAAATGACTAAGTGCCTGGCCATGATGGAAAAATGAGAATTTTACTTTTATTCCTATCTTGTAGCCTGAACTCTGGGGAACTCAAAACTGCTAGACCCTTTTGAAAATGACTTTATGAGAGCCGAGCAATGACCGTTTGAAGTTGGTCGGTTATCGGGTGCCACTTTCTTCACTCCTCAACTTCAAATGCCTCTAGCTTCAATTTTTTGTGATCGACCATGAGCTCATAGCAGCTCATTTCACTCCACATTGCAAGCGCTTTCTAATCTATATAAAGGTTTTTTTTTTACATTCAAAACATTTGAAAAATAGGCTAAAGTTTGAAAAATTGTCATTTTAGAAAATCGTTAACTTTAGAAACAAACCTATTTTTAAGTTCTTATTCCGCATTGGCCATCCTAAACTTTGTTGCATTTTGCAGCGCTGTTTCTGCGCTACAAGATAAGCCCAAAAAAAATAAAAAATATATAAGTAATTGTGGTCAAAAACGCACTTTTTCAAAGTAACTCGTACAATGTCGAAAGATGATTTGACGTAAAACCCTTTTTGCACTAGACAAACTCCTGATTCCGACATCGGATTCGTGCTCAGAATGGTCGATTTGCATGTAAAAACTGGTTTCACACGTAATAACTCACTTTCAGATTTCAAATTCCGCTCGAGACAAAAAAATACATTCAAACGTGCTCAATTAAACTTTTAGAACTCCTTTAGAAAAGAACCCAAGAACCAGGTACAACAAACCGACAAAAAACAAACCGGTTTTTCAGTTTTTTTTGTGATATGTCAAACCATGTTTGTCAGTTTTTAACACTTGAAAGGCTGTTTGTACTAAAAGTAGCGTTTTTTTAGAACTTTGTGCTGAATAAGATAGGAGAAAAAAATTATCTCAAAAAGTACTCTTACCATGGAACCTTCACGGGTTGACTTTATGAAATCGGACAGTTTGGAGTTGTTTTAGTTATTTGATTGTATTTTTTTGTACGAGAACAACTTTGCGCAGCTGTAAATCTTATCTAGCGCCTCCCCGAAAATGACAATATGTACCTACTCTAGAATGCTTCAAAAACTTATTCAAAAACTTAAAAAAAATCCCAAGCAAAAGAAAAAGGAAAAATAAAATTTGAGAAACTAAACGTCTTCCAAAATATCAATGGTCTAAGCCAAAACTTCGAGGCATTCTTTGCCCTTTTTATGAGGGGGTGTTCTGGTAAAAATATATGATAACATGCTTAAAGGAAGACAGACTTTAGGGGGGGGGTGTATTTTGAATAGAAAATGGGACAAAATGATTTGTCTTGAATTTTAACAAAAAAAATTCAGGTGATATGGATTGATATCCACCTACCCAGGTAATACCTACTTTGGTGGGAAAAATCGACATTTTTGCTATGCAGTTTTGCTATGCAATTTTGGGTAGGAAAAATAGTTTACTTTTAGATTTGATTATCTTTTTTTTTTGGGCCATTTGTGTGAAAAAAAAGCCCATTTGGTTATTTACTTTCCGGTGAAGTTATCGTTTGGTGAGATTAATTTTGGTGAGATAATCGTTTGGCGAAATGTATTTTGGTGACATTCATTTTGGCGAGTTAATTGTTTGGCGAAATTTATTTTGGCGAAACAATCGATTGGCGAGTTAACTGTTTGGTGAAATGTCTTTTGGCGAATTAATCGTTTGGCGAATTAATCGTTTTGGCGAAACAATCGATCGGCGAGTTAAACTTTGGCGTAGGATAACCCCACCGGATTTTTCTAACTTTAGCTAATTTTATTTTTCTTTTTAACATCTTGTTTTTTTTTCACACCAATCGATATTACCATGAATCCATCCGACAAAAAAAAAATTCTATATAAAAATTTCAGGCTTTCCGAAATTTTTGGAAATTTTTGAGAACTTTTGTTTTTTTTTCGCAAATTTCAGAGGCATAGTCATACACAACCTCATACTAAAAATGTAGGCATGCTTCCTCGCGTCATTTTGAGTATAAACTTATATACAATCATGACCACTGCAGCACCGGTTAAAAAGATAGTTCTGAAATAGTTCCGAAAACTACCAGGACGCCCCTGAATTGGACCAGGGCAAGTTTGCTTGGACGTTGGAGCACTAAAATCGATTCATTTATCGAGCAATCACCCAAGCAAAAGTAGTGGCCTACAATGAAACGTAAACAGTGACATAACATTTTCCTGCTTGTTGAAAAAGAATATGACCGATTTTTCATTATGCGGTCATAATCTAGATTATGACCGGTAATAAAGTGCGATGCATAATACGACCACCCGTTATTTTGCAAATTTCTAAATAAGGGCCTCGAAATAAAGACTTTTCGAAATAATTCTTAAAATCCACTATTACCATTTGAAAAAGCGCGCTAAAAAACGTTGGTTTCAGTACAGAATCCAGATGTGGCAGCAGTTTCAGTAATTTTTTTTTGGCAAAATATGATATTTTACCGGTGCATATTTATACGACCAGCAGCATCGACTTGCGATATTCTGATTTTATTCGATTTTTATTCGCCTTACGGCAAAAAGCTTACGGAGCGCGAGAAAGGTATCTTACGTTGGAGTCAGTCTAAGGGCAATAGGGAGAGAACTGGGTCGTACGAAATACGTTGTCAAAAATTTCCTCAAGAATCCATTATCTGGTGTAAAGAAGCGAAAGGGTCAAAGAAGAAAGCTCAGCAAACGAGACGAAAGGCGAATTTCGAAGGAGGCAAGCAATTTTGCAAGGAGTGCAAACAATATTAAAAAGGAATTAAAGCTTGAAGTTTTCATCTTTAGCTCTTATTTTATCATCCAAATGCCATTCAGGTGTCAAAAACTACTATTCTTCGGTCTCTGTGGAGGAATGAAAATCTTGTGCATGCTAAAATGAATCCTGCTCCTCGCTTCTTCCTCATTCCAAAGATGGTCGGCTCACATTTACTCGTAAAAATATGGGTCGTGATTCGAAGACAGTTAGAAAAAAAAATTTGCTAGCGCATTTTTATGCCAATTTTAGGTAATTTTCCCGGATGAAAAGAAGTTCAACGGCCACTGGAGGGATCTACGCAAGTAACCAATCTATTTTTCAAAGCGCAACTTTGGTGGTGGAAGCGTTATGGTCTGGGCGGGCGTATCGTTTGTGGGTTCCGTTTCTCTTCAATTAACTTCGTGAATATACCCAATAAAATCTGAATTTCGAATTCTAATTACTAAATTCGGCCCTCTAATTTTATATTGCATTTTTTATTTGCATTTTCGTTGTTAATTATTAAAAGTCTTTTCACTAGCATGTAGTTTTAGATCTTAGCTTTCTAATGGGCCATCAAACTCTGCTGAATTATCAAAAGAACGTTAAGGTTAAAAAGTTCAGAAAAACAACGTCCATTTTTTTAAAGCTTTAAATGTCTATATTTTTCAAATCTTCTAGCAGAGTTTGATAGCTCATTAAAAAGCCAAGATCCAGGGCTACAAACTAGTTTAAAAACTTTGAAAAATTAACAAAAAAAATGCAAATAAAAATTGCAATATGAATTAGAGGGCCGAATTTAGTAATTGGAGGGCGAAATTCAGACTTTAGAGTGTGCATTTCAGTTACAGCCTTATACAGCCAAGTCTCGATATAGTGCGACTCCGTTATACTGCAAGTCGCGATTGTGTAAATGGTTTGGTTGGCTGAGAGGGAAACCCGACTGTGGGACATAAACAACACCTTCCCCCCAACCCCGACCTAAAGAGGGTCATACAAACCCCCCTTAGTACGTCCTAACGGGCCTACCAAAGCCTAAACCTAAAAGATAGATAGGGCTAAGATTAAAAGATAGGGATACTTATGGGGTGGGGGCGGGTGGCAGTTTGTTATTTATGGGTTTGTCGATTTTTTTTTCTCGACGACGTTTACCCTTGATATAATGCGACCATTTTTGAAAAATATTGATATAGTGCTGGTCTAGCCGAAATTGCCTTATAAAAATGCATGAAAAATTGAATTTTTTAAAGAATTAGTTAAAATAAAAAGTTCATTGTTTTCGCTATAAAAACTGTTTTCAAAACAATTATTTAGCTGTCAAATAACGAAAATTGAAAGACAACAGCAATTTGCAATCGATTCCGTTAATTATACTAGTTTTGCTTCGAAAAAGGCCACCTTCGATATACGTTTAGACTTTCGTCAAATTAAAAAAAATTGAAAATCTGATCTTTGTGAGCTATTTATACTTTACGGTTTTTTCTTCAGATAGGGTAATAATGAAAGATTCGCTGAAAAATCGAAAGTGTCCGGGGGTTTAGACTTGTGACCTGAACAAAAAACAGCCTTTTTCCTGTATTAAAATCGTGTGACGGAAGGCTTTAAAACTGCGCCACTCAGCACACGTCCAAAAGTAAAAAGTTACATTTCCGGCCAAAAGCCGTGCTCTGTACAAAAAAGTTGGAAAATGTTTAAGTCCGTCTCAATGTTCAGATCAAGGGAAAAACAATCTTTTTATTGTAGAATAGGGTCTTTTCGAGGGTTGCTTAGCGTATGTTAAGATGGTCTTAAATCTTTTTTATAGTTTGAAAAACATGTCTTAGCTTGTTTAAATATACACGCAAGCTAACTCTTACCTAAACCTAAAAAGTCATAAATAAATAAATCACGAAGCGTTAAAAATAAGGTTAAAAATAGCCGTTATCCAGCTGCTCAAACCTAATATCACATAATCAACTCGATATTAAAGTAATTAGCCTTGATCGAAAAACAAGCACTTGAAAGTTTGACCAAGATATAACGCCACACTCGCTATGACGCCTATCTGAAATGGTCCCAAAGCGAGACTCAACTGTAGCATACCGTATTTCCTGAAATTTCTCCCTCCCCTCTAATTTCTCCTCTCCCTCTAATTACTCCCCCCTCTAGAAGAGGATCGAAAAATTACTCACCCTCCTCTGATTTTCCCCCCTCTAATTACTCTCCCCTCTTTAATTACGCTCCCCCACACGAATTAAACATAAAAATTAAAGAAAACAAAGATTTCCGTGATTTTAAACGCCGAGCTGATGGTCCATGCTCCAAATTTGACAATTCGTAAAAAAAAATTCTTTGCCACCACAAAAATTCAAGGATAATGTAACATTGTGGATAATGCTCTAGGAGTGTTGGTTATATAGCTAGGTACCAAATTTATTAGAATACTTTATGGGTTCACTTGAGAAGGTTGTTTAGACCTTAATTCACTGTGGATGTTTAAACTTCAAGGTCCTAGCCCTGCACCCTTGTAGTAGACGGGTTAATATAAATAGCATCTAGCAGGCTGACCTAAGCAAAAACGTCCAGACCTAAGGTTTTTAGCTGACTAGCAAAAGGTAGATGGACTGGGAGATGCTGCTAGTCCAATACTTCACAACTGATTTTCTGTTGTTTTTCAAAGTTTATCCTGAGGTCCTGCTTCTCGTATTGGTTGCTTGGGGTGTTGATCCTAAAGAATAGTGAGTATTTGCTTTTTAGCTAAGGTAATAGGTGGCATATTTTCATTACTTTAAAATGGCTCTGAAAGTTGGAGCTATAAGCTTTAATATTGTAATTGTCTAGTGTTGTGGAGTGCCGGAGTAGAGAGTTTCTAGACATGTGCTTTATTCATCTTTGGCACTAGTGTTTGTTCGTTTACATTTGCAGCAGATAGCAGTGATGCTAATAGCTCAATCGGATAGTTAAGTGCAAGCCCTAAGTCTACTATTAAGAAAGAGCCTGATTTAAGTGGTAAACGAGAGATTAAAGACAAGCTAGTCCTGTGCCAGAAAGGCAAAAGCTGCATGGCTGAAAATTTGACTAAATGTAGTCTCCCTAACACCAAAATGTGAAAAATTTCGTAGAGCCTTCGGCGCTGTATTGTTGAAAAATTACTCCCCTCCAGTGTTGTGAAGGCACCGGTGACGGTGCGGTGCCCGGTGCCGTGATATGTTGGTCGATGCCCGGTGCGGTGCTCGGTGCCGCGATTTTTAGGGTCGGTGCCCGGTGCGGTGCCCGGTGCGGTGCCCGGTGCGGTGCCCGGTGCCGGAAAAAATCATTTACAACACTGCTCCCCTCCCTCTAATTACTCCCCCTCTAGAGAAGGGTTAAAAAATTTCTCTCCCGGGGGGGAGAAATTACAGGAAATACGGTAATGGCAAAACACGATTGAAAAATAAGTCTAGTGCGACACTCTTGGTTCCCGAAATTCACCCAAATACCCCTCAGTATAATTCTCTTGCTATCAGATTGCCTTTTCAAGGGTGGAGCTGAGGGAAAAAAGTTCTTCAATCACAAACACAAAAATCTTATCTCATGCGTGAAATTCTGTCTTTTTACATTTTTGTGTCTCCAGAAATAGTCAGCAATAAATTCTGAATAAAAAATGACAATTACCGCACATGAGTATCGGATTGTTCAAAACATAAATGTACGATCTGTTATATATACCAAAAAAGCATAATCCCAACAGATGCTACAAGTGTTATTTAGGGAATCAGAAAAAGATTCCCACTAAAGGCGGTTTATCGAATAGGTCAAGTCATATATTTTGCATGCATTATTTGGTTTGGTTGCGTTGTTATTGTTGGTTCTGTTCGCAATAAAGTTTTGTCTTATTTTATGTTTTGCGTTCGTCGTTGCAAATTTATACGGTCGGTTAACCGAAGCGGACCGATTTTTGACAAATTAGCCGGGAACGATAACCGGGTGCATTGAAAATGCGGTAAATAAACCGACCGATTACGAAATTAACCGACCGTATCCTACCCTAGTTTATATTTTGCAGCTAAGACCCCATTATTTGGTTCTAACGAGTACTACACCCTATCGCTTGCCATTAGACTTTAAATCGTGAAGCTCTTTTTAGTATACTTGACTACATGGACGTAAGTAGTCCAGATAGTGTATATTAATCCATATACCTAAGCTGCTTTAAATAGCATCGGGAACTTTGGAAGCACCCGGTAGCATGCAAATGTAGTTTTAGACTAATAGCAGTAACCATGAATATCCGCGGATTTCAAAAAACATAAAATTTCGATTTTTGTCAAGCAAAATCAACACGACATGACGACCATTCACCATACAGTACAAATTTGGCTCCGTCTGACTATTATCTAAGATTAACCCTGAAAACCACCACTTTTCACTTTCAAGGGGCAAAATCTCAATTTTTTTCACAGCAATCTTCAAATCTGATTGCGAAAGGTCCTCCGCCATTGAAAGAGCTTTCGAATGAGTATAAACATGCAAATAAAAATATTACACTAAGAAAAGTTTTCCTTTGTGACCAAACATGTACTCAAATTGGCGACAGACGTTCCCCGTCCCAAATATTATATAGAGATTTACCTGTGTTCAACATCACATTTATAAAAATACATATGCGAAAGTTGTCGGTCTAAAAACAGATATTCGCGCATTTGATTCAAAGCCATTAAGGTCCTTGTTTTTTTCTTGTCAGGGTCATTACTATGCTGCCAAAAAACGGGGAAAAAGTGATCCAAATGTTTAAAAAAGCAACAATCTTTTATTCCAACCAAAAACATAAAAACTCATAAACAATAGTAACTTGATCGATTTTTTGTTGCAAGCAGTATGGAAAATACTGCTATTAGTGCTATTAACCTCCCTTCTTCTTGGACACTCCAACAGTGCGTCCCTTGCGACCAGTGGTCTTGGTGTGCTGACCACGCACTCGCAGACCCCAGTAGTGGCGCAGACCTCTGTGCAGACGGATCTTCTTCATCCGCTCGAAGTCGTCACGGTACTTGCTCTCCAGGTTGGTCGACAGTATCTGCATATGGCTGGATTAGATTGGTTTGGATTACTTAGTGTAAGTAGGCTACCTGACTGTTCTTGCCGTCCTTGATGTCTTTCTGTCGATTGAGGAACCAGTTGGGGATCTTGTATTGGGTGGGGTTGAGCATGATGTTGGTCAACTTCTCCATGTCATCCTCTGACAATTCTCCAGCCCGCTTGTGCACATCCACATCTGCCTTGCGGCACACTGCAAATGCAAATCGACGGCCAATTCCCTTAAATAGACATGAATTTTTAACACAAGTATTACCACATCTAATAAAAAAAAATTTGTGGCTAGTCTAATTACTAGACTTACAAGGGAACATAAGCTTCAATTCGAAAATTCTGACAACGCCATCTTGCAGAGTATAGTTGATTTACTGTATGAAATTTCAATTTTTATGGCAAACAGACAGAAAAAATCCAATCTGGAGACTCGACAAACATGTAAAAATAGGCGAAAATCGCCTTGGTCCCCCTGTGGATTTTTGAAACCTATTTTCTCACAGTCGCACCTCGATACAGTGATACCTCTAAAAGTTCGATCCCCATTCGGGTCTAAAACTTTTTTTCAAAAATAGTCGGACCCAGCAGGGGATCGAACTTTTAAAGATGTCCATACATTGAGGTTTGACTGCAAAAAAATATGTTTAAAAAAATCAACAGGGCGGACCAACGCAGTTTTAGGCTTGATATTTCTCGAGTCTCCAGATTGTATTTTTTTTCTGTCTGTTCGCCAAAAATATTGAAATTTCATACTGTAAATCGACCATGCTCTACAAGATGGCGTTGTAAAATTTTTTGAATCCAATCGTACAGTTAGATATGTTCTCTTGATAGTACATAGAAACCTTAGAAATCCAAAATTACAAGCAGGGTTTAAGCTACGTCTAAATGAGTGCCGCTCTTTTCATACTCATATTCCTTTACTCAGAAACGGACATAACATTTTTTTCTACGTAGAAAAACTTAGCAGTGGGTGTTTTCTTGTAGCTAAGGGATAAGGCTACAAAATAAGATATTGGTAAACGTGAATAAAATCCAGCGGATGTGCTGGATTTGCACTCCACAGCCACACACCTGCAGTGACGACTCGAATGCTGCTTCAGAGTCAAATGTTTACCACATTTTTAAAACAATATCCACTTTATCAATAGCTCATTTTGTGCCATTGTCCACTGGCTAAAAGATGGAGGAAAAAATAAAGCTACAGTTCACTCTCGATATAACACCTACCCCCTCAAGTTCGTTCCCGGCTACTGTCCGACACTTTTTTGAACCCAAATTTTGAAATTCTTTGTTTGATTCGCCAGTCTGGTCCAAAATATCTCAAGAATTCCGATTTTGCCAATTGTTTCTGAGAAAGTTGTAACTTTTCCCAGTAGTACCCGCGGCTCCCGATACAACACCACCGATTTTGTAAAAGTGGCGGTGTTATATCGAGAGCCGCGGGTACTAACAGGAAAAGTTACAACTTTTTCAGAAACGATTGGCAAAATCTGGATCCTTGCAATATTTCGGACTAAACTAGCGAAAAACATTTGGCAGAAAATTTCAAAAATTGGGTTATAAAAGTATCGGACAGTAGCCGAGAACGAACTTGAGGGGGTGGTGTAATATCGAGAGTGGACTGTATTTAATAGTGGGAAGTATAAAAAGAGCCTAATTCACTGTGGCCGTACCTTAAGACCCTTTAAAAAATTTCTGCTTTTAACTTTAGATTCCTCAAATTTTTTCGCACACTAGCTTGAGACAGACAAAATACATTTTCCAATATCCGAAATTTTGCTTACCTTGATGGCGGTCAAAGCATAAGGCACTTTGCGGTTACCATCAATGTTGGTGTTCATGACACGGTGAATGTGCTGGAACTTCTCCGGCATTATCAGCGACATCTTGAATCTAGCCTTCAGTCACTCTCACAAATCTAACGATCAAGCCAAACTGCAAAAATAAAAAATTTGAATATTTATTAACACACAAACACTCAAAACTGCAAACAAAAACACTCGAAAATTCTATCAAACCATCCACAAAATATTTTTATCTACAAAAATGTCAATTCCTTTCAAGACAAAAACCATTCAAAGTGGATTTGCAGTTTTTAATCCAAATCCTAGCAGGACTTAGTAGTCCATGTACTGTAAAGGGCAGCATCAAATGCAGCTCGGCAGTTTGATGCCTCCTTCTTGTTGTTGCTATGTTGGGTGGTGCGTGTGCAAAATGGTGGAGTTAGTCTCTTTTTTGCATCTCAGCTGTATGCTTATATAAGTAATTTGGTGTCTGATAAATGGTTGTGGTAGTTCTCTCTTTCATTTCTTGAAAAAAAAGCCTCCAACTTTATTGTTTTTAGTTTACTTGAGTTTTTCGTTTAGGTTTTTAGAGCTTTGCTTTGTTATTTTGAATGCTGAAACCAAGTTCGATTCCACCTGTGGGTAGACAACCTTTTTATTTTGTTCTAGAGTGAATTTAGCAGTTTTTCTGTAAAATAGTTGAGTTTCGACTTGAATGAATCAGCTAGCAAAACAATTGAATAAGGGTAGGAGATTAACTGTGACAGGGACACTTTATGTGCTAATTTTTGGAACATCGATTTATTCTTAAAATTTTTCGGAAAGTCATTCTTGATATCAAAATATCTTCCTATATTGGAATGCGTTGAGATCAGGTCAAAATTTATTTAAAGAGCTTGAATATCTGCTAATATCTATGGATTCAAACTTGAGATGTCTTTTAATTTCGTGATTTTGCTTCATAATGTAGTTTAAAAGTATGATTAATTGATTTCAAGTGATTTCAGTCTATATTTTGCTTGTGGCCAACTAACAAAAGCCCAGAGTAGAAGGAAGAGCCATTCAACTGGTTCCCCAACCCTTGTTAGATCTCTACTGCGAAAATGGGAAGTGAGTGCCTATAATTAATAAAATGTTTGATTTAGCAGAAAAATTATTCCTTCTATTTCAGTAAAATTCCTGGAGTTCGTTAAGCCGTTCTGCGGCTTTGTGCCGGAGGTATCAAAGCCCGAGCGAAAGATCCAGTTCCGTGAAAAGATGTTGTGGACAGCCATTACTCTGTTTGTTTTCTTGGTGTGCTGTCAAATCCCTCTTTTCGGTAAGATTTTTTCCAAGGGATACCTTTTTGGGCGGTATAGGGCTTTCACTATGTCAACTATATCAACTTGGCAACTCATAACCACTCAAAATAGGTTTTTTTTGGTCATGTAGAAAAACTTGAATTTGCGGGAAGGAATAAGTTGTGCCATTTCAGTTTGTGCCCCTTCAGTTTGTGCCCCTCTATCAGCAATTATAAACTGATAAAATGCCAATAAAAAGGGCACAAACTGAAGGAAATGGTACATTTTACTCCTTCCCGAATTTGCAAGTATTACTATCTCAAATTTTTACATGCTTATGTCTGTTTGCAGGTATCATGTCAACAGACAGTGCGGATCCCCTATACTGGCTTCGTGTGATCCTTGCCTCCAACAGGGGAACCCTTATGGAACTTGGTATCTCTCCCATTGTTACTTCTGGTCTGATTATGCAACTACTGGCTGGTGCCAAGATTATTGAGGTTGGAGACACTCCCAAAGAAAGAGCACTGTTTAATGGAGCTCAAAAATGTAAGTAATTTTTCGAAATTTTTGTTTTTTTCACATTTATGAAGTAATCATCATCATTTAGTGTTTGGAATGGTAATAACAGTAGGTCAAGCCATAGTGTATGTGGTCTCTGGCATGTACGGTGACCCTCACGACATTGGAGCTGGAATCTGTCTGTTGATTGTGATCCAACTGGTTGTGGCTGGTCTAATTGTGCTTTTGCTAGACGAACTGCTTCAGGTAAGATTTTTTCTGTGAGATTATGTCTTTCTTTTAATAAAATTTGCCTAACAAATTCCACTTAAAGGTTGAATTCATTCAAAAACAATAAAGTGTTGCTCTTTAGAAAGGATATGGTCTTGGCTCTGGAATCTCATTGTTTATTGCCACCAACATCTGTGAAACGATTGTTTGGAAAGCATTCTCACCAGCGACTATGAACACCGGTCGAGGAACTGAGTTTGAAGGGGCAATCATCGCTCTATTCCACCTTCTAGCCACCCGAAATGACAAAGTGCGTGCCCTTCGAGAAGCCTTCTACCGCCAGAATCTGCCCAACCTAATGAACTTGATGGCCACTGTCTTCGTATTTGCTATAGTGATATACTTCCAAGTCAGCTTTTTTCATAAAGAATCCAAATTCATATATGGCAGGGCTCGGATCTCAAAATTTTTAAAATAAGGACATTTTAGGGTATTTTGGCGAAATATGCAATTTTATCAAGTGCTTATTGCTTTTTTGGAGCTAAAATTAAGATTTTGACGTTAAATTTTTGGAGTTTTGGAGATTTTTTAGTCCCTAAATAAGGAAAAATCTTATTAATAAGGACAGATCCGAGCCCTGATATACGGTCACTTGGTTTTGGAACCTCAGATTCGAATCCGCATAGCTGCATGTTTATTTTTTAGCTAACTTCTTTTGAGTTAAAGGGTGTTTAGAAGGGTTTCTGTTTTTTCAGACCTATCGGCTTAAAAAACCGGTTTTTTCAATTTTGGTTCAATCTTAAAAACTCAAAAATAGGCAACGAAAAATAAAAATATGCCTGCAACCAAGCAGAATCGAATTTGAAACTCCTTCGAACCCAAAAAACTTTGTAATTTCTTCCAAATTTGAGCTAACATCAATTTTTCCAGGGTTTCCGAGTGGATCTCCCAATTAAGAGTGCCCGCTACCGTGGTCAGCACAGCTCCTACCCTATCAAGCTGTTCTATACCAGCAACATCCCCATCATTCTGCAGTCTGCTTTGGTGTCTAATCTTTATGTGATCTCTCAAATGTTGGCAGGTAAAACATTTTTTGTCCAAACAACAGCAAAGAATCTACGCCTCTGGTTTTATTTCAGCCAAATTCGGTGGCAACATCCTGGTTAACCTACTAGGCACTTGGTCTGACTCCACCGGGAGCTACAGAAGCTTCCCAACTGGAGGTATCTGCTACTACCTGTCACCTCCAGAGACGCTGGCCCATGTGCTGGAAGACCCTATCCACTGCATCATCTACATAGTGTTCATGCTCGGCTCGTGCGCTTTCTTCTCTAAGACCTGGATTGATGTGTCTGGCTCTAGTGCCAAAGATGTCGCTAAACAGCTCAAAGAACAGCAGATGATTATGCGTGGACACAGAGAAGAGTATGATTCACGAGTTGAACAGATACATTCCAACTGCAGCAGCTTTTGGAGGACTGTGTATTGGAGCTTTGTCTGTTACTGCTGATTTCATGGGTTAGTAGATTTATCTTTTTTGTAAAAAATGGTAAAAGAAGTATTGATGAAGGACTAAAAATCTAAAAATTTTCTCAAGTATCCTAAATAAGATGCACTTATAAGCCAAATTGAAAACAGAAGGTCTTTTGGATAAAATAACACTTTAATTTAAACTCCAATCCCCAAATAATATTTTTCTCAAAAATTTAATTCTGTTTAGACAAACACGTAATACCGCTTTTAGTTTTCAGACCTATTAAGAATATATATAAATTTTCTCAACTTCGTTGCGTGTCATGTCGGCTTAGTGGTTAGGATTCAACCTTGTGAGAGAAAGGTGTCACGTGTTTGACTCCTTGTGTCTACATACATAATTTTTCTCTCATATTCTTGACAATCGATTAAAAACTAGTCGCATTTAATCTATTCTGGACATCTCAAAAGCAATTGGTGTCAGGAATAGTAGTTCTGCTTGCAGGATTTGAATGCTAAAAAAATGGTGTGCACTTAGGTTGAGGATCTTTTCAGTGATCCTTTAATCAGTACACATGCCTACATTTATAAAATTTTTACCGAAAAGACGCTTTAAAGAGGGGGGGGGGGCAACATTTTTTGGCCAGAATGGTTCGAATACCACGACGAGCATGCATTCTTTTTTGAATGTTTTTTTAAATTTTGTTATAGGTTTTTTTTCATTTTTCCATAAATTCCTTTTCATAGTTTTATAAATAGACAAAACTTTCACTATCTAGCAATTCTGCTTCTGATATAACCGATAAAATAAACCATCAAAGAGAATTGATGGTTTATTGAATAAGGAGTAGATAACGAAAAATAATAAGTATAGGACACGTCTAAAATTTTTTTGGCGGAATTTACAAGTATTTGACTATAATCTGATGCGGACAGTCCAAATTATGTCTATGATGTCGCAGAACACGAAAATTTATTCCTAGATCTAAATCCGAGATCAGATCAAAATAATCTTTATAACCACCGCCGCCGCCGGCGTTGGCGGCGGCGGCAGCGGCGGCGGTGGTTATAAATATTCAATACGGTATTCTGTATTCAATACGAAAATATGAAAAATGCAAAAAAACCAAAAAACAATTAAAAGGTAGTCACAAAAGTATGTATACTCGTAGTGGTATTCGAACCATTCGGGCCAGAAAATGTTCCCTTCCTTTAAGTGCTTAAATTGATTAATATCTGTCTGATTTTATTTTTTAAGGCGCTATTGGATCTGGAACTGGAATTCTGTTAGCTGTGACCATTATCTACCAATACTTTGAGATATTTGTGAAAGAACAGCAAGAAATGGGTGGTGTGAGCGGAATGTTCTTCTAAAAAAAGATAGATAAGAGGAAGATGTTCTTAGTTTATCTTTGTGCAGTAATTTATATTCACACGCGGTTGTTTTATTTGTGTTTGCTTGTTATAAAAAGCTAAAATATATAGTTTTTTAAAATATTATTTGCAAGGCTCGGTTGCAAACAAGGTCGAACCTCCATACACTATACTCTCTCTATTGTATAATAACAGCCGATCCTCGATAATTCAGCATCCTTGGGGACTGACCATGCGGTACCGAGCTATCGAAGGTACTACCGTATTATCTCTAATAGGGTTGGCAAGGGTGGTCTTAAAACGACTTGCCGACTAGTTGCTAGGTTTGTGAGCACTTTTTGAACAGGCTGTAAAATCTTCATTTTTGGCATTTCAGAATTTTTAGAGATTCTTTAATATGGCCCCACTTTGAAATAAGGCCCACCTTCTAATAAGGTCTCCACCTCCGAAGAGGTGTTGAAAAATAAGGCCCCAATGGGGCCTTATTAGAGATGATACGGTAAATAAGCAAGGTTCTCAATCATCGACGGTCTTAATGAAATTTAAAGTAAGCACTCCGGTTTATCAAGGGTTTTTTAATTTACTTTATCACAAACCAAATGTTAAACAATCAGATATTCGGTGAGAAGGAACCGCTTAGTTTCTTTTGAACTAGATTCTTCATCTCTAATTGGTATACAGACAACAAAGGATGCCGCCTTTTGCCCCATACCTATGGGGCACTTTCAAAAGACGCCCTAAACCTATGGGGCACTTTTGATCTGGAGTGGGCGGGACCACAAAATTTCATACCCCTTGAACTAAAAATTTCATACCCTTTGAAATAAAAATTTTCTTTTATTTCTTTTCCATACTCGCAGGCGACTAAAAATCAGCGGAGGCTGCCGAAAGTCATACTCGGGCGGCGACTATTTAAGCGGTGCCAGCGCATTGGTGTCTCTACAATCAGAAAAGAGAAAGGTTAGAAACATGCGAAATCCCAATCAAAGTAAACTAACCTTTGAATGATTTTGACTTTTCACTTTCACTGTTGCTCTCCACTGCACGTCCGACAGTATCCGTTCACCCATCACGGCTGGCCTACTCTAGTACATTACAGCACCCGGACAGCTCATACAAGGCATCCCACTTCTGACAGCAAGTACAGCAGTCGTCACCTTCCTCCGAAACACTTATTTTCCAGCCACACTGGGCCATGCCGAAATCCAGCGGCGATCCATTCAGCTCGAAGTGACACCCTTTTGGGCATCGAACATTGACTCAGCCACAGCCTGTCACCTGCTGTTACGTACAGACGCACATACTCCCTACTGGGTGGATGACGGCATCCGAATGCTAGAGAGGCCTAGCTGTGGAGGGATAGGGATGTTGTATAGCAAGCATGCACGACCACCAGCCATAATCCAACCAATAGGGACATAAGTGAAGAGCAACCCTTACCCCGCCCCCTAGTATCAAAGAAAGGGGCAAGGGCAGCCAAGGGGTCTTCCGGGGGAAGGGCTGGGACAAGGACGGTGGTCCTTCTATTTTTTGCGCCCTTTTATATTTAACCACCGGGCCCAACGAGTAGAGGTATACGACCTTGGGCGGGTAGGCCGACCGACCTATCGGCCGGCCTACCAACCCGCCCTAAACATGCATAATCACATTGGGCTAGGTAGTAGGTTTGCATAGATGTAATGGTTGCGCTGTTTATAATGCTATCTTACTTGTAATAAACAGTGCTTGTGAATACCCTTTCTGCCCCTACACAGAGTACCCATATCTCATAACCCTTGGTATTATCTCACTATTCAGAATCGTGTCCTGTGCAGTTGCTAGAACTGGGGTTGTAGTACCGAAAAAGAGGTACTCAAGTAGTAGCGCCAAGGCTGTTACTAGGTAGCGGTATTCAGGTGAAAGTGCCTAGGTAGTACGACCTTATGCAAGACTGACATTTTGCAGCAAATAAAAAGTGTGAAAAAGATAATTACATTCACGGCCTTTCAAAACGCCCGAAAAGGTGTATTTTGAACTTTAAGCAAATTTTTGCGGGAAATTAAAAAACTCGTCTAATTTATGACATCTACATACATTCCAGCTCACTTTTAAAAAAACTGTGTGGCCCAAAAATTTTCAATTTTTGGGTCATAGCCATGAAGAGGCCATCTACAGACCAGGAATTAAGCCACAGGACCAAGCAAAAATTGTGTTTTTGACAGCAACCCCCCGTTCAAATTTGTTACCTAGTTGAGTTTGATATTTTTACCTCAATTTTCAAAGTCTTCTGCCAGCTCTGTTTTGACAATCCAGCCAAAAAAATAGCAAGATCTGCTACTCTAAAAAAGCAAAATCTCGAAATAATGATCGCTATTTTATAAAAGGAGGTTACCCTTCATCTTTGTTATGCCTAGGCTTAGCTTTTTTAAAATATAACCGGTAAAATGATCCTTCTGATTGTTCGGATTCGACTGTAAAATCATAATTGGTGATAGATAAGGAAGGAATTCGGGAAGGCACTTGAGGGAGGTAGTTATATCCAGGTTCGACTGTACGGGCAAAATTTTTATCGTGGAGATAAATCGGTTCACGGCCTTTCAAAACGACCAGTATAATGACCTTACTTTTTATAATTTTTCAAATTTAAAAGTTTTAACTTAAACTTTTCGAATCAAACGTTCTGCGTCGGTTGCAATATTTGGCGCTTATGATTTTCCGGGGGAGGGGCTGTGACAAGGACGGTGGTCCTTCTATTTTTTGCGCCCTTTTATATTTAACCACCGGGCCCAACGAGTAGAGCTTAATCGTGAGAGTGTACAAAGCAAAACTCACTTTTATTGTCATGACCACCAGCATAACTGCCCACAATAACCAAGACTGAGAAGACTGAGCAATAAGAATCAGTTTCATTACTAATTTTTTAAGTGGACTGAATTAAAGATGGTCTTTATTTAGTCCTTTGTATGCTATGTTGTTTTTTTCCAAACATCAATGTTTTTCCGAACATCAAGGAACAAGTGTGCAGTATCGATCCCTACTTTCTTCTGATCTCTGTGAGAATTACTGCCAATTTGTCTTGTGTCAGCCGTCTTTGGTAAACTAAAGCATTTTTTATTCACAGACTGTTATTTTTAAATTTCAAAATTGGTTGATTGGTGAAGGATTGCAAAGACAAAACCAGTTTCAAAGAAAAACAGGGAATTGAACTGTTTAATGCTAAAAAATTAGAACAAACACTCCTGACTCTTTGCTTGTGTTGGTCTGCTCAATAAGTTTGTTTATTTTGAACATTCTTGACGGAATTTAGCGGTCCACCTTCACCATATATCAGCTTGACTCGGTCTCGGGTGACCATCACCTATCTCAGTCATCACGTCTGTGACTGTGGCTTTTCGTTGTAGACAAGGCGAGACTGTGGCTGTGTGGATGTGGCTGCAGCTGTGGCGGTGTTGTAAACACCCCTCAGTCACATTCTGCAACCACAGCCACTCATTGTAGACAGGCTTTAGTGCTTTCCTTTCTTTTTTCTAAAATACAATTGTTGCAAATTAACTTTTAAATAATTTTTAGAATATGCAATTTGCTAAAAATAGGCTTAAGAACAATCTTGAAAAAAAAAATTGTGGTGACTTGATGAAGTAAAACAAAAGAATGGTTAGGTTCCACCGAGATTTGAACTCGGATCGCAGGATTCAAAGTCCTGAGTGCTAACCATTACACCATGGAACCACACATTATGCTCCAATAGCAATTTAGATTAGATTTTATAAAAATAAATAAAAAATAAAAGTAGCTACACTATTGTTAATGTTTAACTACCAATAACATTATTAGATCTTGGGTTAGCATTTTGAAAAATAAGTATTGAAAATTATAGGCGAAATCGTCAACTTCCGGCGAAAGTTGTGTATGGTTTCTTTACACACTTCCTAAAAAACTCATAGCTAGTTTTTCGGTACGCTACAAGCGTTTTAAGTGTGTCAATTATTTGAATTTCTTGGACGTCGTGTTCTTAACAGTAGTTCAGCACCACACCAAAACCTTCCCTAAATAGAAAATAATAGAGGCCAGAGCACAACGATAACAGCTAAGAGAAAGAATATAGTCAGAATGTTTAACCAAAAAATAAAAACGAGAACAAAAGAGGAGACACTTAGCATAAACTTCAGCTTAGAATGCATAAACAGCATTTTTATTGTATTTTATAATAATAATCGTCAAAAAAGTATTGCCAGAGGTAGATAGTCTTTCTAGGGTATTATTGACTATTTTAGCCTCGTTTCAGACAAATAGAAGTAAAAGTGATAAATTTTGAACGTTTTTTACTTTTCTGAGACATACCGCATATAGGAAATCTGGTATGCATGCTTTTTAATGCATCCAGAGCGTATCTCAAAATTTCAAAAAAAAGGACATTTGGTCAAAAAAAGGACATTTTGACCATTTTTGAAGGAAAAAGGTCATTTTATCCAGTGCTTATTGCCATTTCGAAGCGAAAAAAAAAGATTTTGACTAAAATTTCAAAAATAAAAAAAAAGATTTGGGGTCCCGAAAAAAGGACAAATCTTTTTAAAATTACATACCGTATTTCTTCTAATTGCCGCACATGTGCGCTTATTTTTCAATCACCTGAAAATCGGTAATTTTCAAATTCGATCTAGAGATTTTCGGGTGCTTAACCAAACGCGTAAAATCTGAAAAGTGGAATCGGTAGAGCTCGTGGGAGTTAAGAAAATGCATCAAACAGCTTAACAAAATATTTACTCTCCTCCAAGATACAAGTCTTTAAAGTTAGGGGTGTGCGGTAATTAGAGACTGTGCGGCAATTAGAAGAAATACGCTATACGTGCCCTGATCCAGAGTCCCTTTCGAGTGATTTGTGTCTAAGGTACGTGGGTGTGTGCATCTCAACCCTAAGCCCCCTGCGCTTTTTTCAATCAACTTTCAGTTTTAGGCCTGTTTCACAATGCATCCTCAATCCTCAACATCCTCAATTCGCCAACATTGGCGAAGTCCTTTTTGCATTTTTCAGCGAAATATATTTAAGATTTTTTTTGCAAATTTGGTGCCATATTGAAGCTGAGATTCAGGGCTTTTATTTGACACCAAACTTGCAAGAGTGGAAATAAAAATTGCTGATAAAAGCGCGTTTATCCTCAACTTGATCTTAACATTGAGGACCTTAACATTGAGAATTGAGGATCAGGTTGAGGATTATGTTAAAGATTACCAACTTTTATTCATAATTTTTTTATCCGTCTTCTGCAAGTTTGGTGTCAAACGAAAGCCCTGAATCTCAGCTTCAATATGACACCAAAATTGCCAATAAAAATAAAAGTTATCTGGCTGAAAAAGCTAAAAACACTTCGCGAAGGTTGAAGATTGAATTTGCATTGTGGGAGATGCCTCAGCCTGTTCAAATGCACATTTTTTTTTCGGCTGTTCATATTTGATTACAGCAATAACAATTTTAACTTTCAATATCGAATTTTTTATGCTATATGAGCGCCAATGAAAAAAATCTTCCTGTTTTCAAATTTTGTGCACTCACATTTACAATTGTTTATTTTAAGTTTAAATTTTTTTATATATACCAGACATGATTACACATTAATAAAATACAGCACAACAAAATGTTGACAAAAAAGTAATTTTAATAGATTAACAAAAGCAATTAAAAATTAAAAAAATATTTTTTCTGTAGCTTCAAGATATGTTTTTTCGATATGAAATATAATAAATTGCGACTTCAAAAACTTTTTTATTTAGCGATAGATAAACAGGATCAAGAAAAAAATTATAAAAAAAATTAAAAATTTTAAAAAGTAATAAAATAATCTCAGTTTAGAGAATTCTGGGCCTTATTTTGCAAATGGAGAGTTTTTTCCTGGTGTCCCTGTTGTTTTTATGGCTTGGGCATGAAATAGGACAGAATTTGTTAGGATTGACTCAAAAACGTTTCCATCTGATAAAATGACAATTCTCATTTGTCATTTTGCAATCACTGATAAAAACATAAGAATAAGAATTTTACAGCAAATATCAATAATAGCCTCATTTTCTCATATATCTCATACATCTTCACTCAGAAGCGGCAATAAATTAAAGGTAAAAAATATGTTTAAGTACGTTATAGCGTACATTGGCCTGCCACAAAGAAAAAAAGAAACAGCGAAAAAACCAATTGTAAAACTGGGCCGAATTCCGATAAAGTAGACTTACTGTATTTTCTCTAATAGATTCCGTGGGGCTTCTATTTTTCTGATCCTTGATGATCGGGAAAATTTCACGTCGATCTCGAGATTTTTAGATGAAAATCGTAAACCTAAAAAGCAGACTCGGTAGAGCTCGTGGGATTTGAGAAAATGCTAAAAAAGGTTTGCAAAATATTGGCTCTATGTCTTATATTAGAGAAGTGCTTCGAGGAATTCGAGGAGATACGGTATCAGCAAAATGAAACTTTTTTCATTTTTGGGAAACGTCTATGCACCCAAATTTAACTACTGCTCAAACTATTGACGATTAATTATGTAAGGAAAGCACCCGAAATTAGATATTACAGCACATTGAATTAAAGTTAGAGTTTAGCAAAAATATTAAAGACACCAAAATAGAGTTTGCAAAGTGCAGGAAAGGCGATTGATACTTTTTCAAACAATTTCTGTGTTTAAAAGCCGTGTGTTTAACTTTTTTTCGGATTGCTATCACCATTAGAATTAGCAGCTTGATATTCCTTGCCATTGACATTCTTGGTGTCTGGACTAGTTGAAGCACCATTGCCAAATATATATGCAAGCCAGCCTTGCCTATAAGCGCTGATGCAGAGCACTAGTAAAGCACACAACAAAAGGGTGGCCACAAACACATTGCGCACCATTTTGTGCTGGCCTCCACGGTTTAAATGCTTTTCCAGACCGAAATTAGGAGGTGAAGTTGAGGGCTGAGTGCTCGAGGATGTCTGAAGTCGAAAAAGTTAGCAAAAAGTTATTTTTGTGTTTTCGTATTAATGAAAACCAGTGATTGCAAAATAACAATGAGAATTGTCATTTTATAAGATGACAATTTTCAGATGACATGTCAGATGATTAGACAATTTTTCATTATGACAAATTGTCATATGACAAAATGAGAATTTCTCATGATGACAGTTGTCATCTGATAAAATGACAATTCTCATTTGTCATTTTGCAATCACTGATAAAAACATAAGAATAATAATTTAACAGCAAATATCAATAATAGCCTCATTTTCATATATCTTCACTCAGAAGCGGCAATAAATTTTTTTGAGCCCTTTTATTATTATTTTGTAACTAAAAAATAGCCCTTCAAAACGAGCTATCTACATATAGTATTTTTGTCGGCTTCTCCGTCATCATTTTAAATGTCCGTCACCAATTTTAACCCACTTCCCGATTGTATAATATTTTGTTATCATCATATCTAAGGGTAAACCGGGGCGTAGAGCTCAGAAAACTCATCAGAATCGATGTTCGACCAATAAAATAAAAAGTTTTGCCCTAAAAGTTCGAAAATAAGGCATGTTCAAGGCGGTCATTGAACCTTTGACCCTAAAGTTGTTTGAAACAATTGTTTTATTTTTTTGTACTCGACGTTTCTAAGGGTAAATCGGGGTCGCTGAGAACGCTAATGCTATCAGAATTGACATGTGATGCTTAAAATTTTGAGTTTTGCCAGAAAAGTGGGAAAAACCAGGTATGCTCAAGGGGGTCTTCGAACCTGTGACCCCAAATTTTTTTTTCATTTTTAGTTTAAGGCGCTGTTAAGGCGCCTGTTCGGCTTGTTGAAAAATAATGTAGTAGTTAATAATGTAGTAGTTAATAACGGAGCTGGACTTAAATCCGATCGACTCCAATCGGCTTGATTTTTTTTTCACATTTTTGGATAATATTTATATTTTCAGTATATTAGATTGTGGCCTTATGCCTTAGTCACTAAATGAGACCAAGTGAAATTTTTTTAGTGCTGGAAAAAAGTGATGACCCTTTTCGAGTGAGTGGGTATGAAAATGATACTCCCATTATACACAAGGCCCAAGGCTACTTTTTACTAATACAAAAAAACACAAAAATTATTTTTTACTGCTTTCCCTTTCAACCAAAAAATTTCGTAGAAACCCATAAAACCCCATAAATAACCCCCATAAATAACCCGGGTTATTTATGGGGGTTATTATAAATTATGGCGGTTCCATTTGTTACTATATAGGCTCTCACATTGGAGCTCTCACATTTATATAAAGGGACAGCCCTTGGCCCGGACCATGTACCCCAAAGGGCTTTCTATTGAATTAGGGTGCCTGCCGAAGGCAGGTATAGAGATATATTGTAGGTATATTGTATTATAGGATATATTGCTTTTCCGAGTGTTTGGTCTCTAAGGTATGTGTGTGCGCATCTCAACTCCAAGCCCCAAGCCCCTACGCCCCCGGAGAGGCTTGAGATGAATGAGCAACGCTCTTGATCAAAAATGCATCTAGAGACTCTTTTGCCCAGTCTCAGTAAGAAAAACGAGGTAAAAAATCCCTCTCCAGGTGGTTTACTTTGGTCCCCCAAGGCAAAAAGTCAAATTTTGGTCAGAAATTTTTTTTTCCAAAAATGGCCTTCCGCACTCTAAAAACACGTTTTAAGTATGTTTTAATTGCTCACACATCAAAAAACACGCTTTAAGCCAGTTTTGGGCTACGCAGTAGTGGCTTTGTCTATTTAAAAATTAAGAAAATACAATTGAAATAGTTGGAAGGGTGACCGAACACCACGTAAATTATAAATTTAAAAAAAAGCGTGTTATATGTGGATCTGAACTTTTTTGCACATACTCTAAGTACGTCCACTATGAAGATTCCAAACTTTTGTAAAGAAAAGTATTTGATTCGTACGTGGATTCAAACCTATATATAGTAACAAATGGAACCGCCATAAATACCCCATAAATAACCCCCCATAAATAACCCCCATAAATAACCCGGGTTATTTATGGGGAATTATGGGGGTTATTATGGGGGTTATTATGGGGGTTATTTATGGGGGGTTATTTATGACCCATAGTCAAAAAATTTACCGTGCTAGACTCTGGATGACTTTTTGAATCAGCATTATCAGTTCGTAAATTAGTCATAATGGGTTGAATGTTAGAGCTAGGAAGTAAATCACCGCTGAAATCAGCCATATTGTTCCTGTTATGACTGGTAATAGCTGAATGAAGTGAATAATATTAATCAAGTTTGTTTATACTTTTAGAACTATCAAGTACGTACTTGCGGCAGTAGTAGTCTCCAAATTGGTGTGAATTAGCAAGTCACTTGGATCATGTTTGAGTATGTCAACCTTGGCAATCCTGTGGTGTCCGGCACCCACATGTTCTGGTGCTTCAGTAGTTGTGGTTGTATGCAATTGGTTAGCTGATGTAGGCGTGATAGGGGTAGGTCGTTGACGGCCTTTACTGCTGACCCTAGGTGTGGTTGTAGTCGCAGGTTTGACTAAACTTTCCACCGACTTCTGGTCTATAATAAATCCTAAATAGTAGAGGCATAAATAAACTACATCTTGCAGAAAATTTTTCAAAGTTTCGAAGCAGTTTTTTTTAAAGTCATGTCATATTTATTGCTTATTGTTTTATTTAAGCTTAAAGGGGCATGTCCGTGCGTTCAGAATTGATGCCTGCCAATTCAAAAAAATTGTCCTAATCACTGAACTTCTGTACCAATTTTTTAACTCGATTTTTCATAAAGCAAGGCCTATAATTTAATTTTAGGTGTAGTTTTATTAGAAATCAAGTTAAAAAATTAGTACAGAAATCCAATGATGAGGAAAAAATTTTGAATATGTAAGGAAAACACCCGAAATTAGATATTACAATTTTGAACGTACGGCCTTGCCCTTTTAAAAAGAGACTTTCCGAGAAAATAAATTCAAAAATGATGACTTACCACAAATTTTTTTCAAAATTTTTCTGTTACGTCCATTGTGTTCTACAACTTTTTTTGAGTAACTTTAAAAACAGTCCTTGGAAAACATGAATATGGACCGAAATATATACATTTTCTAAAATGCACTCAAAATTTTTTCTTAATTAGCACCATTTTGCAGCAAGTGTTGATTTTGACACCTCTTCTAACAATTTTGTACACATTTGGTGTCATTAGAACCGGCTTAAATTTCGCTTTCTTGTGAGGAATTGATCTGCTGATATTTCTCTCAAGAAAGTCTAGAAACACCCGATTTTTGGAAAATTGGTGTTTTACAAAATGCAAAGAGTTTGTGAAAAATGCCAATTTCTTTATTTTTTTCACAGGCCCGACCTGATTTTTATTGCAGATTCTGATCATCGTAAAAAGCTGAACAAGTTGGCTAGAAAAAATTTCAGCTCGAGTGTGAGAGGAAAAAACTTTAGCCGGTTGAATTTCCTATCTCACATGAAATTTCACACATGAATTTCCCATAACTTTTTTTCTGCTAGGAAAACCCTCAATTCTGACACAGAATTAGTGTTCAGCGTGGTCGATTTGGAGTACAAAAAATTGACCAAGGATATAAAGAAATGAAATTTTTGAATGAAATTTTTATTCCAGGCTTTGTTTTTGCAAAAGGTTTGAAGTTTCCTGTTCGACCTCCGCTGAAACCTTGACGTAAATCGATAAGTACTTTGTCAAAGCATTCATCAAAAAATGTTTTCATTTCTTTATCTTTTTTCATCATTTCATTGATCTAATAAATTTCCACATCAAAATCTTTTTTGATTGAATCTAATCGGAGCTTGTAATTTGTCCGTAACCAACCAGCTATTTTGCCTGATTTCATCATCATTTGGTTATCCGGAAAACTTTTAGGACAACCATGAAACATACAGCCATTAACCTTAATAACTAAAGATGTTTGGGCTTATAGCGAGAAACAAATCCATCAATTTTATATTTACCATAAGGGTATTCGCAGCCTTAAAACCAGTGCTGGGTCCGCCCCGCCCCGGGGTGCCCCAAATGTGCCCGCCCCGCCCCGGGGCGTGGGGCGGTGCTGGGGCGCGAATAAAAATAGTCCGCGGGGCGGCGCAAAGGCGAAATTTTGGGCTGGGGCGGGGTATGTGGCGCCCCGGAGCCTGTTTATAAGGAGTCAAAATCAACACTTATTGCAAAATGGTGCTAATTAAGAAAAATTTTTAAGTGCATTTTAGAAAATGTATATATTTCGGTCCATATTCATGTTTGTTCATGTCATGTTCATGTCAAGGCCTTTTTTTAAAGTTACTTAAAAAAGTTGTAGAACACAATGGACATAACAGAAAAATTTTGAAAAAAATTCATGTTAAGCCGGTTTATCAGTCTCTCAGAAAATATCTTTTAACACGACTGTAAGACCAGCATATTCTGGTGCAGAATTTCACGGAGAATCCAAATATGTAAACTGTTTTTTAAAAGGCCGTTTGGCTCGATCTTCCGACCAATATCTGAATAGCGTCAAATGTGACTTGGGTATGTTCATAAAATCAGCGCGTACTGAAACATTTTCTATACACATGCATGACTGCAACATCTCGTTAGAAAGGGCAGATACTAAGCTTTCTAATGACATATTGTTCAGGTGTTCATGATAACTAAATGAGAAATTTTCGGCCTAAATAAAAAATTGTATCATTTTTTCAAAAGGTTTTTACTAAAACGTGCAAAATTAGGTGTGATATAGCCATTTGTTCAGCAAAACCCTTATACCATTTGAAAAAGCAAACAAAACTGCACTAAAAAGTGCTTTAAAAAAAACTGAATAGAGTTGTAAGAGTGTTAAGCAACAGTTTCAAAAAAAACTGAGAAATATTTGAAATCGTGAAACTTGTTTCTCGTTAAACCGACCTGCAATGTAGACGCCGGATTCGTGTTCATCATGGTAAATTTGCTTATGAAACAGGTCTCAAAATTTGAAAGTCGTTGTCAAAATTCAAATTCCTCTCAAGACAACAAATATTTAAACTTGGAAAAATTCGATATTTGAATAATTATTGTCTCGAGAGGAATTTGAATTTTGACAGGATTTTCAAATTTTAAGACTAGTTTTATGAGCAAATCGACCATGCTGAACACGAATCCGGCGTCTTAATTGCAGGTTTGTCCAGCGAGAAACAAGTTTCACGTCTTCAAATATTTTTTAAAAAATTTTAAATTCTTTTAAATTTATAAAACGTTGTGGGCAAGAAAAAGGAGACACATCAAAATTTAAACCTACTTTGTGTAGAAAACTTAGCTTCCTTACTGCCTGCAGCTCCAACCCCATACACTTCCGGTTCAAGATCAAATGTAATGCTCTCAGATGTAATTATAGTGGTTATGTCTTCAAACGATGCTGGTCCATCTGCAACGTATTTGTTATAGGTCAAACTTTTCTAAGGAGTAATACCAGCAATTATGTTTAACTGGTTGGGCCGCTGAAGTTTGATTTGATAGTAGAAGATGGACTGCTTGGCTCCTGCAAACACATCTCTTTCAAATTGCACTTCTGGAGGCAGTTCTTCGTTTTCGTAGTCATAAACCTGAACATAATCAAAATTTAAAGAATTGGTAAGTTCGTGGTATTAACAAACGTCATTGTCATTGTAATTGTCGTCTTCTTGTGCAGAATTTGCAGTCTTTTTATTGTTATTTTCTTCTTCGGAGTACATGCTAATGCTGAAGGAAGAATTGCATATGAATTCAGGCTCAACTGGCTTAGCAAGCTCTGAACTCTGATCCGTCGACTCAGAATCACTAGTCAAGTAGTCAAATGATTTGTTTGTAATAGTTGCACGCTCACCGCAATGCTCAGGTTTCTGTTAAAAAAGCAAATTATTTTTTTAATGCTGAACCCAGGAATCCAAGTAGGACTGTAATAATTCTCAAAATTTTTAATTTATCTTATATTTTTCCTCCAATGCTTTTTTGTTTTTAACTAGAGCCTGATTCTTAATACGGCGGGGAGCAGCAATGCTTTTATGCAGGAAAGCTTTTTCAAATTTTTCATCGATATTTTGGATAATTTCTAAAAGTCGCATGACAAAGTGAGCCTGACTTGTGAGGTCCTTTATGTCAGATTTGATGCAAAACTATTGACACGATTCAAAAAATTTGCTGGTCTCCGCTTTTTTTTTACTGTATTGCGCACGGGCACGATCTTAAAACATATTTACTTACAGCAACAGGAAATTTGTAAATCAGCGTCAAGTTCTTAGGCTTCAATGATTTCCAGTAGTCAGTGAGCCAAAAGGGCTCAATAGTCACGAACACATCACCGAGTTCATTTGTAGCTATAGGAGCCGGTGGTTTTCGAATGACTACAACACTCAGACAATATCACCTTTATCACTTTATCCGCTTAAAATTCAAACCTGACAAATAGCACACGTCATAGAGCTTGTAATTTGGCTCAACCACTCTCAACAGTTCTTTTCCAAAAAACTTGCAGCTTTTAGGGATGTAGTGAGCGCATTCACATGCGCGATTATCAGGACTGGATCTTCTCGTGTGCGGATTGTAGGTTTTGGGCTTGGCGCAAACACTGAAGGAGTAATTGCATTATGTGGATTACAGGTAAAAAATCGTATGTTACCTAAATCCATTCGCTGTGCACTGCTGACAAGCCCTACATTCTTTTGGAGTTTGGCCATCTTCTGCCACAAGTATGTTCTTGGTAAAGGCATCTTCTTTGCAAACAATGTCGATGCAATCTCTTGGAGTGGACTTTTGGACCAGGGAAAAGGCACTGAAAACATTGTAACTAGTAATATCCGAATAATAAGGGAACATCGTATCATTGTTTTTTTTAGCTGGTAATGAACACAGATCTTGGAATGGGAGAAGGGAACCTTACTCTCAAACTAAAATTGAAGTTAGATGGGTGACCATGTAAGAACAGTTTTAAAAATAGTATGTTTTTTCCTGGTGTTTAAAAAATACAATTTTAGACCATTTCTCGAACTAACCTTAGTCGATATGGAAGCAAAATCTCAATGAATTTAAGGTAATAGTTTGGTTTAAATCCCACCCTTTTATTATAAATTTTTGTTAGATCATAGATTTTGGTTTTCATCCTTTATCCGGGCCACATTTTCTAAACTTCTGTTTTACCGTATTCCTCTAATTAAACGGCATGCCGGTTTATTTTTCAACCTTTCTCTGGAAGGTCGGTTCATTAGAGACTGCCGGTTTATTTTTTAACACTTTTTGTTCAAAACAATGATGATGCACTACTGAAGTAATGTTTGGCACTGGAGTAGGGTTTTACACTAATCCAGTAGTGTTAACTGTTATACATGACTGAAATAGTGTAAACACTACTAGAATAGTGTTTGACACTACTGCAGTAGTTTCAAATGTAAGACACTACTGGAAAAGTGTTAAATAACTACTGGTCCAAAAGTCCTTAGTGACTTTTCTAGTTCATTGTTAGTAATAATTTTGAAATTGCAAAATTATTCCAAACACATGGTATTATAGCCCCGCATCTCCTCTTTCAAATTTTATAAAAAATTGAGCAAGATCGTTTCAGAAAAGTCAACATTCGGCTTTAAACACATGTAAAGTCATTTTGAGAAGTTGACAAGCATTTGCACCACTCACTTTATTAAATATTAAGAGTTACGAGAAGATCTTAACACTATGTACTAGCGCGGCCGGATTCCTGTCCGGTCATCAATACTATCAATTTTGGCAATCAGCATGGCAGAATCTCCTGCTAAAAGTTCACATTCAGCCACCTTAAATTGCAAAGGTCATTTTGGCCATTAAACTAGCAGTGGAAGCGAATTAGAATTCGAGTTCCGTCATCATTTAACAAGAAATATATGAACATTTCAGCAAAGTTGTATAAATTTTTAATAAAAAATTGCTTTTTAAGTACAAAGTACGAGCAAAGTACGAGGATGAGAAAAAGACGAGGACGAAGACGAGTACAAGCGATTTTTAAAAGCCGGTACGAGAACGAGTACGAAGTACGAGGCCCGGAAATTTTCGGTACGAAGTACGAGGTCGAGTAAATTGAAAATTCCTGCGCTACCGGAGTATACCAGCCCCCCCCCTTCCCCAGATGAAATTTTTTTGAACTTTTTTAAAACACTATTTTAACCATTTTAAGCATTTCATACACGTTGAACACGATAAAAAAGGTGTTTTCACCTACTTTTTTCTATAAAAAGTCGATTTTTTTAAAACATTGAATTTTGGTATTTTTAGTTGATTGCTGTTTATTATCTTATATAGTATTTGGCATGTGTGGGTGGATGGGTAACGCTTTTTCACTTCGAAGGACAGAACGGGTCGTAGATAGCGAAATCACTTTTGTCGCTAATACCATCGTGTTCCCCAGAATGTCAGCTTTCGTTTTAAAAAAAGAACAGGCGAAAAAAATGAGTTCTAATAGGGGATATACCTATTTTTATGAATGAAGTCATAGTCCAATATTGAAATTTCGAAATACTATAGAGGCGCCGATAGGCGTCTGTGGTCCTTTGTAACTTAGTAAATCAGATGTTGAGGGTACCATGACCCCAAAAAGATGGAATTTGAACATAGTTTTGTTAACTGGGGCCTACCGCATAAAGAAACTCTGGTATGCAAACTTTTTTTATGCATCCAGAGTCACTTTCGAGTGATTTGTGTCTAAAGTACTGGGTGTGCACATCTCAACTCCAAGCCCCGTGCGCTTTTTTCAATCAACTTTCAGTTTTAGGCCTGTTTCACAATGCATCCTCAATCCTCAACATCCTCAATTCGCCAACATTGGCGAAGTCCTTTTTGCATTTTTCAGCGAAATAGATTTAAGTTTTTTTTGCAAATTTGGTGCCATATTGAAGCTGAGATTCGGGGCTTTTATTTGACACCAAACTTGCAAGAGTGGAAATAAAAATTGCTGATAAAAGCGCGTTTATCCTCAACTTGATCTTAACATTGAGGACCTTAACATTGAGGATTGAGGATCAGGTTGAGGATTATGTTAAAGATTACCAACTTTTATTCATAATTTTTTTATCCGTCTTCTGCAAGTTTGGTGTCAAACGAAAGCCCTGAATCTCAGCTTCAATATGACACCAAAATTGCCAATAAAAATAAAAGTTATCTGGCTGAAAAAAGCTAAAAACACTTCGCGAAGGTTGAAGATTGAATTTGCATTGTGGGAGATGCCTCAGCCTTTTCTAATGCACATTTTTTTATCGGCTGTTCATATTGGATTGCAGATCAACTCCAAGCCCCCTGCGCTTTTTTCAATCCCTTCGGGGGCGCATGGGGCTTGGTTGGTTAGAGATGCGCGCACTCACTTACCTTAGACATAATTCCGACGAAGACTTTTGATCAAAAATGCATTTAGAGGCTCTTTTTGCCCAGCTCCAGTGACCAAAACATGGTAAAACAGCCAAATGGTCGAAATTTCAAAATGCCCAAAACTCAATTTTTTATTGACCAGAACACAAAAATAATGTCTTTTTTGAACTTCTGAGGTGATTTTAGGTTGATATAGGTTGTTTGAAAACACTTTTAAAAAAATTTCATTTAGGGAACGTCCATAAATTATGTCAGACTGACAGCCCGGTTTTGGGGACCCCCACCCCCTGTCAGAAAATGTCAGAATGGGCCGCAACCCCCTCCCTTATTAAAATCTGACAGTTTTCTGACACAACTTTAGACTTCCAAATTTCACATTGTATATAATGTTTAATAATCTAAGAACTCAACAATCATTCAGAAAATTCACAAAATTGTTTTCAAAGGTATTTTTATATTATAGTTGCATACTGAAATTTCAATAGCATACAAAATAGTTTTTTCGTAAATATGTGTTAGCTTGGTCTTGACTCACTCATTCGCCTCTTCTTTTCTAAGGCCTTGTTTTTGATGCTTGAGACCATTTCATTGGCCGAAAGGATATCCAACTTTCGGAGCTTCAGGTATTGGTTCAATTTAGGACTTTGACTTTGCGTTAGGAGATGATGGGCTCGTCAAACCAATTGTTCTTGTCAACGTTGATGGTGGGCCAGACGAGTCTCCACGTTTTGAGAAACCTTTAGCAGCTTGGACATTGATTTTCAGGGTTTACAATGCAACATTTTAAAATCACAATAATCTAAGATTTTTAGGAATTGAAACTAGATTATTTGGCAGTTTTACAAATTCTCCTGGCTTTTCGGCATACAATCCAGTGGAAAGAAGAATGGCACCGCTTTCAAAGCATCTATCCGGTGTTGTACTACCAGTCGCCACATTTGGGACTCACCTTGATTCTTCAGGCAAAACCATTAATGGAGAATTAGAAGGCGGAACTTTAAAGCTGCGGCAGAAATACTGTGACGTTTGGTCAGAAATCGTAATTTTTAGTATAAAATTTAACCTGGAATATTTGAAAATACGTCTAGACAATCAATGGCCACCAAGTTTTTGCACAGTACATCGAAAAGATGCCGCGGAATTGCCATCTCTTCCTGGAGAACATTGGCTCACAGAGCATGTCCGCCAAAGTCGTTACACACTGCAGATCCGAAAATGCGGAAAAGACTGGTGCTGTGGAGGTTACCGATGCGCAAAACTTCCAAATTTCCTATCATTTCTCCCTGCGCCTATCCCATGTGTTTTGACGCAAGAGGACCAAGAGTAGCTGGAGAGGGTGATGAAAAACCTGAATTTGGAGATTTGGCAGACAGACTCGCACTCAGCAGCTGCTTTTCTGAACCCATTTGCTTTGATCAGTACTGCCCAACTATGAAAGACAAGTATGAGAAAATGATGTGTAAGCATTGTCGGCTTTATATGTCTAGCGTCAAACGGAAAAATGCACATGAAAAGGCTTGCCAAGAATTTGAAATGGATTTCAGGATTTCCAGGATTCTGAAGAAACCGTCATTGAAGACGAAGTAGATTTGGCTGAGGAAATGAGGCAAGTGAGCCCTTCAAGAAAACTATCAAGAATTAGAAATGGAAAACTTAAAATATGAGCCATAATAAAATATGGACTATATGTTTTAATCTTATTTTGCTATAAATACATTTATTTTTTATATAACGCGCAAAACAGATAAACAAATACACAAAAAATTAGGTCATAATTTTCAAAACTGATTTAAACTATTCAAGAAAATTTTCTGTGAAATCTGACATTCCTGTCAGAAAAAAGACCATTTACCCCCCACCCCCCTCTGTCAGATTTTGTCAGATTGGGCTGGGACCCCCACCCCTGTCAGCGTGACATAATTTATGGACGTTCCCTTAGGGTTATCTCCGGTAGGGTCAAAATTCCCAACACTAGATGACAGTAAAGATTAATAAGTTATCTAATTTTCAGCCTTCGGTTAAGTTTTCGGTTAATATAAATGTAGTGAAAACAAAAGTTTAAATTTTTTAAGAAAATGTGGCCCGGATAAAGGAAAATAACCTAGATTTTGAGTTAGTTTATTTCCAAATTGATGTTTTTTTGTTTTTATTCAGTCCTTTCTTTCTTTTTCGTGAAATACAAGGTCCTACTAAAGATAATACCTAGAACCTTTAGTTGTTTCGTAATCGCGAAACCCTAAATACTCACTCTGCACTCAGGAACCCCGATGTGTTAAGCAGTAGTAGAAGAGCACTGCTCAATAGCAAATAAGATGAGCAACAGAAGCTGCTTATAGACAGCTTGCTTATGGAACAATAGTCCTGAGTTGCGAGTTTTTTCTGCTTTGGCTGTTTCACAATCCTTTGGTGTCTATCCTGATCTGCTAGCCATGTCATTTGACTGCTTGTACATGCAGCAGTAGCAGTCGGGGACAGACCCATTGATTTTTGTCGCAGCTAGCTGCTCTTGCCTGCTATGTGGATTGATTTAATTCCACAAGTAATGGTGGAAAAATAGGATGCTTTTTAAGGCTTAATTGTCTTTGTTTTCACGCCCTTCAATTAGTTGACTTAAGAGCTAAATTCAAGATTCCGGCTTAAATTCGTTGTACAAGTTTATAAGCACACAAAATTAAACAATACAAGAACTTATTGATAAGAGATAAAACAAAATAATAAATCAGTTAGTTAGAAAGTAAATTTTTTGAGGGTAGCGCAAAAAAACAGTGAAATATTTCAAAACAAAAGATTTTTAATTTTTGCTTTGTATATTAAAAGCTAATTTTGACCAAGGTTTTAGTCTAAAAACATATTAAATTTCTGCAAATAATTTTTTTAAGTTTTTGTGAAGAGGTCAATTGCTTAATTTTATTATCTATGCCAGCATTCCAAATTTTTTAACCAAACGCTGATAATGACAAGAAAAAAGGAGGCCAAAGACCACGAAAAGAGCCAGAAATTTTAAAAGTGTAGAAGATTACTATATAAGGTTATGTTTCAGCAGTTTATTTGGTATTGAAAAAATTAAAAAATAATGATAAAATCAGGGTACTAATACAGTTAATAAGAACTGATTAAATATTTTTACTTTTTTGTTACATGTTTGAGAGCCTCTTAACCTACGCTCGGCAACCTTGCTCCAAGCACATGCCACAAACTAAAATTTTTGAATATCAAGTCTGTCAATTAGATGAAAAAATAGTACGTTATATATCTCAGTAACATGCATTAAAAAAGCACAATTAAAGTTACAATTGCAGAACTCAATTAGAAAATATTCCATTTGGTAGCCAAATGTCACAGGAGCGTTTAGGCGTATAAAAAATGTCTGCGTGATGGTCAGACGCCTACCCACCTAAAATACAATATGATTTGAAATAAAGCACGCGAAATCATGAGTGAGCATCCGGCTAGCTAATGTCGGCCATACAGAAATAATAATAATAATACAGATGGACGCAGCTGCTGCTATTTCCCATTCCCACACACACAGAATTATATACACAAGCGGGGCTCTTTTTGACCTAATAGGCATCAGCAGGAAACACTCACCTTTTGCTCCTCAACAAAAAACTAAGCAAAGGCTGCTGCCAGCAGAAGCAATGTTGACCATTTAAGAAGAAATAGTTCAGACAAAACAATAGATTTGTGTTTCAAAAAGTTTCCCACATACAACAATACATAATTTTTGACAAAAAAAAACAAAACGCAAGAGTTAAGCAAGATTCGACACTATTCGAACCGATTTTGAGGACTGCTCTTAGTCGAGTCACCACCTAATCCCGTTAGATAAGCTATAAATTAAAAGGAGAGTTGCCTCAGAGCGCTTTTTAAAATACAGTGGATTTCTCGATAAACGAACACCCCCAAAAGTTCGTTCCTTCGCTGAGTGAGACAATTTTCATCCCTATTTTTAAAGGTTATGGTCAATTCCGTTTTGAAAGCTTAGTCCCAAATATCGCAAGGATTCCGATTTTTACAATCGTTTTTTGATCTTTAAAAACTTTTTTCTCTAAAAAAGCAGAACGTCGATAAATGGACACATTTTTTTGAAATAGGGTGTCCGTTTGTCGATGTTTTTTAAGAAAAAAGTTTTTACATGTAAAAATATTTATAAGGGTTGTCGAACCGTCGAAATTTTCGACTCGACGCGTCGAACGTCGAAAAAAAGTTCCGACGTGTCGAGTCGAAATCCAAAATTTTTAGGACAAGTATTTTTTCTGCTTTCTTCTGGTCCGAAGTGCCTTCTTCACGGCTTCAAAGTGTTTTCTTCTTTTCTTTTGGTCAAAGAAACACATAGCTAAGCAGTTTTTTGAAAAGTTTTAACACTATCAGGTAGCCTTGCTATTCTTGTTTCTAACAAGGTATTATTTGTTGCCACATATTTGCAAAATATACTAGAAACAGTAACGAGACGAGTCTCCGTCTCGGGTCTCGGTCTCATTGAGTGCAAATTTGGTCTAAAAGTCTCCTACCCGCGTCTCGTTGGGAAATTTCAAAAAGTCTCGGTCTCGTTTTCGGCCAAGGATAAACATGATTCTCAGATTTGTTTGAGTCTGTCCTAACACTTTGCTTAAGCTTTAGCTTGAAAAATCATAAAAAACAACAAGGGGGCGAAGAAGGAAGTAGTTAACCAGCAAGATTTCAGACTCAGATTGATTTACGACCCCCTGTCAATCTCCGTTGGGCTTTAAAAAGTTGGAATTGGAGACTTTGGAAGTTTTTACAAACCCAAAGGGTCATTTTTCTGATAAAATGTTGGGGACTTTAATGCGTGTGTGAGCACTAATGTTTATGTTTCATGTGATTATGAGAAGTAAAAAGTTGAGAAAAAATTATGAAAAAGTTATTGGAAAAAAAAATTCCAAAAGATTGTTCTTTTGTCTTGGCACTGGGTCTCGACCGAGACAGAGTTTCGTTCCGGGTCTCGTTGAAAAAATTTTGAAAGTCTCGGTAACGGTCTCAGTCAAAATTTTGACCAAAAGTCCCGTTAACAAGTCTCGTTGGATGGCATCTTTCTGTTTCTAAAATATACCAAAAAAAATGAAAATATGAAGTAAGTCAGAAAGATAATTTGCTTCATACTATTGTCTTTTTATGGTATATTTTGCAAATATATTGTAACAAATAATACTTCATATGAAACTGTAATCGCATGGCTACAAGATGGTGTTAAAACTTTAAAAAAATTGTTTAGATATTTGCTTCTTAAGCCAAAAAAGCACTTTTAAGCCAAAAAGAAGGCTTTGTCGAATCAGAAGAAGGCAGATAAAATATTTATACAATATTTTTACAATTGCTAAATTTTTTGACTCCACTTATTGCGCCGAAAGTCGAAATTTTCGACTCGACGCGTCGCGTCGAAAGTCGAACGTCGATAATTTCGACTCGACGCGTCGTGTTGAACGTCGAAAGTCGATAACTTCTCGACTTTCGACGTAAAAGGTCGAAATCGACGCGTCGAGTCGAAATTATCGACGTTCGACTTTCGACGCGACGCGTCGAGTCGAAAATAAATATTTATCCTTTCTAAGTACCTAACCTAAAAATAAACCAATCAAAAGAAATAGGACAAAAATTCTTCAAAAAAGCTGCCTACATAGTTGACAGTGTTCTTGCATATGCGAGCTAGAGAAACATTTAGCCAGTAGTAGTAACATTGACAACATCAGCAATCTTGGTTAAGAAATCTAGTCGGGTAAGCAAATAAACAACCCAAAGCTGGCGGCACAATGTAACACCATTACTTTAGTTTCTATCTATAAGCGTGCAAAACCTTCTTCAAAGAAAATTGGTGATTGGAGTGGAGAATAGGGGGCATTAGCTTTCCTGACCAAAATGGCCAGCCTAAAGAGTGGAAATTGGATATTTTTATTTGCACTAAGGTCCAATTCACTACTACAACACTGCTGCTCTGTGGCTCTACTTTGGCTGGCATGGTTCCTGTTTTTATTATTATCCAAATGAAGACAATGGCTGAGAATAATAAAAAATAGTTATGTCACTCCAGGGGCCATCTGGTCAGCTAATTGTCAAGAAATGCATTAAAGAAATTTCCGACAATTTTTTTTTCGAAACAAATAGACTGGTAAATTTTTCATTTTTCGTTTTCTGTTTTCGAAAATGTTAAGGTACATTGCTGAAGTTCGAATTTTTTTAGGGTTTAAAGTTCTATGGAAGATTATGACTTTGAAAAGGGATCTTAACCTCTATGACCTTATAAAGAGTAACGATTTCTATTTATAAAGTTTTATACGATTCGGTCTCGATTTCAGTTTAGGCCAGTTATAAGGTCTAAGTAATTATGAGTCTTGATAATTAAAAGTTTTTTTTAATGCTATTCCACAATTTTTTCATTCTTTCCGAAATAAAGATTAAAGTCTGACAAAGGATCACGATTGAAAAATTTATAAATTGGCAGAAAACAAATTTTTCCAGTGATGTATTTACAGAAAGGACGAAAAAAAGAATTTTTTTATTTATAAAAGTAAAATAATGAACCAATGTTTTTTTTCTAAAATTGATAAACAATAACTGATAAGTGATTCAACAGAACCTTAATCGACAACCAAATATAAATGAAAAATTATGCAAAACACAAGAAAAAAAATAGCTGCGTCTTTGAGTATTGATTAAAAACTCAAGATGTAATTATTGAAAAGATGCAAATGTATGAGTCAGTGAAGCTTAATCATTGTCTGCACCACTTCCAATATGTCTTCTAGAAACAGTTTTGAAAGAGATCTGCACATTCCATTAGAAACTATTTTCATGTTGTTTGCTTTTTCTTTATTATTTGCAGCGTTTTACAAAAAGCATAAATCTAAGAATAAAGCAACAAACAGAAAATTCACATGTGCACACAAACAAAAAAGTAATTTGTACATGTAAATTGATAAAAATTTTGAAGGAGGTCAGACCATGTTTGTCAGTTTTTTAACACTTAAAAAGGGGTTCGTACTAATGCGAGCGTTTTGTTCAGCATTTCTTGCTGAACAATATATGGAGAAAGAAATTGTCAGAAAAAGTGCTCTTACCATGGAACCTTCAGGGGTTCATAAAGTTAACATAAAAATTTTGAAAACCAAAAAGAAAAGTAAAAGCTACAAAATCTTTTAAGAGTAAACTTTGCTGATCCACCAAACAAAGGTTGTATAAAATCAAACAAAAACAAATGCATGCAAACACAACTAGCAATACAAATCTAAATTTAAGTTAAAGAGTGTTGTAGCAGCATGAGTGGTGGGAGTATGTATGTTTCGCTTCTTCTCCTCCTCCCTCTTTGCTATGTTATTTTGCTTACTGCTTATTGCTAAGACAAATTTCGGGACTTTGAAATTTCTGCTTCTCTCATGATTTTGCAGCTACTGTTGCTCTTGCAGCTAGCTATTTGGCTATTGGATGATTGGCGCGCGAAAAAGCAGGTGAAGAGATGTACAAGTAGATGAAGAGCCTGCTCAAGTGCACAAAAAGAGAACATTCAACATAGCCCTGCTGTCTGACACTTTTTGCCGGACTGAGAATGTGGTGAAGCCATTGTACACGTCTGCAATTCCGTAAAAATATTTGTAAAAGTTAAAAATATATGCCAAAATTTGTTTTTATCGTCCTTTAAAACTTAAATAAAATTAAAGGTTGAAAGCAGGACACTTACACAGTCTGGGGGTGATTGGTCGCATTTAATAATTTTTCGTAAATCATGTCTAAACGTTTGGTATATACCCTTGTGGTATACACCCCTCGATATATGACCGAAAAAGGTTATCTGGATAAAAATGCGTTTGAAACTTGAGCTTTAACCGATAATATATACCGGTATAACCGATAATATAAAGTTGAATTTTGTGCTTCGGTAGTTCAGTGGCTTGGAGTTCAATGGCAGAGGCAAAAGGCTAGAGCTTTTTTTTTCCAATAGCCAACTCGTCCATAAATGGAATGTAGTCCACCTAAGATAGTTGTGTTGATTTCAGTTATTCCAAACTCTACATGTAATGCGCTACCATGTATTTATGCGAAAAATAAGATATATGCATTTATTATTAGTTTAGACAAGCAAACACCCACAAAAAAGCAAGAAGTATAAAAATAAAAGTGAACACATATTGATTCGCATAACTGCTTGCTTCTTGAATTTCCACATCACGTCCCTGAAAAGCATCATCTGACCTTTTCTGGACAGTCATTATAGCATCTCGAGCACCAGACCAAGTGTGATTGCCTCTAAGACGATAGACGTAGGCCACATTTGCTTGGAACACTAATTTCTGGGCCAACTTAGGGTCAGTAAAGATGTAGTCCAAGGGACGGGGAACACAGTCAATCATACTAGCCAACTCGTCCATAAATTGAATGTAGTCCACCTAAGATAGAGATGCTTATTAGTTTTTAGAACAAAATAACATAAAGTAAAATTATGATTAAAAGGGGCACTTTTAAGTTAGTCTCATGTTGTAACTTATTTTGAAATGTTATAAGTATGTTGTGAGTTAGTCATGTTGTATGTCACTTATATTGTTGCAACTTATATTATAATGCGAATGTAGTGAGTATTATGTTGTAATTTGTCTCTTTTTACTGTTATGCTAAAGCCCAGCCCAGTTAAAGCCCAGTCTAATAAAAGCTCTATTTAACGACAGCATTTTGGCCGTTACATTGAGTGTCCTTAAATTGACTTTTGACTATACTTGGCATTTTGGGCCAAAACAAGAAACGGGAACGGGAATTTAAAAATTTTTAAAAACGGGAAAGAAAATTGGAAAAAAACCGGGAATCCCGACGGGAAACGGGAAAATAGTATAGAACCAACTCTAAAGCAACAAAACAACAAAAAAACAATCAATAAATGAAATTAACATAATCCAGCGCTTTGTTCAAGAAAATAAGCTGTTCTGCAGTTCCTTGATCAAGTTGCGGTACCAGTCATTTTTGCGACAATTTTTCGGTGCTATAATTTCAAGATTTCAGGCTATGGGACCCATAATGGTTCTTCACTATACTCACTAATATTTTCCAATTTCCAATCTTAAGTTAGTCTTTTCCAACCCGTGAAATCAAAAGGTCCCAAATCTACTCTTCCAATTCCCTTTCCTTCATTACCTTCAGATCCGGATATGCCTTCTTCGTCCTTGCTGTACATCTAAGTCATCCAAAAAGCACATCGAGGAATTCTGACGCACCATAATTCGGACAAGCTCTTCATCCATTTTGCGCTGACGATTCTCTTGGCAGTGCTGCTCGGAGAAAAATGAACTTATTGGAGGAATCTACAACAAAATAATAATGCGACATGGTCATGCTATTGTGGGTAGAGCAAATCGTAAAATTAATACCTTGCATGGCGTATCTGATCCATATTCCTTGAACTGTTCTTCGTGACCCTTCGACTTGAGATGATTGATTAGCTAAGAAGTAGATTTATCTTTTGGCACCGATAGATAGCTGTGGCACTTCAGGCACTGACGCTGTGTTACACCATCGACGGTCTAACTTCCAAGTCCATATATCTTATATTTACAATGTGCTTGTATATTCTGTTTTACAATTTAAAAATTTTCACCTTTTTTTAACGTGTAGAAAACACGTTTTTAGGTAGGGGAAGAGCATTTTCGAGAAAAAAACTTTTGACTAAAAATCGACTTTTCGCCTTGGGGAACCAAGGTAAGCCATCCAAAGCAGGTACCTTGGTTAATCAGAAAGATGGAATTTGAACATAGTTATGAATACTGGGGAAACTCTAGTATGCATATTTTGTCATGCATCCAGAGTCACTTTCGAGTGATTTGTGTCTAAGGTATGTGCGTGTGCGCATCTCAACCCCAAGCCACCAAGCCCCTTGCGCCCCCGAATGGGGCGCAAGGGGCTTGGTGGGGAAACACCGAATAAAGGGAAACACCGTAAGAAAATGATTAGACCATATTTGGAAAAAATTAAAACTTTTTTTGAAAGTGTTTGGTCCCCTTGGTGAATCAGCTGAAAGAAGACGTGAAATCAGTTGCAAGACCAAGTTAGTTCCAAAAAGACTCTAGTCGACTGCAAAAAGACGTAACTCAGCAAAAAAAGTTTTGCCTAATTTTTTTAGCTTTGTCTCATACTAATTTTACTATAAACCTATGGCAGTGTAGGTTTCATATCATAAATGGAGTTCAAAACACAATAAATAGCGTTTAATCTGTATGTTATCTAAATATTTGTCTATAGCTTTCTACAGCTTCTTCACAATTACTACATCTGCTGGGCATAGAGTGCTTCTCAGCATTCTGAAAGCACCCGAAAGAGCAACCACAAGGTAGGTAGACACAGTCGAACACGTTGCACTGATTGGCTGTGCTGGGGCAAAAAGTGCATTTTTTGCTACCAAACTTCAATTCCACAATCTTTTGATCTGAAATGTTGTGTAAATAAATAAACAATATTTTTTGAGATGCAAAATTAAGGTACCAATGATTTGGGTTTCGGAGTAGTGATTTGGGTTTCACCCAAGCACTAATTTAACTTACTTAACTTATAACTTACATCTTTTCTGGCAAAAAGGGCAAATTGAATGAACTTTGGAGACCTTGCCCCGTTTCTGTAGACAGTCTCTGCACGCTTTTGCATGCAGACATGGGTACACAAATACGTCAGCCAGGGCATTGTAGCAGACTGTGCATTCGTCGTATTCCGGCTCTTTTTGAGCCGCTTTATTGTCAGGCATGACATTGTGGTTTAGTCTAAATTTTTTTTACAATTCACCGTAAATCTTATAGTAAGCAACCCTCCCAATCCCTTTCTAAAAAGTGACAAAATGTATCTCTTTAAAAATATTTTGAAAGCTAACAAAAAGTCCCAAGCAAAGCATGAAAGAAAAAATTCGGCCACAAGATTGAAGAAGTCAAAGATTTTTGAAGGAGGTTATGCAATCAATGGTAAAAAGACAGTACTTGTTCACCTGGTTCCACATCAGTAGCCTTCATAAGACTACTCCTATATTAAGAAGTCTTTCAAAGACTAGTTGCAATAGTGGTCGTAGGAAGGCTACTGTCATGGGCATAGTTAGAAAATCCGCAAGATGATAGAAAGTTTCAAATATACAAAAAATTTTATTATTCAAATTTTTGTATTAATATCACAGTAAAATGATAGTGTTATCAATGATAGTGTTATTATATACAAGCATGGTTTTGCAACAAAAATTTCTTATAGGAAAAATTTGAATTTCTCAAATTTACATGTGAAAAAATAAGCAAAACCCTAATTTTTCAGACAAAATCGGCGCCGGCGCCGAGTGTGAAATTTTTTCGGCGCCTTGACTTTTTGGTACTTGTTCATCTTGGGCTCCCTATCATAGTTGCACGGGCGCCGGCGCCGGGGGTTTGATCACTTTTAAAAATGTGGATTTGTGCGTATGGCAACCAAACCATTATTTTGGTAGTTAAAAGTCTTTAAAAAACAAACCTAAGTTTTTCTATGTAGTTTAGGTAGCCGAAAGTAGAGTAGCAATCTATGGACCATTTCTGAACAAGATATATTGAAAATCCAAATTTTTTGACACCTAAACCACTTACTTGACTTGTATGCATATCTATTACTAATGAATAGTCCTTAACAAAGGGGACTAATGGCACTTTTAACCAGCCTGCTGGACTATCACCTTGGAAATAGAACTTCAACTGGAATACATGCAGGGTGTTCAAATTTTTTGTCCCACATTTGTTTTGAGTTTTTAGCTACGTTTTTCTTATGATTTTATAGCGTTCTTGGACTTATTCAAAAATCCATATTCTAAGATTTTGTTTAAGACCAAAAAAGCCAATAATTGCACAAATGAGACATGTAAAAGCCACTTTTTATGAAAGACAAAATTTTTAGAATTATGAATGATTTCCTGATTTTCCTCGTATTTCAGATGTTGTTTACGATCGAGAAAAGGCGAAGTTCGTGCTGGAGGAGACAGGGACAAGAGAGACAAGGAGACTATGCAAGCTTTTCGCGAAGATTCCGTCGAGAGCCGCCATATGGAATGGGTCGCCAAGTCCCGTGAAAAACGTAGCTAAAAACTCAAAACAAATGTGGGACAAAAAGTTCAAGCACCCTGTATTTATCGTGTACTTCATGAAAGCTAAGAAACTTTTTAAAAATGTGAAAATAATTTTTTGATAAGCAGGGTGCTTATCAAGGTGTGCGCCGGTGCCCGGCAAAATTTTACCACTTTCGGGCGGCGACGCAGGTTCGAGCCCCCTGTATTTATCGTGTTTTTTGGAAAAAACACATTTTTTCGCCAAAATTCACAACAGATTGTAAATTCTTTGTGCTGGTTAAAAATAGCAAACCATTTTGCGTCGGGTAAGCTTTTAAACGACTGTGCGTCATTTTATTTTGACTGAGTATAAATTGTTTTAAGAAATTTACTGGTTTCTCTGAGTACCAAACTTCGGGAGGCCACAGCTCGGCGAATTACCAACAAAAATTGGTTTAATTTGGTGATATCGTACTCAGCACAACGTAGGCTTACGTTTGAGCCCAAGCACTCAATTTCCCATTTTCTGAGTGGTCCGACCTACAAAATTATAGAACTTTTCTTTTAAAAACAATAATTTTAAAAACTACAAAAGACCTACTAAAACACACTGCTTTTGTATTCTAAGACTAATAGTAAGGACATTGTTCTCTTGAGCTTTAATATCTTTTTTTCGAGCAAACATCTCGGTGGGCGTGAATAAGCGAACAAATGACAAACTACTAGGGGCATGATTGCTTAGCAGAGCTCCCTCGGCTAGCAACTGATCTAAGGACAGACAGGACACACCTACTAAAGGCACTTCTCGTACGGGTTCCTGCAAATTTATGTTATACATAGATAATAAAAGCACAAATTTATTGGTTCTTTTAGATTTTTTTCGATTTTTTAAAGACGAAATGCATTGTCAGGGTAGAAGAATTGTTTCAGGGGTGTTTTAACACAATTTTGAAAAAAAATCAAGGAAAAACAATTAAAGTAAGATGAAACTTGATAAGCACAGCAATTTGCGAAACTTGAATTCGCGCGGGACTACCCTGATTTTGTCCATAACGTTTTCGAATTATTTTTTGTGCGCATTTTAAATTTGAACTTTATGTATTAGTCAATATAGAACGCAATTTTAGTTACAAGAGAAAGCTGTAGAGCAACGGAAGTTGCTTTAATCGTCCTATCTGACAATGTCAAGCTAGGCTGGGCTCGACTAGTGGATAATTCAAAACTTTGAAAAAATTTCAAATGTAAACAAAACATTATTCGTAAATATTATTGTCAAAATTAGGTTGGTCTCGGACGAATTGAAATTTAAGTTTATAAAATTTCATGGTTTCATGGGACTTTCATGGTCCTATTAGGAGCGTAAAAATTTAATAGAATTAGACCCACCAAAAATATGATATGCATATCAGCGCTTTCAGTGCTGCCACAAATCTGGCGTATCCCTTTCCTGCTGATAGAAAAATGTTCAAAGCACCAGAATTCTACATTAGTGGGTATTTCTGACTGAGAAGAGCTACTTGGTTGATCTGGATCAGGAGAGGTCATAAAAACTAGAGCACCTGGTCATTAACACAACTAAATAATTAGTTAGCTTAGCAATTATTATTAATGATAAGATACAAAAAAAAATTAAAATAGCGTGTTCAAAAATGTTTCTTCCAAAATAATGATTAAGCTGCTTGCAAAATGCAAAACAAGCAAAGAGAATACACATTGAAAAGCAGGATGATTCATAGTTTCTTTAAACTTGCAGTGAAAGGAAACAAAGACCGTTGTTGTGGGATGCCAAACATCTTGTCAGTAGCGAAAAGAACGCTGTGCACATATTGTACACTGCAAAATTTATCGAGATAATATTTTCGGCTTTATAACACATTGGAGTAAAGGGGCTTGCCTTGCCTCTCTTTTTGTTTTTTTTTTACTTGAGGCTTAGCTCAATCTAACTATTCATTTTGCACAAGTTTTATTAAGATCACAGTACCAGATTGTCAACAAAATAAAGCTCTTAAATGACATTTAACAAAATACATATTAGCTACATTTTTTCCTTTTTGCAGAGGGCTATAAATACAGGGTGTCAGAAAATAACGTATACGATTGATTTTATGCGATTTTTTTGTTGCTGTTTTGTTATTTTACAGTTTTTTAGCAGTAAAAATGAAAGAATTACGAGCTGCGATACTTAGAATGCATTCTTTTGGAGATTCTATGGGAAAAATCGCCACAGACTTGAGAATTCCCAAAGCCACAGTCCAAAAAGCAGCAAAAAGCAAGAGCGTGGAACGGTAAAGGACCAACCGGGACGAGGCCGAAAGAAGCGAGTGGCACCGAATTCCCCCTATTTGAAACCGCTCGATTATTCAGTGTGGAGTATTCTGGAAGAGAAAGCATGTCAAAAGCCTCACCCGAATGTGAAATCATTGAAGCGAGTATTGAAAAAAGCTTGGGAAGAAATCAGCGTTGAAACATTAGAAAAGATAGTGGATAATTTTCCAAAGCGGCTGAAGGCCTGTGTCAATGCCAATGGTGGTCATTTCGAATAATTCTGTTGTTTTATTGTTATTTGCTGTGTTCTGAAATCATTTTGATAAATAAAATCAATCGTATACGTTATTTTCTGACACCCTGTAGACAGAATACGGTCACATAAAAACATAGAAATGGACACAAAATTAGATGCTTTCTATGTACCTAAGATTATTTTATAAAGACGAGTTTTACAGGTTAAAAAATGTTAAAAAAGTTACTCGATTGGTTTTTTAATAAAGCATCGAGAATGGAAAACTGATTGACTGATTCATAAACGATTTATACTTCATAATGAAAAAAATTAAATTTAAACACATTCACGCAATGATGTTTTCCACACAAGACAATTCACATTTCAACTTGACTGAAGCACACATTTTGTAGACAGCGATAGAGCAGCCAAATTAATATTTCATCATCATTTTGAGCATTTTAGCATACAGATTCTCTTTCAAAATCTTGGCCTTGGACTATTTTTAAGTTTTTGTCGTTATAACTTATAAGTTTTGGAACCTAGTACAGGCTTTGACAATTCATAAATGCGTGTTAGAAAAATCCGACAGAACTAACAATTAAACATACTTTGAGCACAACACCCTCTTTGTTTTCTCAAAGTAATGCTGTTAAAACAATATTTTTTGTTAATTGTTTTCGCAAGCTACAGTTAGCCGTGGATACAACGCTCAATTTCTCTCTCAATTAAGCTCAATTTGATTGGTCTACAAAGAATTACAACAAAATGATACACCGATAAACGGGCACCCTCAATAAACCCGCACCACAGCTTGTACGATGGGCGCAACTTGGCCACAAATTGTTTGAAGAACGAGTTGTCAAGGACATTAGGCGCGATGTTTCCGGTGGTGAAGGCCTGGAAATGAAAACATAATAATCAGACATATTACAACACATGCAATATTTATCAAAGGCCAAACCTATTGAGAAGAATGTCTGCCTAATACTGATCCTCATTGCTTCAAAAAAAAACTATCAAAAAAAAACTCTTGATACCCGCTGCTCTCTTTCGATTGCTTGGTGATCTTCTTTAGAGGCGGTACAGTAGATTTATTGGACAAGCGATCGATTTCTTTCCTTGCCTCGGCTCCGACCTTTTTGCAGTCCTAAGTAAAATAATTAAATCCCTGAGAAAAAAAATGTGTTTGTTACCTCGAGATGTTTTTCCATCTTACCAGAATTGCTTGTATAATGCGCATTACAGAATTTGCAATAGCCGACGAAGATCAATTTCCTGGATGCATCCTTCTCCTCCTTGCGATTGAAATAGCTCCAGCACCATGATAAAGGCTTAGGCATTAAAGAGGCTAAAAATTTATATATTTATTCGTGAAAAGACGCACGTTCACATAAAAAACGTTCAAGGAAAAAAGACGTCCAATAAAAACACTGGATGTTTGAAAAAAAAATCACAAAAATCTCTTGTGAGAGTTTGACATACATGCAAATTTTTTTTATTATAAATACCCGAATTTTATATAGCCGGGTATTTTGTCGGGTATTTGGTCGGGTATTTTGTCGGGTATTTACCGGTAAATACCCGGATATTTACCCATTTAACAACTCTAGCTTTGGGCATTTCCTTTTTTGGGAATTCGCCGCTTTGGGAAATTTCGCCTTTCGAGAGCGGTTTTGGAAATTCGGGTGGTACCCAAGGCACCCAAGGGTAGATGGACATCCACCTGGATGCTCTGAAAAATACGAAATATTTAAATCCAAAAATAAATCATCCTACGTAAAATTTTGTGGCAAATCCGGTTTCATAAGGCCGAAATTTCGAATTTTAACCCAAATCCCAAAACCTGGGGTAGGTACTCTAGGGTCAAGAAGATATCCACCAGGATATCATAAAAAATCAAAAATATAAAACAAATCATGCTATAATACCTAAAATTGCATAGGAAACACAATTTGATAGGGCCAAAATATCGATTACACCAACTCCAACACCAATACCTCTGGTGGGTACTCGTGGGTAAATGCATATCCATCTATGCCTATAGTGTACGGCATGGCAGTAGAGTGAGAAGGTCTTGTGGGGTAAGAAAGAATATGTTATTATCGTCCAAAATGATATAGATAACAATTTTTAAGGACATTCTAAGGGTCTAAGGAAGGGGTATAGAGTTAAAATCGACCCATAACAAGGTTTTCCAAGAGAAAGTAAGCAAACATAGATGCCTTTGAAAACAGAAATTTTTCAAACTCATTTTGCCGAAAACAGAAAGTTTCCAAACTCATTCTGACGCAAAAGGAAAATTTCCAAAATCGCTCCCGAAAGGCGAAATTTACTAGAGACCGTGATTTTCCCTTGAACGATATAACGACACGGAGACAATTTAATACGAATATTTCAGGAAGGGCAGATTCTTATTTAGAAATATCAATCTCTGGCATCAAATTGGATCTTCTGTAGTTGTAGACGTCTCTGGCTACCGAAAAAAGCTGCTCATTGGACTGGCTTGTGGCAAGAGCTCAGAGATATCGACGCGCAATTTTGGCAAAGATTGGAAATGTCTTCTCGTTATCCTAAACAATGGTTCCATAAGTTTACAAGATAAAATACAGATTCAAATAAAATACATCGATTGTTTTTTAGCTTCCTCTGCATTCTCCATCACTCTGAACTGCTTCTGGTAGGCGGGATGTTTGGCAAAATGAACCTTCAAGTTTGTCGGGCCGGCATTGCTTAGTTTGATGTTCGCTTGACAAACATTGCACTTTGCTTCCTTCAGCGACATAAAAGAACGAGCAAAAGGTGCGTAAAGAAAGCAAAAGAGGAATCGAATAAGTCGCAAAAAGTCGTATAAAATTACTTCTCACGAACCAAAGCATTGAGCTCAAACGATACATCGCGATATTTAGTACGTAACGATATGATATAAGGATATTGGAAAAATTGACAAACGATATAACGATACGTTATTTTCTGCGAAAATCGAGACCGATATATCGTTTTGAACGATACGATATATCGATCGTCACGCTCTCTAAAATTTACCAAAGCGGCAAATGCCCAAAACGGAATTTTTTTCAAACTCGCGCTTTTCCAAGAAAATAATGCCAAAAACCAATGCATGATAGTTTTCCTTGTATAAGATATAATTTTTTTTGCATAAGAAATAATTCTTTTTGAATTTAACTTATGCAAAAACAATTATTTCTTATGCAACAAAATTATATGTTATGCAAGGAAAACGATTTGCGAAAACCAATACAGCCGTTTATCCCTAGGAATGCCAGTACAGTCAAAGTGTGATAAACGGACACCCCCCTCGAGTTCATTCCCGCCTAGGGTCCGACACTTTTTTAGCTTGATTTTCGAAGACTTTTCTGGTCACAAAAATTGCATGGAGTCTGATTTTGCCAGTCGTTCTTCCAAAATCCTCTAATTTTGCCATAAAGACTTGCGAAATTCAATAAACTGACACCCCATCTTCAGAAACAAGTGTCCGTTTATCGAGGTTCGATGTCTTTATGGCAAAATTAGAGAATTTTGGAAGAACGGCTGGCAAAATCCGAATCCTTGCGATTTTTGCGACCAGACTGACGAATCACGTTTGGCAAAAACTTTCAAAAATAAGGCTAAAAAGTATCGTACCCTAGGCGGGAACGAACTTTAGGGGGTGTCCATTTATCGAGGTTCGACTGTATGCTTATTAATAGTCTGTTCGCACAATGTCTATGTATTGGCTGCGAAAAAATCTGCTTAATTAGAGAGAATTTTATTGACAAATAATCATGCAGAATGCAAGTTATTTTTAAAAATATTTTTTAATTAAAACAAGATTAAAAATGATGAAGCAACTCTTGAAGCAAAGGATCTAGATCTTTTGGGTTTAATTCACCATAAATAAGATGCAGGCTTTTGTTAAGCAAATGCAACTCTTCGAATTTGGCCATTAGCAAAGTGTATGCAATTTCTGGTTCTTTTTTGCTGTTCTTCTCTTTGCATTCAGTAAACAGAAACCTTAAAGCAAACTTAGTCTGAATATTTTCGTGTTAATAAATTGGAAAAACTTTTTTAGCAGATCCTTGTAATTATTTTGAATAGTCGCTACTTGCTCCACGTTTAAAATGCGCGGTCTTTGTGGACAGAAGAGACAAATTGCATTCACTAAAAGCATAATTGTAGAGTTCTGACGCCATTCTTCTTTGAACGAAGAAAGGAATCTAAATTTGACATAAATAACAACATCTAAATAAATATATTTTACAATAGTACATAAAAACGATGCTTTGAATTTGGATAAAATTTTAAATTACTGCCAGGAAAAAAACCGCTAGTTTTTCAAACAACCTTTTGTGCTCCAAGTAATGATGTTGTTCAGCTGCTTGCTTAAGCACATCCATATTTAAGTAAGATAAATTAAGGGCAGAAGTACTGTTTGAGCTACTTTCGTTATTAGAGCAGTATATATCATGCTTCCAAATGTCATTGGCTGAATCAAAGACCATTGCTCCTCGTAAAATTAATAGTTCAGTCAGACCACCTTAAGATTCATTTTTAGCTAAATGTTAAATTTGTATTTCAAACTTTCTACCTTTCAGCAAGGCGATCTGATCTTCTTGTATCAAACCCATAAAAGTAGAGAGTTGTTTAGCCATGGAGATGATGCGTCGCATAGCCAAATCACTAATTCTTACGACATCCAACAAAGACAAGTTAAATGGATCAACTTTGGTTGTGTGTGGAAAGTTGTTAAGAGAAACAAACAAAGGTGCATCCAGGATCGTGTTAGCATGTTGAAGTTCCTGATAAAATTGTTTTTATTTTTCGACTTTAACAGTATGATCCATACAGTAGCGAAAAAAAGTCTGCGAACAAGCATGTTTTCTGCAATCTTTCTGTTATAACTTCCGGCAAATCATTTTTTTCGCATACCTATCAAAAGCCAAACTACTTTACGGAATCTGACCTTCATTTTAAGTACAAAAACGTTTGAGTCTATGAAATATTTTGTTACTAAACAGCTCTTTTATTCGAATGACCGCTTTTTAAAGGCGGAAAAAAGTCTGCGAACAAAATATTTACTTGTCTCTTTCTCAACAAGTGCACAAAAATAATATCCGCAAATACGCAAAGACTGCAGAAAACATGCTTGTTCGCAGCCTTTTTTCCGCTACTGTATTTCACAAATGTGAATTTACAGGGACAGGTTTTTTCTATCCCAAGGCTAAATGAAATGCTACTTCTTATACTTAAAATAATTCTACCTCTAACATCAATTGGTCGTAGGGTGTCAAAGCATGAGCATGAGGATCAGAAGTTAATTCAGTTTTAACTGCAAAAAAGCAATCTTTTAAAGTTAAAAAACCTTAAAGAAGCAAAACGTTTACGGTTGCCCTCTTTCATAGGACAGTATAAGCAGTATTTTACTGCTGTTAATTCTGTCAATATGCCTCAAACCAGGGCTTTGAACTCCAAATTTTAAAAAATAAAGAAATTTTAGGACATTTTAGCAAAAATATGCTATTTTATCTAGTGCTTGCTGCTATTTTAGTACTAAAAAAAGATTTCGATTCTTAAAATAAAGATTCGGGATAAGATTTCGAAAAGTAAAAGGTAGCCGTAAATTCCTTCCCCCTTCAAAAAATTAAACTACCTTCTACAAGCATGCTTGGCTCTTTGGCTGTTAAAGCAGTACCCTCAGCATAAAAGCCACACTTGCAAGTGCACTCACACTTGTCCACTTTAGTGATATTGGTAGTAGAGTCTACCACTTCAAAGCCAACTACAGCTTCAGGCTCTTCTTTAGACGAATACGGCTTTAAAGAGCTCGACTTCCTAGCCAGTTTTTCTTTCCTCATACCCGCTTTAATGCACTTTTGCAGACGACAACTTTGACAAAACCTTCTAGACATCTTGTTGATCTCACAAATGCCCATGAATGGACACTTCATCTGTTTTTCTCTTTGGCAATTGCGACGGTAAAAAGCTTTGCAGGATTCACAGGTAAGCACTCCAAAATTGTAGCCGGCGGATTTGTCGCCGCAAACTCTGCATTGAGCATTGCTTATAATTGGTTCAGTGTTATTTAAATTAGGAATAGATCTAGAATTAAATGTACTTGAAGCTACATTTAAAGCCATTTTGGGGTTTATGTCAGCATTTGCAGAAATTAAAGTGTTTATTGATTGAAAAAGGTATTGTTTAATGTCTCTATGCTATGGTGTATTTGCTGATAATTTCTCTGAAAGAAGTTGTATAACTTTACTTTGATGATAATTTTTGATGATAATTGTTTTTATTAGTATAGTTATTGATTAAGACAAATGATTATGACCGGTTGCAATGTTTTGAAAAATGTTGCTTGTCAAATTCTTGAGCCAAATCTTTGCTTTGGTCCTCCAAGTCGATTTGCTTTAATTTTAGTTTTTTTTTCTGTCAAGTTCAGTTTGTCGAACATGGGCAACTTTTTGACATCTGTTTTGATGCTTGAAAAAAGTTAACAAAAAAATTAAAAATAATGTATAATTGAAAAAGTTATTTTCAGCAAAATTGAGCAAAATTAAACCGAATTGATTTACGAAAAAATTTAAAGATTCCCCCCCGTTATGACCGATAATTAAAAACTTTAACAAGATTTAAAAAACAATTTTCAAAACTTTTTCAAAAATTTTGTCAGGAAAAAATAAGACTTTGTTTAAATAATATCAAAGTCTTTCAGTGTTGTAGTCTTTGTAGTCTTAAACTATGAAAGTTATTTCCTTGCCAGTAATTTTCTATTTCCTTGTTGTTTTGAGAACATTGGTATATAGTTTAGTCTGTGGTTGAATGCAACACTTGTTTCTGTATTATATGTTGTATGTATGTATATGTATGTTTCTTGTTTTTAACGGACCATTTCGTTCTTTTTTTGCATAAATGCAATATTGTTAATTTTTTCAAATAAAAAAATTTATTCAATAAAAATTTATAGGATCGTTTTTCGCCGGTCAAAAAACTAATCTTCTCCAAATTTAACAAATATTTTTATATTTGGAAAATGACCAAACGGTGTGCTATAGTTGGTGTAGGTGTGAGTGGACTGCCTTCTATAAGGTTTTTGTTGTGATAAAATCAAAAGTATTAATTATTGGGTTGAGGAATAATTATTGTCACATTTCAAAAAATGGGGTTTTAAAAACATTTTGTAATAACTTTCTAAAACGTCACACACTATTTGATAGCCCTTTTATTAATAATAGAAAAAGGGGTACAAGTGCTTGAAAGAAATCAGGTGAAAATGGGCAATTTAGGGGGGGGAGGTACATAAGAGCATTTTCATCACTTTAACAGTCCAAAAGTTCAATTAAGAGTTCAGCACTTTAGCAACATATTATCCCCACGTTATAGCGCAGCTCAAGAGCTACGACACTCATGTTACAGAATGGATTTCGAAAATCTGAGTGTTGAGACATAACTCTTCGGAAAAAATCAATTTCTTGAAAAAATGACCAAAATCCAAGTTTTTCCAAATCTTTCGGATTTCGGTCATTTTTTCCAAATTTCATACCGTAAAACCTCTATTAAACGGCCCCCCCCCATACAGTTAACTATTTTCAAATTTGTTTTGTTTTAACTAACATTGTTTATTTTTTAAAACGTAAGACCACTCATTTTGTAGATCTTTCCAAACTCTACAAAATGAGTGGTCGTACGTTTTAAAAAATAAACAATTTTGGGGTTAAAAAACCAAAAAAATTTGAAAATAGTTAACTGTAGAGGGGGCCGTTTAATAGAGGTTTTACGGTATCTCAACACCTAGATTTTCAAAATTCATTCTGTAACATGGGTTTTGTAGCTCTTGAGCTGCGCTACAACAAAAAAAATTTGTAAAAAAATATTCTCAAGGCGCTAAACTCTAAATTAAACTTTTGGACTGTCAAAGTGATGAAAATGTTCTCATGTACCTTTCTAAACTGCCCATTTTCGCACCTGATTTTTTAAAGCACTTGTACCCTTTTTTCTATTATTAATAAACAAATGATAACTCGCTAGAAAGGCCGAGAAAAGGGCTATCAAATGGTGTATGACGTTTTTAAAAATGATTACAAAATGTTTATAAAAAATCATTTTTTAAAATGCGAAAATAATTATTTTTCAACCCAATATATAAATATGAATTTCTTTTTAAGATGGGCACTAGCTTATGGAATAGAGCCAGTTGGATTTGAGCTGACTGAAAGCATTGGAGGGCTCTGGAAGTATAAGCCTGAAGAGACTGAGTGTAAGTTTGTTTTAAAATATACCTAACTTGACAAAGTATATAAAATATTTGATCTGAAACTGATCACATTTATTGGTCATTTTGAGAAGTCGTTTCATCATTTTCAACACTTTAAGCGATCAAAAGTTTTATTGTATATATAGCGTTGCGACAACATTTTAGAACTTTGTTGTAGCCCAGATCAGGAGCTACAAAACCTATTTCACAGTATAGTTTTTGGATGTAAGGATATGATCTTCTGGAAAAAATGACCAAAGTTTCAGTTTATTTTTTAATTTTTCCAGTTTCAGTAGTTATTAAAAGACCGTGCTTACGGTGGTCCCATGGTCCCCCGCCAATTCAAAAAATTCGCTAAAGTGATGAAAATGCTTGCTAACTTCTCGAAATGACCTCGCAATTGTTGGGATACAAATGGTGACTATTCTAAAAGATTCCGACTAAGCTTCATATGTGATTTTAAATAGCAGGAACAGGGCTACAAAAGCTTTTAGGCAGAATATTTTATGGCCCTATTTTTATTTTACAAAATTAGTTCAAAAGTCTAACATACTCACGTGTTGAGCTGAGTCCAAGAGTCCTTGGTTGAGTCCAAAACTGTTATAGTCCACTTTTTATGAATAGTGAGCAGTGTCATGAAGTCGACCATCATCAACACTTCCAAAGAAATGACTGCTTACAGTGACTTTCCTCCTCCACCCAGCTTTGCTAACTTCATGCACAACCGACAAATGTTGAAGTACTTCCAGATGTATGCTGACCACCACCAACTTCACAAATACATTCACTTCCAACACACTGTGCTCAGTGTTCAACGCTCTTCTGACTACTCCACCACTGGTCAATGGACTCTTCAATACAAAACTCCAGATGGGCTGGTCAAACAAGAGGTATTTGACTGTGTATTGTTGTGCCAAGGTCATCACGCCAAACCCAACCTGACAGGCACAGATTGGAAGGGGAAGGACAGCTTCCAAGGCAACATCATCCACTCCCACTCCTACAAAGACCATGTTGGCTATGAGGACACCACTAATGTAATTGTCGGTATGGGGAATTCAGCTGTTGATGTGGCTGTAGAGCTGAGCAGAATTGGCAAGCAGGTCTATTTGTCAACTAGACGGGGAGCTTGGATAATGAACAGAGTGGGCACTTATGGTCAACCTTTTGACATGGAAGTCACAAACAGGTTCAGAATGAAATATTTAAACGCATTCATACCTCTTTGGCTAGTTGAGAAGATGTTTATGAAACTGTTGCAACAACGTTTTGACCACGCTAAGTATGGATTAATGCCTGAACACGGATTTCTAAGGCAAGTTTTTTAAAATTTTACTTGTAAATAAAAGTTGTAAAATGCAAAGTGGCTCAAACTTTTTAAAAAATTTTTGGAGGACTCAAGTTTTGACGGGTCAGATTACTACCCATGTGTTGTATTGTGTGTTTGATTCACTAATTGTCTCGTAGTGATTTATTGTACCTGTTAGTATATAAGGTCTGAACGTCTGTGTTCAGGATCATTTTGTGTCCGAATAAAGCAAATAGCAAGTCGTGGGTCTCGCTCTCCGTATTTCCTTTATCGAGGATACAACGCCATGGAAGAATTATTTTTTATTCAAGACTCTAAGTGAGTGCATGCTACCTTTTATGACAACTTTTTATGATAAACTAACCAAATCTTTAGTTTAGTTGGTAAAAATACCAGCGGATAATATGCAAAACCTGAACGAGAATATAAGGTATTATTCTAGGTCTAATCAGCATAAGCTAGCTACTTTTATGCCGTTTAAATTACAGCTGTGGGTCAGATAAAAAGTAGTTATATAATTTGTTCAACTAACTAGGAAACCGCGCAAACTGTAAACTCGAATTTGCATATTTCAATATGACTATCTTGTAGAACATAGTCGATTAACTTGTAATAGCCACGAGCATTTTTTCGAACAGCTACGAAAATTAAACTCCGAAAACCGCGATACAAGAGGTTTTTCATGATACCATGGTTTTTCGGGGTTTGCTAAATTTTCGTGACTGTTCAAAAAATGCTCGTGGCTACTATAAGTTAATTGACTATGTTCTACAGGGTGACACAAAATTAGTGCACCATTTTTGAAAATTTACGTAGGTAGCTTCTTGGCCCCATCGATTTTTCCAGGAAAATCGATGACCGTGGTTAAGCTACATGGGAGCTGCCTAGAAGAAAAACAAAAGATTCAATAAATGATGCAGCCGCTTTTTTTAAAAACAACGATAAAAATGAAATGCGACCACAAATTTTACTTAAAAAATAAAAATAAAGTTTTTCAGAAAATGTGGCAGTAATTTTGTGTCACCCTGTAGAAGATAGTCATATTGGAATATGCAAATTCGAATTTACAGTTTTTGCGGCTTCCCTGTAAGCGCATTTTTATCTACGCACCATTTATAGCTAAAATTCATGTTGCAATTTCAGCCAACATGCCACTATAAACGACGAACTTCCCAACCGTATAGTAAGTGGCACTGTGATGGTTAAGCCCAACATCAAAGAGTACACTGCAACTGGTGTGGTTTGGGAGGATGGCACAGAAAGTCAAGTAGACAATGTGATCCTCTGCACTGGCTACTTATTTGACTTCAACTTGGTGGAGAATGGCCAGTTGATCAAGGTGAAAGACAACTACACACCTCTCTTCAAATACATGTATCCGGCTGAATTGCTGGACCACAACACTTTGGGGATCGTTGGTTTGACTCAAGTAAGCGAATTTATAAAATTAGGTGGTGTTAGTTTATATTGAAATAACTTTAGCCACTTGGATCAATCATGCCTATTTCTGAGATGCAGGCTAGAGTATTCTTTGAAATGTTCACTGGAGCTAGCAAACTGCCTGGCAAAGAAGTTATGTTGGCTGACATACAATACAAACAGGATCAAATATCCAAGCGATATGTTCACAGCTTGCGACACACCCTTCAGGCACGTCAAAAGCATATTCCAATTACTGCATTTTCTCTAATATCTCACCCGTCTCTATTAACTCACCCCCCTCAACTTTAGGAACCTGTAATTCGACCAAGAGAAAATAGTTTGCAAAGCTTTTTATTGCATTTTTAACTCCCGCAAGCTCTGCGTATTCCACTTTGCACCCAAAAATCTCGAGATCAACCTCAAAATTTTCCAATTTTCGAGGAGTTGAAAAATAACTCACCCGGGTGAACTATTAGAGAAAATACGGTATGTTTACAATAATTATTTCAGGTGGACTACATTCAATTTATGGACGAGTTGGCTAGTATGATTGACTGTGTTCCCCGTCCCTTGGACTACATCTTTACTGACCCTAAGTTGGCCCAGAAATTAGTGTTCCAAGCAAATGTGGCCTACGTCTATCGTCTTAGAGGCAATCACACTTGGTCTGGTGCTCGAGATGCTATAATGACTGTCCAGAAAAGGTCAGATGATGCTTTTCAGGGACGTGATGTGGAAATTCAAGAAGCAAGCAGTTATGCGAATCAATATGTGTTCACTTTTATTTTTATACTTCTTGCTTTTTTGTGGGTGTTTGTCGTATAAAATATGTAAAATATAGTAAACACTCATATGCACACAACTTCCAAGGAAAAAATTTCCAAATGAGGAATTCTCCAAACAGTTAATTCCAACAAAGAATTTTCCAAATGAGCGCATCGCTAAACGAGGAATTCTCCAAACGGGGAATTCTCCATAGGAAGAATTCTTCAAACAAGGAATTCTCCTAAGAAAATTTTTTTATTTTAAAATTTGCAAACGCAACATTTCCAACGATGAATAATAACATTATTCCATATTCTAATAGCAAACGTAATCAAGCTAAAATCATTTTTTTGAAAGTTTCCATAAACCAAAGAGGGGACCACGGTATTTTGGGGCCGGTTTTGAATTTCTTTGGGGGACCACGGCATGCTAACAGGTTCATCAGTTCAAATCCTAGTGTTATCATATTTAAGTTTTGTACAGTTATTATTCCCTAATAGGTTTCAAAACAATCACCATAAACCTCAGGATGGACAAGTAATGGCCTGACTACAATGTGTGGCTGTGGTGTGTGGCCGTGGGGGTCTACAATGGATAGCCAGCCACAGTCACACGCCACAGCCACACATTGTAAACAAGGCATAAACCACGGTATCGAAAAATGTTAAAATAACTAAAAAAATACTACCAGACGGAGTGGAACTCGTAGAACCCTCCCTGGTCACCACACGCTCAACCAAACGGCCACCCATGCACATATCCGGTTAGTATACTGACAGATACATATATTTTTTGCTATAATTTGAAACTTCAAACTCAGGCTAAACTGGGTTATTCGGAGTCCTCCGAAAACACCCTAAAATGATGTTTTTTCGGTGTTTTAGAACTTCTAACGTGTAGAAAACATGTTTTTTAGGGCGCGGCCGACCATTTTCGATTTTTTTTATAAAAAATTTGACCTTATTGCCTGGGGCGACCAAGGTACCTGAATACCCAGAAAGATGGAGTTTGAACATAGCTTTGTTAATTAGGGCCTACCGCGTAAAGGAACTCTGGTATGCATGCTTTTTTATGCATCCAGAGTCACTTTCGAGTGATTTGTGCCTAAGGTATGTGGGTGTGCGCATATCAACTCCAAGTCCCCAAGCCCCCGAAGGGTGCACAGGGGGCTTGAGAGTTAGAGATGCGTGCACTCACTTACCTTAGACATAATTCCGAGCAAGACTCTTAATCTAAAATGCATATAGGTGCTTTTTTCGCTCATCTCCAGTTAAAGTAATTGCGATAACCCGGACTAGTTGTATTAAATAAAAGGTTTATTTACTAGAATATAAGACACTATATTAAATATAATTAAACCGGTTACAAATACAGTATAAAATACGCAAGTCCACCACACAATCCGGCGAAGCACAAAAGGGGGAGCCAGTCTGGAGCTGTTTCCAAAAAATAAACGAAAATATTTTGTTCTGCAGGTCCAAAATATTTTCGGCCGCTACGACTTGCCTGAAGGCACCAATTGTAGTGGGGGATCAGGGTTCCGGGGAGTAACACCAACAATTAAGAGAAACGTTTATTGGTCAGTCATCATTAATAAAACAGTTGTGCAATATGAGTCTATGGCAGGTCGAAGCCCGGCAGAGGTCGTAACGGGGGGGGATAGTTGCTAGTGAGGGGTGGAGTCTCCTCACCTTCACTATCCCCTATACCCCAACTGACTCTGCTGGGCTTTGAACCGCCTTTATATAGCTGGGCGTGGCCGGCCTAGTGTGTCTCTCAGGGTGGTTAGATCCCTCTAGCCCCCCTGGGAGATACACTACACTACTGTAACTATTGTGTAACTATAGTATATGTTTTTATGTCATTCTACAAATGTCATTCCGCAAAAATTATTCTCGCAAATGTCGCACCGCAAATGTCGTCCTGTAAATGCCCTTTTGCTAACGTCGCTTCTCAAATCTCATTCCACATAAGCCGTAAATGACGATGGCAGGAGAACACTATTTTACAGGGGCGAAAAACATTGTCTAAGCAAAATGATACAAAGGGCAATAAAGAGCGGAAAAACACTTTTCGGAAATTTTTTGTGGCCAAAATTTGACTTTTTGCCATGAGAGACTAAGGTAAACCAACCTGAAAGGGTACCCAAGAACCCTAAAAATATAAAACCACCGTATATAAGGGCATTTTACCATGTTTTGGTCTCTAGAGCCTGGCAAAAAGGGCTTTTTTACGCATGTATGATCAAGAGTCTTGCTCGGAATTATGTCTAAGGTAAGGGAATGCGCGCATCTCTAACCCAAAACAGTAGATTTCAGTATAATATATTTTAATACCCTTTAAAATAAATATGCTGCTTATTAAAATTCATTAAAATCTTAAGAAAAGTTTAAAACAACTTTGCTGTAAAAATTTTTTCTTTATCACTATCATACTTAAAGACTAAAATAGCACAGGAAAATCATTCGCAAAAAAAATCACTAAATGTTTAGCAAAGCTTTTTTTGCCCTAGCCTGTGTTGCTATTTTATTATTTTTTTTCAGAAATTCAGTGAAGGCAACATAATTTTCAACGTTTTTGCCGCTGCTGGGTTAACTTAGACAGCTTCAAGTTTATAGATAGTCCATTTGCACCTGGCAATATTGATTGCACAGGCACTCATCGATGGTGAAAAGATGACCAGCAATGTATTGCTACATGCAAAAAAGGAGATGGAAAGTGCTGTTATTTGCAAGGTTTTGGTCCTCGCTGTGGTAAGTTTCTAAAAACGTTTGATTATGCCAAAATATATTGTTTTGTCTCGAGTTTATTGTCTATTTTCAGTTGAAAAAAGCCGAGACTGCAATCCCTAGTGCACTGACTTAGACTGAAAGAAAAAAAATTCTTAAATGCAATTAATAAAGTAGTGAGCTGCACTAAAACATTCATATTAATTTTTCTTCTATTATTTCTACATGTTTAAAGTAATCATTGTCAAAATAGTAAAAAAAACTTTGCTGAGTACCAATAAATAATAACTTTTTACCAAAAGCTAGGCACAAGAATAAGGTTTTATGCTAAATGTTTTTTTCTGTTTTTATTATACTACCGTATTTTCTCTATTGTAAGCCCCCTCCACCCAAAGTCAAATAATATACATAATATATATTTTCATCGGTGTCGTTTTGGAGCCATATTTTGTTGATAATATGAGAGTAAACAAAACTTCTGCAAAATTAAAAGTTGGATCAGGAAAATCCTAGGCGAAACCTGTAAAACTCGGCGTAATTGAGATTTCGAACTCAGAATTCCATGGTGAACACGATGGTGTCAATCGTTTTTGCTGTGCACTGTGATGATGTGAGCTAAAATAAACTCAGAACGTAACAAATTGTCATGGTAAAAATTCAGCTAATTACAGACAGAGTTTCGAGTAGAGCACCATTATTTCTGTACTACACCCTGGCTCATAACATATCAAATTACCACTAGGAATTCAGCTTTCTGAGAAAAAAGAGCAAGCTGTTTTCATTTGTGAATTCAACATAAATCCCAACTTGTTTGTCGGGGTAGGTATTGTCTTAATCTCTTCCTCTGACATTTTACATGGCATAACTTTTTGTTGAGAAAATATCTAGCTAATTTTTTTTGACGAAAAGAAGTAGCAGAATCTCATGGTTATTTTTACATTAAATGTAGCATCACTTTATCATAAAAATTGTGACAAAATGTGCAGAATGAAAGAATAAGTTGTAACACTATGAGCTTAGGTGTAGTACAGCAAGAATGGTGCTTTCCTTGAAAAACTGTCGGTAATTTTTACCGTGACAATTTGTTAACAGTGTTGTTCCGGTGCCGCCGCTAGCGCCGGCGCTGCCCCGGCAAAAAACAGCGCCGATCCAGTGCTCGGCACCGGCGCTGGGGCCAATGAAAAATTTTGCTCGGCGCCGGCGCTAAAATTTTTTGACCTGGCGCTTGCCCCGGCGCTGTTTTTTAAGCAACTATTGCTCCGGCGCTGTTTCAAAAATTTCACTGTCCAATATTAAAAACCCAAGTTTTCTTAATTTAAGTTGAAGTATTTGTATTTTCATGCTGTATTTTCTTTCAATTTTTTTATATTATACATTTGCTCGATCTTCTAGTTTACTATATTATTAAATTCAACCAAGGCATCAAATCATATTAATAGTAAAAATTGATTTACACAAGTGGTTTTACAAAACAACTATAGATATACCGTATTCACTTTACTGTTTACTTAATATTTATTTCCATGTGTCTTACTTTTTACAATCCCGCAGGGCGTTGGTGAGGTCAGAGCGCAAATACTATGCTGGTGGTTCACGTAGATTATGTAGAAAAGCTTCACAAGAAAAATTCCAGATATTAAAAAAGCGCATACAATACAGCAGCATTCTTGCAAAGTATATACACGGTTGAAAATCCCCAATCGACTTCCGAAACATTTTCTACTTTATCTGCAGAAATAAACTCTTATTTTGATGTTGCATTGAAAAAAAAAAGTGGGAAGTCTGGGTTAGATTTTTGGGCCGAAAAAAGCCAGGTAAGAAGCAAAAAATTGAATTATTTTGGATTAAATATTAATTCAGGAGTTTGCAAAGCTTTCAAAGCTAGCTTTTGTGGTTTTACCAATGCCAGCAACTTCAGAATCAGTTGAAAGATTATTCTCACAGCTTACATTTAATACTAGTGGTCATAAATCCAATTCGGGCCCGAATCTCATAAAATTGAAATGTTTGCTTAATTTAAATCAAAAATTTATAAACATCTAAATGTACCTTTGAATTTTCTGTAAAAATTATGAAACATTATACTTGTCAATATACCTGTCAATAAAAATACAATTTTTTTAAATATACAGCGAAACCCAAATTTTTATCCCGGTGCCGGCGCTGGGGCAATTTCTTTCAGACGGGAGGCGCCGGCGCCGGGGACTTTTTTGAAAAGAGGTCGGCGCCGGAACAACACTGTTTGTTACCTTCTGAGTTTATTTTAGCTCACATCATCACAGTGTACAGCAAAAACGATTGGCACCATCGTGTTCAGCAGGAAATTCTCAGTCAGGAATCTCAATTACGCCGCTTGGGAGCCGGAGTGTTAAGAAAATTGCGCGGAAATTGGGGCAGCCCAAAAAAGGCTGTTACAAAAATCAAGGGTTTTGTTAAATCGAGATTTGGTCTCAAAAATTTGCCGCGATCTCAACTTTCGAATAAAACCAAATATGCAATATAAAAGTGAAAAATTGCACTAGATTTATGGATTTACACTGCGCATAATGTTTTTGGAAAAACAATGAGCACTCTTCTCGAGTCCATAACTTTCCTATGTTCATCTCAGATTTTTCTGTATTTAAATGAAAGAGCAGCGTTTTTTCTACCCGCCGGTTTATTTTTTACAAAAATTTGAGCTATTTACAGTTTTTCCGAGCTGCTTATATTTTTGTTTGTTTTAAAGGGTTAAGGAATTCAAATTCTGACGGGCCGTGTGCACAAGACAAGAGAAAAAAAATTTTCTTGAAAATTCTAGGTAACAAAGTGGCTCTAAAAATCAGTTTTTATAAACGAAAATGATTTTTTGAAAATAAAATTCGTAAACCAACCATAAGAAAACTGAAAACCCTTAAGACCTTCTATGCCAGATACTGATTAATCGAAAACTGAGTAGGGCAAATATAATCATAAATGCCCTCATTTTTGAAAAACTTTGCCCAGAAAAAAGTATTGCGCTTTAAAGACAACACAAATTATGATATTTATAGACAAAATGCTCACCCCTTCACTTACATTTTTGTGGTTACAACAGATGATCATTAGCAATTATTTTGGTTGTTCCAATTTTTGCTGAATTAGCAGAAATCAACTGACTTTTTTCCACTTTGTTTTACAGCTATTTCAGTGTGTTATCATACGACTTTTTTTCTCTTATTGACAGTTTGTTGTTGTGACCACACAAAAATGAGGGAAGATGCTTAATTTTTTTGTGTCTTCAATATATTTTTAGATTTCTAGTTAGAAATTAGAAGAAATTAGAAATGTATGGTACTATTTACTAATAACATATTATGCTAAAAAATATGTTTTGCTTTTTTTTATAAATATTTTTAGACCAGAGCCTTTTAAAGCTGTAAAGATGTCTTTGCGTCTTTTAGGAAGGCAGTAAATCAAAAAGAAGGCAGTTAATTAGTAATTAAATCGACATAAATCAAACAGACCACCCACATTTGTGGGAAAAACCAAATAGATATTTAGCTGAAGTGTTATAAAATCTCATTGAAGCAAGACTGAGCTAAGTTATTTGGAGCAGCAGCAACAGCCCTCAGAAATCACACTTGTTTGCTGAGCCGAAATTCTTGTCGGCTCAAAAAAATAACTAGCAACAGGCGAAAAAAATTATGAAAAACAACAGCTGGTTTATAAATTTTTGTTTAAGTAAACAACTAGGAATAACAAAACCTTAAAGAATATTTTTTTGCTTTAAAGTATAAGATTTTTCGAGTTTTCATGAGCATTAAAACAGCTGCCGCAAAAATCTACGTACTTCAAAATCTATTTTTTTAAATTTTTTGTTTAATGTTTCTTCGTCAGTTTTTTAAATTTTTTACAAAGTGATTTTATCGGTAAAAAAAGTACAGGGTGGCCCAATTTTCTCTCATGAATAAATTTCGGCCATAACTTTTTTATTTTTCATGATTTCGACGAGATCTTTTTTTTGTTCGAAAGCTGACTCTCCAAGCAATCGAATGACACTGAATTTCTCTTAAAAATCTTTATTTAAACACATAAAAATTTTAACGAACAAAAATAACTATGGTTTCACTCACACTCTGACTAGTTAAAGTGGTGAAAATGAGGAATATGAGTGAAATCATAGTTATTTTTGTTCGTTAAAATTTTCATGTGTTTAAATGAAGATTTTTTTTAAAGTTAGGTGTCATTCGATTGCCTAGAGCGTCAACACAGTGGTTGTTAGAGCAAGAATGTTCAGTGATGTTCACTGGCATGATTCTTACGGTTGTTTTTTTCCATCAGTTTTTCGTCTGACTGACATTGGGACAATTATTTTGTTACTGTTGCGTTTCGATTTTACGGCGCATGTTCTACGGCAATATGAGGAAAATTTTATACCCCCAATTTTACGGCACCCTTAACAGGCCACAAAATTAAGACTCGACTGTACATTTTCCAAAAATTTTAATTTGATCAAATTAAAGCAGAATTTTGGGGCCATTTTTACTCTGAATTTAAAAACTTTAGCCTATAATCTGACAAGGGAACACATGTTGGTGTCGTCGCGATCCAGGAAAGGTTTTTTTCCAGATCGATAGAATATTTCGAACTCGAGAGGCTCAACCCGACACAACAACTACCCAGTAGGCCATCCAAACACATGTTTGACTACAACATCGATAAATATATATTGTTTGTGTTCAACTTTCAAACTGTTCAACTTTCAAAAAATCGAGCCCAGGGGAAATTTGGATATTTATGTCTAATGATATTTTGGCGCTACTTTGATATATCGCCCTGCACCACAAGGTAAAACGGTGACTAGATCTCGCTTTTTTCATCGAAAAATGCCAAATCTGATATAGATGACCTATACCTGAAACCAAAAAGTCGATGTAGGTAATCTATATCAGATTTGGCATTTTTCAATGAAAAAAGCGAGATCTAGTCACCGTTTTACCTCGACCTCACACCTCCATCGCAAGCGCGTCATTAAACACTCCCGAAAAATCATGATTGGTGGCAAGGGTGCACCGGAAGTTCCGATTTCCGATGTTTCCTGGGTTTCGATTTCCGGAAAAATGAATCAAATTTCGGAATTTTCGGAACAACATAGGCTATTCTGATTCCAATTCAAAAATGCATTTTTGGTTGCCATTTGTCACTCGATTCTTTTTTCCGCTGCTCATTTGAAAATGCTTTTGTTGTTACACCATAATCTCATTGCTTATAATTTTGAATATGTGATGATTGAACTGTTAGATTCGATTGAAATAAAGCATTTTATTTTTGTTCCAATTTCCGAAATTTTCGGAATTCCGATTCCGATTTCCGTTCCGATATTTTTCGTGTTCCGGTGCACCCCTGATTGGTGGGGGTGGTGAATCATAGTAGCGTCATATTTTTTAATGTTCTATCAATCTGGGAAAAAAGCTTTCCTGGATCGTGACGACACCAGCATGTGTTCCCTTGTGAAATATATAATCTGACTAAAACGACATTTTAATTTTTCTAGTCTTTCATATAAAATATTAATTTTTTTCGACTTTGCTTGTTCTGTGATTGCTATTAGCACTTTGGTCGTGTTTTTTGACTGACTAATCACCTTGTACTTTTATTAAAATAAAATAAGTCTTAGCGACTGTTCTTATGTGTATTTTGTTAAATGTCTAAGCAATAATCATGAGTAAGCAAAGCGCTGAATGTAAAAAACTGGCTGTTTAGTTTTGACGAAATCGATGCAAATCTAGACATGAAAGCAATTGCTTTCATTGCTCTTAAAATATCTTTTTTGTGTAAAAAGTTTGATTATTGTTAGTTATTTTGGTAAAAATATTGTTTTGAGAATGTTGTTTCTTGATAATATTATTTTTTTCCTTTTTGTGTTGTGATCATTTCTAATATGATTTTATTTGATATGGCAATTAATTTTTTTGGTGCAAAAGGCCAGAACAAATTGCTAAAATTAACTTAAAGTATTAGCTTGAAGTTTAAAGATCAAAAAATCAGAAAAAAATCAGACTGGTCAATAATTTATTATCAGTAGTAGCTGCATTACTCTTTGTATCACCAATAATTGTTCTGTTTGGTGTCGTCTTGATGTTTTTGTAGCTGTATAAAACATTTTAAAAATTTGGTTGGCCGGTAGAGAAATTAGTAAAAGTTTACCCTCGATAAGCCGACACCTTCCATTTTTTACAATTTATATAGCTATTTTTTAAATTTTCGCCGAAATTTGTTGCTTGAAGTTTTGTTTAGTAATTATTCTTCGTTTTTTGCGTCATTTTCTGTGTCGTCACCATTTTGGCCCTATTCACCTTTAGGGGGCCACATTTTTTGCCTTGGTCCCCCTTGTTGTTTTTTTACGCATTACACGATTTGCCACAAAAATCGTTTCGTCAGGTTTTATTTCTTTACCGTTTAATTTTTCACATGATGTATAAACTGATTCTAGGATAATTATGGAAGAAAATATTCCTCTGAAAATACATACAAACAAGTGTAAAGGTCAGTGGACTCATACGAAACAAAAAGTGAAAAGGCTGTTTGGGACCAGTGATTCTCTGATTGCCTCCTACGTGCAAGAATCTGTGTTTCGCCAAAATTGTCGGGCCAAAGGATGGAATTTCCTTGAAATGTTCTTTAAACAAATATCTGTCATATATAATGTCTCGTAAAAATTGTGTAGTCGAATAAAAGGTTCATATGGAAGTCGTATAAGTTTCCTAAATAAATAAATAATTTTAATAAATTTAATAACAAAATTTAAAAAAACAACAGGGGACCAAGGCAAAAAATGTGGCCCCTAAAGGTGAATAGGGCCACCATTTTTGATATTTATATTCTTGCTCTTTTTGTCTGTGTATTCAAATTTTTATTTTTTACGCAAAGAATAGATTTCAAAGGAGGGGCGAACTTCTTATGTGCATCGCCTCACAAGTTCAATTTCCAGTGTGTGCACACCCCATCTGTTTTACTCTACTTTGTAGCAACTTTGCTGAGTGCTAGAGTCAAAAACTATCGAGCAGTCGATTGCAACCATTTACAGCACTGCTTTACTGTCAGCAAATGCCCTAATTTCGGGATTTCATGTAAAATGACAGACCTATGTAACTGTAAAGCATAGCTAATGAGGTTTTGTTTTTAAATAACATACCGTTAAATAAAGCAATAAATGAGATTTCCAATGAGGTATTACTTGTCTTACAGCAAAAAATAAAATGTTTAAAACTTTTAAAAAATAAAAAAAATCAGTTAAGTCCAATAGTTACTACACGCTTTATTATTTATCTTTTTGTAGTTTTAAAAAACCAAATTTCGGACCGAATTTTTTATTAACCAAATTTTGGAGATGAAAAATTTTTCTGCGGTTTTGTCTCAACGCATAGTTTTTACTCCGAAGTAATACCAGTACAGGATTTCAGGTTTTTTGGAATGGACGAATGCGGGTTTCTCCCAAAAGTTAGACCCAGCAGCACATTGACATGATTGTCATCGCCAAATTCCTGTTACAAACCGCTGTTTTTTCTAATTTTTTTCTAAACTCACACTCATTTTATGGCTCTACCCTGTTTCCGCCCAAATTGTTTCCGCCAAAAATCGTTGTAGCCAACACGGTTACATCTTTAATTTTTTTGTGGTAGTAACAGATAAAATTTATAGATTTAATTGATTAGCTAAGTTACAGTGAAAGCCAGGACAATTTTGGGTGGACAAGTCAACACGTAGGTACCACAAAAAAATTAAAGATGTAACTGTGTTGGCTATAACGATTTTTGGCGGAAACAATTTGGGCGGAAACAGGGTAGAGCCCATTTTATCAACCCGAAATGAAATAATTTTCTGCATCTTGCTATTTTCTATGCTTTCCTAAACAAAAACTAATACTAAAACTTTTTATTACAATTTCTAATTTGTTACATACAAAAGATCCGGAAAGATCCTGAAAAATGCAATTGATAATATTAATGTATCTGTATATCTAGCCGGTCCCTGTATTTCTAGCCGGTCCCTGTATTTCTAAATACAAAAAGCCATTTTTCTTCCCCCACATTTCCAACATTCATACTTCTGTAAAAGAAGTGCACAGCAGCTTGTATTATAATTCCAGACAATCGATTTGTGTCTAGACATTTTTTTTCAGCAAGCACCCCTTTCTGGGTGCTTGCTGAAAAGCGGCTTTTCGACTGCAATGACTGTCTTTTGTATAGCTTTGTAAAACAGACACAAGGAATGTTCTCACATTTTTTGCTAATTTCTCCCCCACTTTTGTTTTTGAAAGATGCCGTCAGTTGTTTTTTCGCGTGCTTGATTGATTTCACTGAGATTTTTAAACAAAGAATTTTTTGTTAAAGTGAAGTTCGGTGTTGATACAAAGCTTTTTTCTTATCGCTCAGCAAAAAAAGGTTTTTCTGTGGTGTTCTTTGTGTGTAAATGTGCATGTAAATTAGCTGGATGCTTGTACTTTTATAGAGTCTGGTAGCAGCTAGTTTTAAAGGACGACTAATTTGATTTTTTTACACCGTAACTGTGTTAGCATTTGGCACTTGCGTGAGCAGTTTAGTGTTAAGTCCAGCTAGCAGTTTTTTTCAATTTCTAAAGCGCTAAGTATTTTAATTGTTATGGTCTAACAAATATTTGCAAAGGTTTTGCGAGATTTTCAGTCAACTTTAAAGTATAAAAAAGCAATTTTCGTAAACGCATACTTCACAAAAATTAGATGCTTTTCAAGGGGACTTGCTTTTTAAGGCAAATTATCTAGTTATGTTGCAAATACATTATTTACGAAAATTCTCTTACAAATTAATATCTGACTATTTTCTGCAATAATGTTTTTGCATAATAAATAGATAATTAATGGAGCTCCTTAATGTGCAATTAGTTTACAAAATAAATCGCAGGGGACAAAATATACAAGGTGGTTCAGTATAAAAAAAATTAAACGGCTATATTTCTTTTATTTTTCAGTTTGACTAATATGGTCTATATCAGGGGTTGACACGGGCCCGAAAATTCACGGCCCGGCCCAGCCCGGCCCGGCCGTGCAGTTTGAGCTATGGCCCGGCCCGGCCCTGGCTTAAGCCCAAAGCCCGGCTTAAAATTTTTGATTAAACTTTCAGTAATTGCCTCCGAAACTTCTACAAAATTGAGACAATTACGAGATATGGAAACAATCACTCTTTACTGACAATAAAAAACAAAACCAACATTAATCAAAAGCAATTTTCTTCTTCAACAGTGATCAGCCAATGCAGATCGATAAAATTGCTTGCGCAGACAGGCTCTCTCTGTCGCATCCTCTTCCTCAATGTAATTGCACCCTCATTGGCTCTTTTATCTTTGTCACCAGACACTGTTGGCCTGGTATGCGTTTCCATCGTTGAGCTTCTCTACCTGAAAGGGTAGAGTAGAAGCTCAAGAGTTTGACTATGCCGAGCAATAGTGTAGCCATCTACCTAACAAAAGAGCAATCCCCACAAATGGACTAATTGAAGAGTCCATCATGAAGGCCAGAAAGGTGAACTTTCAGTCAACAATACTGTCAACGCTCCCAATACAGTCAGTTCTCAGTCAAAAATACAGCCAACTCTCGTAATACAGCCAAATGTCAATTTTTATCGGGCTTCGGGCCCAAGCCCGGCCCGGACATTTTTCAACCCGGCCCGCTGGGGGTACGGCGAGGGCCGGCCCGTGTCCACCCATGGTCTATAGCTCATTCGAAAGCACTGTATTTGCCATTTTATTTAAAAAAAACCACAGCTCGTTGTTGTCAAAATCACTTAATTATGGCTGTTTTTGTGAAACCACTGTTTTCGACTGATTTTTTAAGAACTTTAGACCCGAAAATCAAAAAAATTGGATAATGGCATGAAAAATTGTTCAATAGTAAAATGTCATAAAAAATTTCATGTGACATAACAGAACAAATCGAAATTTTTAATCAAAGTTTGCAAAACTTTGCTCTACACTTCGGTTTCCTACAGCAATTCACCTGTAAAGACGATGACGATATGATTTCATTGACTTTTTAATCTAAAAATTTTAATTCTAGCGGAAGATCTTCTGGCTCCAGCATTTTTCTGACTTCAGAGTTTAGAGAAATTGATAATTTTGCTTTGTTCTTTTATATCACATCAAATTTTTTTATAACGTTTTACTAATGAATAATTTTTCATGCCAATAGCCAATTTTATTGACTTTCTGGTCTAAAGTTCTTAAAAAATCAGTCGAAAAGAGTGGGTTCACGAAAACAGTCATATCTTAGCAACAACTTGTTTAACAACAATAAGATGTGGTTTTTTTAAATAAAATGGCTAACACAGTGATTTCGAATGAGCTATAGACCATAATAATCAAACTAAAAAATAAAAGAAATAGAGCCGTTTCAAATTTGAGAAATATGACTGCCCTGTATATGTAAAAATAGTATGGAAGTATACCATAGCGTATACAGTTGACTCTCGTTTTGAAGGGGTGTTCTCGTCGCCGATGGGAATATTTTGAAAGGCGGGTACCAGTGAAATTCTTACGAGAATTAAAATGATGCAATTTTGTGAAAGCCGAAGAAAAAGGTAAAAGGACAGTTCCTGGCGGACACTTCGTGGTACTTCTTTGAAATAATAGCCTTTCGATTACTTTTTTGTCTTTACATGTCTTTTTCGGAGACAGGTCAGTTCGCCCCGTCTTTTAAAACAGTCAGTTCGCCCTTTTTTTTCAAACCAATAAAGTAACCATTTTTTGTCATGAAAAGTATCTTTGTTACCGTATATTCTTTATTAAGCGCCCGTGGACGCTTTTTTTCAAACCCCAAAAATCTGAAAATTTAGTGGTCAATCTCGATTTTTTTGATTTTTTTTTTTTGGATTTTGGGTAAAAATCCAAAATCGAAAAAGCGTAACTGGTAGAGCTCGCGGGAGTTAAGAAAACGCAAAAAACAACTTTTCAAAATATTTGCTCTAGGCTGATATAAAGGTCTTCAAAGTTGGACGTGGGCGCTTATTACCAACGACCGACTTTCACAGTCCACCGCCGCTTCACCACTCTGCCACCGATGCTATTGTATGGTAAGAATGGTTTTCAATACTTATCACAAAGGGGTACTCAACAAATTTGCATTTCAAAATAATTCCTTTTTGAATTGACCTGGTACCCGCCTTTCAACATATTCCTATCGGCGGCGAGGATGCCCTTTTAACGTAACTCGATTTAACGCAATTTTTTAACCGGTCCATAAAAGTACGTTAAACCGAATGGAACGCGTTTTTGGGATTCTTCTCTTCTTTAGAAGCGAGATTCGAAAATGGTCTTCCTGCTGTTGTTTTTAGGGCTTGTGTTTGGGCACAGGATAAGCCAGTGTAAGAAAAAAACAAATTCATACTTTTTTTTTACTTTTTTGTGTTTTCGAAAACATGTTTGAGTCTGTCTTAACTTATGCTAGCCTACTTTGGGCCTAATAACAAGCCGAAAATGGGAACCACAGGCGTTTTTGAATTTCTTTTTTAAATTATAGAAATAGACGTTTATTAAAAGAAAGCGGCTTATTCGATATCAAAAATATTTCCACAGTGCCAAATTTTCAATCCAAAAATATTGATTTCTCGATGTGGTGTCTTTGTTCAAAGTTCATCAGGTATTTTTTAACCGACCAACTTTCTTTTGTTTACATTAGCATTTGGCACTTGCGTGTACATTCTCAATAATTATAAGGCCAAAAAACATAGTGTTATTTTATATACTTTTGGCTTAAGCAGCCTTGGGTCGGGACCAAATTTGAGACAGGTGTTTTCCCATCTGCACTTGCTAATACTACATCAAATGGCTGAGGCGGTTAAAAATAAAAGCCATTTTCATATCTCCTTGCTGAATTGGTTTCCGGATGTTTGTCAGAGTGTTTTGCACCACTTTTTGGTCCAAAAAAAGGAACCAATTGTTGTGGTTGAAAGGTAGCAAAAATGCAAGGAAGTAGTAGTAGCAATAATAGTAGTATTACCTGCTGTTTCTTAGACTTGGACTTTGTTTTTCACTGAATTTGCTTTTGTTTTTAATTTATTTGTTGAGTAAAATATGATTTTTTCTTGTTGTAAAAGCGCTGATAAGCTGTTTTTTGAGTAGTAAAAAGCAACACAAAATTAATTTTTTTCAGCAAAAGTACATATTTTTACAAGAGATTTATTTATTTATTTTAATTTTAAGACACTCCAGAATACAAAACTAGAATTCTGAACTCGTTTTCACGATTTAAAAAAATACCGTATACTCTCTAATAATACGCTGACCTCCCGCAAATCTAAAAAAATTTGCCAAAACTGCCTACCAATTTTTTTAACCAGCATTTAGTATGAAACTAGAAGGCACGCTGCGCCGATGGCGCATCAGCCCCAGCTTCTACATGTACATAGTACGGGTTGGCGCTGGTGGTTTGGGTACATTATTAGTTCGGGTACACAGCACTTTGTTAGCGCCGAACATTTAAGGACAATAATTCCTAGAAGGCACGCTGCGCCGATGGCGCATCAGCCCCGACTTCTACATGTACATAGTACGGGCATCTGATGCCAGATTCATGCTCAGCATAGTCGATTTACTTATATAAGTACTCTTAAATACAGTAATACCCGCCGAATTTTGAATTCCTCGCGAGACAAATTCAAACTTATTTGAATTCAAACCTGGTCAAATTCTAGGATTTTCCCACTTTTAGTACCCCACTCAAAAACAAAATCGCTCCATGGGGACTGGAAATTTTTGACCAAATTTTTTTATTCGATGCGCCACATTCTAGCGCACAAAAAATTATATGTGCACACGAATTTTTTTTCGCACCAAAAAATTTTTTTCCTTATCGAGAAATTTTCCGAAAATAATTTTTGACCAGAAAAATTTTTTTCGCCGCACCAAACCCAAAATTTTATTGCATATTCCTCGAGCCTTCACCCGGTTTCCTAATCAAGGACACCAACTTTGAAAATTAATGTTCGCAAAAAGTGGCCTAAAAAGTGAGTGTTTCATACGTTACCAAGCAGCGCTATAGTAGTTGTAGACTAGAAGCCGCGCTGCGCCGATGGCGCATCAGCCCCAGCTTCTACATGTACATAGTACGGGCATCTGATGCCAGATTCATGCTCAGCATAGTCGATTTACTTATATAAGTACTCTTAAATACAGTAATACCCGCCGAATTTTAAATTCCTCGCGAGACAAATTTAAATTTTTTTGAATTCAAACCTGGTCAAATTCTAGGTTTTTCCCTTTTTTAGTACCCCACTCAAAAACAAAATCGCTCCATGGGGACTGATCATTTTCGACCAAATTTTTTTTTATTGAACGCGGCATATGCTAGCGCAAAAAAAATCATATGTGCACACGAACTTTTTTTCGCACCAAAAAAAATTTTTCCTTATTGAGAAATTTTACAAAAAAAATTTTTGACCAGAAAATTTTTTTTCGCCGCACCATCCCCAAATTTTTATTGCATATTCCTCGAGCCTTCACCCGGTTTCCTAATCAAGGACACCAACTTTGAAAATTAATGTTCGCAAAAAGTGGGCTAAAAAGTGAGTGTTTCCCACGCGGAAAGCAGCGCTATAGTAGTTGTTGACTAGAAGGCGCCGCTGCGGCGATGGCGCATCACCCGCCTTAAAAAATATAATCGCGGTTCGGGTATCTGCTTGTGGTTCGGGTTCCCGCTGGTGATTCGGGTGTATTCTTGTGGTTCGGGTACCCGCTGGTGCCGCTTCGCGGCACTTCGTTGGCGCCGAACATTTGATAACATTCTTTAGTTAACTGCTAATGTACGTACTTCGTTAACGGGACATTTGATAACAACATTCTTTAGTTAACTGCTAATGTACCGACTTCGTTGGCGCCGAACATTAATTCATTGGTGTGAGTTCCCGGGTACCTGATAAAAACCTGATTGGGTTCGGGTACCTGATCAGCGTTGTGGTTCGGGCACCTGATTGTGGTTCTACCCGCTGGTTGTTCAGGTGTATTCTTGTGGTTCTACCTGCTACCTGGTGATTCTTGGGGTACCTGATATGTTCCTCTTGTGGTTATCTTGTGTTCAGGTCGCTTGTGGTTCACCCGCTTCCTTTGGTTCGGGTACCTGACTTTTGTTCGTTCCTTTGGTTTACCGAAGCATCCTTGGTTCATAATCAACAACTTTGTTTGGTTAACTGTTATCCTTGTAATTGTGCCCTTGCTTGCTTGTACACGCTTGGTTCGATCCTTGTGGTTCAATTCTATTGACATTTTGACCTATTACAACAGTTTACCGTTTGGTTCAGTACTAACCTTGTGGTACCTGATTGTATCGTGTTTCGCTGCTCAGCCCGGCAGGTGTATCCTTGTCCGGGTGCTTGGTTCAGGTACCCGAACATTAACCTGATTATTTTCAGGTTGTATCGTTGTGTTCAAAGTACTCGAGTTCGGGTGTATTCAGGTTGATTGGGTTCCGGGTACCTGATGTGTGGTTCGGGATTGTGTTCGGTTTCTTGTTTCAGACCTCGAGTGTACCTTTAGTTCGGTGATTGTGGTTCGTATAATCTTTTCCGTCCCCGCGGTTTGGGCCTACCCCGCAATTGGTTCGTATCCTTGTGGTTCGGGTACCTAATTGTGGTTCCCTGATTGTGGTTCGACCTTGTAGTTGATTGTTTCAAAATGATTGTATCCCTTGTGGTTTAAATGGTGGTTCACACGCTGATTATCTTTGGTTCGGTATTGTGGTTCTTACTGATTGTTTCAATGTATCCTTGTGGTTCATCCTCATGGTGGTTCGAGGTATCCTTATAGTTGATTTTTCGGTACCTGAAAATTGGTATATGGTTTCGGGACCTGGTGGTTCACACCTGATTGTGGTTCGGACCTGACGATGCTTGTGGTTCGGGTACCCGCTGGTTGTTCGGTGTATCCTTGTGGTTTCAGGTTCCTGATTGGGTTCACCTTGTGGTTCGGGTACGCTGGTGGTTCGGGTGTATCCTTGTGGTTCGGGTTTGATACCGCTGGTTATTCAGTGTATCCTTGTTGGGCACCTGATTGTGGTTCGGGTACCTGATTGTGGTTCGAGTGTATCCTTGTAGTTCGGGTACCCGCTGGTTGTTCGGGTACCCGCTGGTGGTTCGGGTGTATCCTGGTGGTTCGGGTACCTGATTGTGGTTCCAGTACCTGATTGTTGTTCGTGTATCCTTGTGGTTTGGGTACCTGATTGTTGTTCGGGTACCTGATTGTTGTTCGGGTGTATCCTTGTGGTTTGGGTACCTGATTGTTGTTCGGGTACCTGATTGTTGTTCGGGTACCTGATTGTTGTTCGGATACCTGATTGTGGTTCGGGTACCCGCTGGTTGTTCGGGTGTATCCTTGTTGTTCGGGTACCTGATTGTGGTTCGAGTACCCTCTGGTTGTTCGGGAGTATCCTTGTGGTTCGTGTACCCGCTGGTGGTTCGGGTACCTGATTGTTGTTCGGGTACCCGCTGGTGGTTCGGCCCCACTGGTTTTTTTTCGCCCTTTTGACCAAATTTATTTTTCATAAGCAAACCGTTGATTCTGACACCGGATTCGTGCTCAGCATGGTCGATTTACTTATATAAGTACTCTTGAATACAGTAATACCCGCCAATTCTCGATTTCCTCGCGAGACAACAAAAATTTTATTTCAAATTTATTTCAAATTCCCCGAATTTTCCGATTATGACCACCTCCATGGAAACAGGGAGATCCCCAGGGGAGATCCCCATGTTTCGGTCCTCTTATTGACCCCATTTTTTTTTCATTCGACGCGCAAGGAAATGGCGTACAAAAAGTTATTCTACACACGAACTTTTGTTACCGCCAAAAAATTTTTTTCCTTATCGATAAATTTTCCAAAAATAATTTTTGACCAGAAAATTTTTTTCGCCGCACAGAACCCAAATTTTTAAATGCTCAATCGCGAGTGGGCGTGCCATTCCCTATCAAAGGACAACAACTTCGAAAATTAATGATCGCAAAAAATGACCTAAAAAATCAATGTTTCAACCAATGCGAAGCAGCGTCATAGTAAAGGTGGACAAGAAGGCACGCTGCGCCGATGGCGCATCAGCCTCAGCTTGCGCATCCGATGCCAGATTCGTGCTCAGCATAGTCGATTTACTTACATAACTACTCTTTAATACAGTAATACCACCTTATTTTCGGTTTCCTCGCGAGACAACAAAAATTTTATTTCAAAATCATTTCAAATTCTCCGAATTTTCCGATTCTGACCACCTCCATAAAAGTGCCCGCGCCCCCATGTTCCGGTCCTCTTATCGATCCGATCTTTTTTTTATTCGCTGCGCAAGGAGTAGGCGCACAATAGTCATTGATATCACACGAACTTTTTTTGCCGCCAAAAATTTTTTTTCCTTATCGAGAAATTTTCTGAAAATAATTTTTGACCAGAAAAATTTTTTGCGCCGCACCAAACCCAAAGTTTTATTGCATATTCCTCGAGCCTTCACCCGGTTTCCTAACCAAGGACACCAACTTCGAATATTAATGTTCGCAAAAAGTGGGCTAAAAAGTGAGTGTTTCATACGTTACCAAGCAGCGCTATAGTAGTTGTAGAAATTCTTAAGTTCGACCCCTACTAGAAAAATATATTATTTCATATCTTTACTATATTAAATTTTTCTAAAAATGAATAATTTGATTATTTGGAAAGCGGATGTTTGGATATTAATTAGAATAATCATAATAATACTTCCGATTGGAGTGTTGGCAAGCCCTTGAAATGGTCAGTGGATGCGCCCAAATCCGCTTAGTTCTTTCTATTCTTTGTGTTGTTTATTACAGTGTGTGTGCATGGATAGCCTGCATGCCCAGTCATTCATCCTTTCTTCCGGCTCAGTCCAAATCGCAGCCACTCATAGCCAAATAATAGATATCATTTTTAAAAATATTTAAAGTAATGAAACTGATATATAAAAGAGTGGACGCCCAACGGCCTTGAACTACTGCAAATGAATATATTAAAGCTTGGGTTTAATGAACAAAAATTGTTTTGAATACAGTCAAACCTTTTTAAACCGACACTTCAAAGGACCGCCTTCAGACTGTCGGTTTGAAGGGGTGTCGTTTTAAAGAGGCTTTTAGGTTTATTCCAGACCAAAGTGTGGGTTTACCCAGGTTTTCAATAAAAAAAGTTTCAAATTCAAATATAGTTGACACATTTTTTTAGAATTTTTAATTCAAAATAACTTAAACAAAATTCTATAGAGATTTGGTCAAAAATCAGTTAAATTTCTTCAAAAAATATAAAAGGTGTCGATTTATCGAGGGGGTTTTTCTTTGTGCGGACTGACTCAAAGTGTCGGCTTAAAGAGATGTCGGTTTAAAGAGGTCCGACTGTACCAGCAAAAAATTGCCGTGATATTTTTCTTTCTATAAAAAGATTTGGAAATCCGCATTAAGGATATCCGGAATAGGTATACCGTATTTTCTGCGATAAAAGCTCAACCCCTAATTCAAAATCTTGTTTCTGGCATTAGCTACTTTCAGACAAGCTACCACTTAAATTTAAGCCACTCAGATGAGCTACAAAATGAGTGGTAGCTTGCCGGAAAACAATCTTACAAAAATACCGTATCCCGGGGGCGGAATTAGAGAAAATACGGTAGGTCAAAAACACGATGCCAAAAGACCAGTTCGAATTAGAAGTTGCAGTTCTATTAGAGAAAAGTTGATGCTTACTTACTTCTATTGCCAAACAATGACAATATGTAACTAAAATAACTTAATTAAAATAAAAATGATAAATTTGAATTGCACAGTCCGTGTCCTTATCAGCTTTAACCCCCATCCCCCTCCTTTTAAAATTTTCTAGAAAAATTCCGTCAATTAATATTTGTGTAGTTTGAAAAAAAAACATATTTACAAAATTATAGCGGTTTATGGTTTGAAAATAATAGGATTACAAGCCTGCGTCATTCACACCCCACAAATCACTACTGCACTATTATTTGTGGATAGAAAACATTTTGGATCAACCTAAAAAGTGGTGCGCCACCATGGGAATTCGGTCCATTGAAGTAGTGAGGGGATTATAGCATCCACGAAGCATAATAGGATTCCTACTCACATGACTAGCACAATATGCTTTTTCAGCAATACATCAAAAATTTCTATGAATTCCAGCACCGAAAAGTAGTGGCTGGCACCTATAGACACCAAATTTTTTAAGACTAGCCAATCACAATGACCTTTTGGTGATTGTACATAGCAATTTGGGTCGATTCAAAAATGTGTTGCAGTACTAAGGCGATAAAAAATCTTTTTGATTCAAGATTATGTTTTGTGGATTTGCTTCTTTGGTGTATTTTGTGTAAATGCCTTTCTGGAAGTTACCCTTGAAAATGTCCAGGGCGAGTCGAATAACTTGATCGGCTGAACAAAGTTTTGAGTAGGTAGGCCGTTGCCCTTTCGATTTCTAAGCTTTTCAACCATACCCTTTCAAAATCTTCAATTTGTAGAGGATTCTATTCACAACAGATATTAAAATTCACATATTAACAGACAAGAGACAAGTTAGCAATAAAAAAGGCCACCAGATTTTTTTTCAAACAAGCTTGCGTCTCTTGAGCAGTGTGCAACGCGGCCCATCCTGTAAAATATTGGTAAAACACCACCGATTATTACTTACAAAGCTAGGTAATTCATGTTTCCTAATTTTAACCACTTTTTGCATTTTTTTTATCAACGACACAACAGACAAATCTAAACGAAAATACAATTCAAAATATCAAATAAGATTCAAAAAATTTCAAGTGGTCAAGTCTTTTGGCATAGCCTGTATCGTATTGTCCAAGCTCTTTTACGGTTTAAAAACATCTTTGAATGTTTTCTTTGTCGAACGAGCCTCCTTCTTGTTCATCTAACGTTTCCTTTATGTTTTTCCTAAATTGTAAAAGAGATCTATGAACACCCTTTAGTCTCAGTCTAAGTCGCAGTCCGTGAAAGAGCCATAAGTCTTGTTTATTTTTTCCCGCTACATTCTCGACTCCAATAAAAATATGTATTAGAGGTGCTCATATTCAAATCAAAACAAACCAAATGATATTGTTGATCGGTTGTAATTTTAAACACACCCACACAACTTTTATTTCATCTTTTATTTGATTGAATTTATAATGAGAGGTCTTTAGGTATATAGAAAACATTTTTGAAGACTTAGGCTTAGTACAGAAATGTAGAAAGCCGGACTTTTCAGCACTTTTTATTTATTTTTTAAATTCCTCCCTTTTTTGATTTGGAGCCCTAGGAAATACAAAATCATTTTCGAGAATTAGCGCTCATAAAAAGAAAACGGCTTTTTGTATAATAATTAGTTGCTAAGTTTCACCACTTCTTACCCTAATGTCAACCATAAGAAGCATTTTTGTAGCAGTGGTATTATTAGTCAGTTTGCAAGTGGTAGTGCATGAGTAAGCCACTAGATTATACACCCATGTGCTTTGGCTACTACTAGCTTTTTTACCCCTTTGCAGCTTAAATAGGACGCCATATTTCTAGGAATACGCCCTAAAAGTAAATACTTAATTTATTTACCAATTTGCTGCATTCGAGTTTAAAGCGACTACAGTCAAACCTCGTTTATCCGGCACCCCCAAAAGTTCGTTCCCGCCTTGGGTCCGACACTTTCTTTAGCTCAATTTTCGAAGTCTTTTGCTAAATGTGATTCGCCAGTGTAGTCCGAAATATCGCAAGGATTCTGTTTTTGCCGGTCGTTTTTCCAAAATCTTTAAATTTCGCCATAAAGACCCGCGGACCTCGGTTATCCGGCAACTGATTTTCAAAAGGTGCCGGATAACCGAGGTTCGCGGGTCTTTATGACAAAATTTAAAAATTTTGGAAAACGACCGGCAAAACAGAATCCTGCGATATTTCGACTAGACTGGTGAATCACATTTAGCAAAAGACTTCGAAAATTGAGCTAAAGAAGGTGTCGGACCCAAGGCGGGAATGAACTTTTGGGGGTGCCGGATAAACGAGGTTTGACTGTAGTTTGATTCTCGCTCGGAACATGACTTTTTTAAATACTTTACTAAAAATGTTTCTGTTTCCAACATTTCCATTTACGAATACCTATTTTTACTGGAATCCAGCCAAAAATGAATGGCTTTCATACAGCTGTTAATATATATTATCCTTTTTATGCTCCCTATTAAGTAGTAACAAGTTGTTTGTGTGCCAATCCAGAATGAATAAGGGAATGAGGAAGTTAGCGCTTCTTTTTCTTCTTCTTGTATTTGCCAAATTTATTATCCCCAACACACCCAGCACGACCCAGCTGAGCCTGTGTGTTTTGGCTTTATTTTTATGGCTTGATGCCAGCTAGCCACTACCACTAGGGCTTCATATAGACCCTTTGCTCCTACTTTTCGGCCGATTCCTGGAAGAAGGCAAGTCTGTTTGGCAGAAAGCAATTTACTGTTTGTTTTCTTGTTTATCCATTTTTGTTCCAATTAAAAAACAAATAACAATATTTTTGCTATTAAGAAATTTCATGGGTAAATTTTTGCGCTAGATTTCCTTATACGGTACTACGCTTGATCAAAAATTTTATAGAGACTTTTTTGTGCTTAGTTACAAAGACCAAAACGTGGTAGAATACTCGAATATATGTTGGCTCACCTAAATCCCCAAAGCAGAAGACATACCTCAAAAAGAATTCCAGCAAAAATTCTAAAAGCTTATTTATTTAAACATTACGATATAAGCCAAAATTACTTTTGTGGTAGTTATGTGGAAGACATCTCTACGATTTTATCTTTTTTACTTTTTGCCTATTATCGATTGCTAATCTCTTGCCTAAAAACTTTTGTTGAGGCAATAAACAAAAAACCTAGTCGTAAATTAGCTATTATAGCTACAAATATTTAAGAGACCACCCAAGTCTGTGTGAAAATATTGAAGCAAGACAGATCCATCTCTTAACAATCTCACTTATTCGCTAAGCCACAATTTATTTGCTCAATTATTTCTAAAAAGTCATTTTTTCGGGGCACGAGCATATTTTGAACAATGGCAAACCCTAATTTTGTTTTCTCAAAAAAAGTTATAAGCGGCGCATTTCATTTTAGGAACCGTAAATTTGCAAATCACTTAAATTAGTTGATACTCCTTGTCAAAAGGTGCCTAAAAGGGCCCCTGTTTCTATATTTTTTCTAAATTTTGGGCTCCTCTTTAAAAAACTGCTAACTTGTCTAACTATTTATTATTGAGTAGTGCAGCTATAAGTGGCAGCAACTAAGGTTACGGTGAATTGGTAGCAGCCAAAACAAGGTCTGCCTATTAGTCACAAGCGCTACCAACAAAGCCTATTTCTCTCACTTAGTAGCTAAAGTGAAAAAAAAAGATATTTTTGATTCAAAGACCTGCATTTAGCAAAAAAATTGGCAAGTAAAATTGTGTATTGATGAAGATGCAAAAAGAAGTTTAATGCTGAAAATTAGTGTAGTTTAACTTTTTCAATGTCCTCTTCATTTTTTAAAGTGTCAGGTCTGAATCCGCCCAGACGCATGTCTTTTTTGTAACATTTTATAGGTCCGGTCGGCTTGGAGGCAAATTTCGGGGGGATGACCGAATTAATTTACAAATTCTTCAAGCAATCAAAAAGCTTTTAAGGAAAAATTAGTTTGGGGTTAATTATCTCGAATGAAATATTTCTTAAAAAAGCATACTCATGCTTAAAAAGCTCTCAAAGGCTTAAAAACATTACAGAGACATCATATTTTAGCCAAAAATTTGTGTTTTCGTTGGCAGCAAAAGCATAAATAAATTTATTTCATTTCCTTGTTTATTTGATAAAAAAAGTGTTTATCTGGCCAAAAATAATTGCATTTGAATGGATGCTGGTAGCTGCGCATCTTTATTGCTGCTTAATTCAAAGAAATGTATAGAAAAAATGGCTGCAGATGTGTGCTTACAACAAATAAGGCTGCTAGCACAAAAACTAACACAGATCACACTTTTTCATTCTCTCGTCATTTTTTGATGTTAGGCCACATAACAGAGCAAATAAGAAATTATTCGTTCGTAAAAATGTGCTTTTTGTCTCATAAAAGTGCGTTAAGGGGTGTAGCTATGGGTTTTATGCAAAATATGTTTTTGTACTATAGAATTTTTTGGTTTTTGCTAACTTACAAAAATTTAAAAGGTATCAGTTTTTATAAAAATTTTCTGTATTCTAAGGTTTTGAAATTTTAAACTTGCATTTCAAACTTTTGATAACAAAAATTACATTACTGTATTTCTTCTGATAGGCCGAAATGTCGGGTTATTTTTCAATCGCCTGAAAATTCGAAAAATTTTGGGTCGATCTCCAGATTTTTGGGTGAAAATCTAAAATCGAAAAAGCATAATCGGTAGAGCTCGTGAGAGTTAAGAAAACGCAAAAAACAGCTTCGCAAAATATTTACTGTGCCTTGAGATACAGACCCTCAAAGTAGATTGGAGACTGTCGGCCTACTAGAAGAAAGCTGAAATTGAAAACACTCCTCAAATTATGTATTTACCTCCTCAAATCGTAAAAACGAGTATTTCTCGGTGTTTTAATGATCGTAAAATCTAGCTATTCTATTTATTTTTGTTTAAAATGTAGCCCTGAATCTCTAGTTTCTAATGAGCTATCAACTAGCTCGATTAGTTTAGACAAAAGTTGAGGAAAACTTGTTTTTATGAAACTACTCCTTGTTTTTCAAAACCAATTATTCTCTCACTTTCACATATCACACCGAGCTAGTCGATAGCTCTTTAGAAACTAGAGATTCAGGGCTATATATATATAAATTTTACGTTTGGAAAAACATCGATTTTTACGATTTGAGGAAGTAAATACATATTTTGTGGAGGTAAACACATGATTCGAGGAGTGTTTTCACCAGCAGCTTTAGAAGAGATACAGTATTGTTTTTAATTTAATAGGCACCATTTTTAACAGGAGTCATGTGGGTTTTTAAATTTTAGCCAATTTTTTTGTTTTTGCAAAACTCTTCCAAACTTTCAAAACTTTAATTACAAACTTCATAATAGAAACAACTATAACCTCAAAATTTAAAATTTGTCTTCAAATTACGCTAATAGATGCTAAAATCAATCACTTTATATGAAAAAAAAACTGTCTACTAATTTTTTTGTGTTTTTGATGTCTATTATTACCATTTTCAAGAAAAATACTAAATTAGTCTGTGCTGCTAGATTGCTGGTGTGTTTAAGGCACTAGCACATTTGTCACATTAGTTAGACAATCAATGTGACAAACAACACCAGACAGCCAAGCCTAAAACATACTTCTTGGCCAACTTTTTTTAAAAGCTAGATCTGGATGTGTGGTCCACAATGTGCTTTTTCCTATTCCTTTGCCTCATACCTAAAAATATAACAGTTTTACCAATTTTTTTTAATCCACTAAAATTAATCCACCAGGACAGATCTTTGTTTACTAAACAAATCAACTAAAAATAGGGCTGGTATATGAGTCATTTCTTTGCAGATTGCTCAACTAATTGAGCAATCTCGACTACTTTTTCACATTGATTTCAATCACATGAAAATAAATATTTCAACTCGCTCCTTCTTATTTTCCGCCTACATAGGACAATTCGACTAATTTTGTAGAAGACCGAAAATACCACACGACCCTTTGGAGGCGAAAAAAAATAAGACGGCGGCAGTTCAAATGGTCATTTTTTAAAGTAGCCGAAAATATTGCCCCTCCCCTTAATGACGCAAAAAAACACAAGTTAGACACAGTTTTACAGCTGAGAATCCCAAAAATACATCATTTTTTCAAAAAATGATGAGAAATGTCTCAAAAATGTGATTTTTGAGCATTTTTTGTAGGGATGAAGTGTCAGATTTGAATCACTGACCTTGTTTTTTTTCTAGTAAATAGTGTGACTCACTAAGAATATGAATCAGCACTGTTTATTGAGTGTTCCTTTCCCTCATTTTGAGTAAGAGGTAGAGGAAAACGTTTTTTAGTTTAGTTCCCCTACTACTCCAAATGGCAACATCCCAGCGCTCTCTTTTTTTGGATATGGCTGTCTGAGCGTGTGAGAAAGTGTCAGCTTTCATTCTTTGTTAGAGCTTGTTGGCAAGCAAGCAAAACTAGACTACTTCCCAACCCAATTACTTTGAAAAAATGGCTTTTTGAGTGAAAAGGGTGTGTCAACATCGAGATTTGAATCAGCGATATATTTTACGGCTAAAAGATTATTCGTGATACTTTTCGATTGCTTTTGAAAAGGTGTGTTTTATGCATATTTTTTTCGGGATTAATCAGGTTGGGGGAAAAGTCCTTGATTGACCTTAGAGCAGGCCTCCCAAGCGTCCTCAATTTTTCAGAATGTGCTGAATTTCAGCCAACGATTCTGAAAAATAAATTCATCTGAATTCGTCTGAATTTGAAAAAAATGTCTGAATTTGTCTGAATTTTAGATATATTGTTCATTTTTATAAGACATGCAATTTTTCGCCTCGTCTTTTCTTTTCTTCTGCAATTTTCTGGTTTACTGTGCATTAATAATTCTTATTTGTTTCAGTATCGATGGCTCCTAAGAGAAAGCAACTGTTCAAATCAGAGTACGAGAAGATCAAAGGCATCAAGAAGAGAAAGGGTAGGAATACGCCTACTGTTCAGTCTGCGACAGCCACATTAGCCTTCGATCAACTGGAAAAACAGCAATCGATGTCCATCAGAAGCAGCAGAAACACGTGGATGCAACCAGGGCCGCCGGTATTTCGCAATCAATCTCTACTTTCATGCCAAGTCAAGCAGCGCCAACAGCCATCGATGACAAGACTGCCGCCGCTGAAGGAGGTTGGACGTTTCATATCACATGTGTTGAAATTGACCTTTGTACATTGTCTGAATTTTGGAGCTGAAATCTGAATTTTTGTGATTTTTGTCTGAATTTTGATGTGGTCGCCTTGGGAGCCCTGCCTTAGAGAGACTACCACTTTGTGATGTGTCGCAAAAAAAATTTGATTTATAAAAATTACAAAAAATTCTTCATGAGTTTCAAAATTAACTTTTTAAAAAGAAAAATTTAGTACGTAAAACCCATCGAATTTTTTTGTAATTTTTATAAGTAAAAAAATTACGCAACTCATCACAAAGTGCTAGTCACTTTAGGGTCAATCAAGGACTTTTCCGCCAACCTGATACTTTGTATTCGAAAATTTTTGAGAGGTCTGAATATTAGCCCATTTTAAACTCTTTTTTTGAATCCTGTAGCATTGCTCAGCCTAAGATATATCAGTCAGCTGGGTTGCTGGGTACCTCGTAGCCTCATGGGATGACGTGATGGAGTGTATATAATGTCATGAGCTGTTCAGCTTTTTTCACTTGGTTAATAAGTCCAACAATTAAATTCAACAATTTTTTTTTCTTCTATGCTTGTATTCCAGGTCAAATAATACGAGCAATCGAGGAATACTATGTCTAGTCTAATATGCCTAAATACTATGTCTCATCCTCGAAAACCTTTAGAATTTCTTCTTATCCCGAGCACAAAGGTCATGTCCCAACCAAAACAAGAAAAAAGGCAGTAAAACTCTAATTCCATCGAATTTTTTCTAAATTATTCCAACAAGGAAATAGCTCCCCTAACTGGACATCATCGTTCTCTAAAAGCCAACAAATCCAAAGCACTAATTTCATGTTATACACACAATTTCGTGGACGTTGAAAGGCCTAATGCTGTATCCCTCTTTTAAAAGAGGGATGCCGACCAGTTTTCGGACTATCTCTTGCCAATTTCGAGACCATGTTGGTCAATGTGCCCATCTCCCAAGGGGCCAATTTGATGTCTTTTTCATTCATTGCCTAGCCAGCTAGTAGTGCCGCAAATGCCAAAATATCTCTTTGGCCATCTTGCAAATTGGAAAAAAATTATTTGTGTGCTTTTGTGTTTTGGACTCTTTGTGACCAAAGAGTTTTTTCGGATTAATTCTGGAAATTATTTTTGGACTATCATATTTTTAGTGAATCAATAACTTGCTCATATATTTTTGTTTTGGCTTTTAACTATTTGTAGTTATTGTAGTTAAGCAAAAAAATTAAATATCATTTCGTACAATTTTAGTAATCTTTCCTTTTACGAAATTTTTCTTTTGCATTTTAAAAAATAGTAACACCTACAAATAACATTTTTATTATAAAAAAATTAAAAAATTTACAATAGTCAAAAAATATCTGCTGAAATAGCAAAAATGTTTCACCGAAAAAATCTAAACAAATTTTCGTTTCACTCCATTTTTCGACGTCACCTTTGAATTTTATTTCCGGCAAAAAAGTGTTTTTCTGGATTCAAGTCCATTTGCACTTTTATGTAAAATAAAAAGGTTTGTAGCTGTTGATGGTTGCCTCAAGCAAGTAGGCGGCTATCCAAACAATAAATGCAATGAATTTGCATGTGACCAGCGGAAATACATATTTCTTCTTATACTAGTTTATAATAGCAGTAACATTTTTTGATAATAATAATAATTTCGTCAGAGCTATTTATTTCCCATTATGAGTCAAATAATCAACAGATGCGAAAGTTTTGTATTGCATATGCATACAAACCAGAAAAACGCCCTTCGTAAATAGTTTTACAGGTAAATAGTTTCAGAATTTCACGCTAAACAACATAGGAGAAGAAAAATTTCTCAAAAAGTTGTTTATTCGATTCATATAGGGTATTTATTGTTGGACATGTTGGAGTTTAGAATTTTTTAAGTTATTTGTACATACCGTATTTACAGGGCGACACAAATTTACTGCCACTTTTTTAAAACTTTATTTCTAATTTTTAAGTAAAATTTGTGGTATTATTTCTTTTTATCGTCGTTTTTAGTGAAAAGTGGCTACATTGTTCATTGAATCTTTTGTTTTTCTTCTAGGCAGCTCCCAGGTAGCTTAACCACGGTCATCGATTTTCCGGTGAGTCTCGAATTTTGCCGAATTTGTTTTCGATTATTTAATTAACTTTTAGACCTGCTTTATACCATTCGAAGTTATAAGAATTTTTTTCTGTTCAAACAGATTTTTGATATGACTTGAAAAAAGGGTATAAAAATCACTCTGAATTCAGGAGTTGTTAATTAAATAATCGAAAACAAATTCGGAAAAATTCGAGACTCACCCTGTACTTTTGGAGCTTTAATTTGTCCTCGCTATTGACCCAATTATTCTGTGCTACAGTTGATCCCATACTTTTTACTTCCTCAAACAGAAAGTTATTTTCTCAAGAAATACATCTTGACACAACAGCTGAAGTGTGACAATAAATTCAATTTATTCTTTCAGACAAAAAATCAACGTAAATTTAAACGAAAAATTCGACTTTTTTTTTACAAATTTTTCAAAAAACATCAAGGTGTAGGTGAATCGCTCTTTGGAGTCTGGCTGTGTTAATGACTATGGATTTATAACTCGGGTTAGTGGCCACATAACGTGCAAAATTAGCATTTTTCAAAAATTACGTGAATCAAAATATTTATTTTCACGTATTTTTTGAAAAATGCTAACTTTTGTGTATTCTACGACCACCGATTCGAGTAAACTAGTTTTTAAAAGCTCGTTAAATTATGCAATGATTAAGTACTTTTGTACATAAAAATTACATGTAAATTACAATATACGAACAAATAACTAAGACAGCTCCAAACTGGGAGGTGTCTAACAATAAATACCCTAAGGGAACGTCCATAAATTATGTCACGCTGACAGGGGGGGTTGGGGGTTCCCAGCCCAATCTGACAAAATCTGACAGAGGGGGGTTGGGGGTAAATGGTCTTTTTTCTGACAGGAATGTCAGATTTCACAGAAAATTTTCTTGAATAGTTTAAATCAGTTTTGAAAATTTTGACCTAATTTTTTGTGTATTTGTTTATCTGTTTTGCACGTCATATAAAAAATAAATGTATTTATTGCAAAATAAGATTAAAACATATAGTCCATATTTTATTATGGCTCACATTTTAAGTTTTCCATTTCTAATTCTTGATAGTTTTCTTGAAGGGCTCGCACTTGCCTCATTTCCTCAGCCAAATCTACTTCGTCTTCAATGACGGTTTGTTCAGGATCCTGGAAATCCATGAAATCCATTTCAAATTCTTGGCAAGCCTTTTCATGTGCATTTTTCCGTTTGACGCTAGACATATAAAGCCGACAATGCTTACACATCATTTTCTCGTACTTGTCTTTCATAGTTGGGCAGTACTGATCAAAGCAAATGGGTTCAGAAAAGCAGCTGCTGAGTGCGAGTCTGTCTGCCAAATCTCCAAATTCAGGTTTTTCATCACCCTCTTCAGCTACTCTTGGTCCTCTTGCGTCAAAACACATGGGATAGGCGCAGGGAGAAATGATGGTAGGAAATTTGGAAGTTTTGCACATCGGTAACCTCCACAGCACCAGTCTTTTCCGCATTTTCGGATCTGCAGTGTGTAAAGACTTTGGCGGACATGCTCTGTGAGCCAAGCCAAGGAAGAGATGGCAATTGCGCGGCATATTTTTCGATGTACTGTGCAAAAACTTGGTGGCCATTGATTGTCTAGACGTATTTTCAAATATTCCAGGTTAAATTTTTATACTAAAATTACCACAAAGTATTTCTGCCGCAGCTTTAAAGTTCTGCCTCTAATTCTCCATTAATGGTTTTGCCTGAAGAATCAAGGTGAGTCCCAAATGTGGCGACTGGTAGTACAACACCGGATAGATGCTTTGAAAGCGGTGCCATTCTTCTTCTCCTCCGCCCCCCGTTCCTGCAGCCACACTTCCTCCTACTCCTGCCAGCAACTCTTTGATTGACGACAACATCACCATCGTAGATGCATTTTTTATGGGCTTACTGTGATAGTGCTAATATCTGCAGTCTACTTTATGAACCAATACCTGAAGCTCCGAAAGTTGGATATCCTTTCGGCCAATGAAATGGTCTTAAGCATAAAAAAAAACAAGGCCTTAGAAAAAGAAGAGGCGAATGAGTGAGTCAAGACCAAGCTAACACATATTTACGAAAAAACTATTTTGTATGCTATTGAAATTTCAGTATGCAACTTTAATATAAAAATACCTTTTGAACCGGTTAACCGGTTGAACCGGTTGAACTGGCAACCCGGTATATAATATATACAATGTAAAATTTGGAAGTCTAAAGTTGTGTCAGAAAACTGTCAGATTTTAATAAGGGGGTCCGGCCCATTCTGACATCTTCTGACAGGGGGTGGGGGTCGCCAAAACCGGGCTGTCAGTCTGACATAATTTATGGACGTTCCCTAAATGAATCGATAAAACAACTTTTTGATAATTTTTTCTCCTATCTTGTTCAGCACAAAATTCTGAACAAAACCGTAAAAAAATTTCCATTTTTATGATTTTTTCTGTACATTTTTAATAATTTATAAGCCATATGTGCCATTTGTAAGCCACTAAAATCCTGCAGAAGCCGTATTTAAAATTATTGAATCAAAAGTTAAAAAGTTGACAAGCACAAACGTGAAATTTCAGGTATATAAAGAAAAGGACTAAATTTTTACAAATTCACCTATTTTCGTTAAATTTCCAGTATTTTATTCTTATCAATCATAACAATTTGAACATTAAGTCTGTGCAAAATTATTCTGGCAATTTAATGGTATACTAATAATTAGTAAGCCAGAACAAATTAAGCTTATAGCGTGTAAATATTTTAAAAGCTAATACCCCCAGGCGGAACTGAACTTGCCAATTTTTTAGATGTTTGAGTCTTTATTTATTTCTTGCATATAAATTATTTTCTTTTTATCTAGCTCTTTTTTCCTGAATAACAACAACAAAATTGTGCAAAAAAACAAGTAAGAAAAAGAAGAAGTAGTTATTAGTTATTATGTGTGGCACGTGAAAAGCAAGCCAAAAGCAGCAAATGCCAAGTTCCATGAATGTGACTCTTTGGGTGGTGCTGAGAGCTGAGCGGGCGTGTTGTTTGCTATCTGCCAGCTGGAGGCTTTCCCTTCTTTTTAATAACAGCCCTTAGGGCGTTCGCCTTGCAAAGCATTAAAAAACACTTTGTATGTATGTGTGTCTTTGGATATTTTGGCTGAACACCAGCCAGGGAAGGAACAACCGAGTGAAGATGTTTCTCTCAAAAAACAGCGACGAGAGCAGCCAAGTGTGTATCTAGCTAAGGCTTAGTTATACACTTGACAACAACAACAACTAGTCTATCTTTTTGTTTGCGAAAAAATGTGGGCTTTATCAAGAATTTTCTTTTATACAGTTTGTTATGACTATAGTTAGACATGTCAATAGTTAACTATGTATGCAGTTAGCTGTGCTTATACTGTCCACCCTCGATACGCCATTTTGGATTACACTAAATTTTTTATTTTAATTTATAGATTGTACTAAATTTTTTACAAGCAAAACAACTTTTTCCAAAAACCAGCGATGGGCTGAGATCAATCTGGATTGAAAATCTCACTAAGATTCTTAATCTCATTCAACGAGAAGTTTTTTATTCGTAATATTTCTCAACTTGATGACGAATTCTTACTGAGCTGAAGTTCGCCAGCCTATCATAGCTAGATAAAAAATATGATTAAATTGTAAGATAAATTGTTTTAGGAAATTTGAAGACATTTTGAAAAATACCAGCCAGTTAATTAATAACTAAATGTACAGTAGGCTACAACTGTCAACTACAGTCAACTGTATTTGCAGTTTTCTTACATTTCAAACTAAAATAAATAAAAAACCTATATATTTTTTTATGTTTTGAAAGCTATGATTTCTGTTCTATCCAAAATAGTAAAAAATGTTTTGGCTGATCATATCATAATAACAATTTAGTTCCTGATGCTGTAAATGGGAGTAGTATTATGATCCTCGCTTTTTATATGTATGTGTACATATGTTTTTAATGAAAGCAACTCTGTTTTTACTGGCAGATTATCTAGTCCACGGTATATCCAATCTAAAAATATTCGATCCTAACAAATAGTAAACAAAAAGATTTTCAAGGAAAACAACGGTGAAAAACTTCCGTTTTACTTGCAATTTTTTTGTTGTTGAGCATAAATTTCAGCGAAAATGGAAAAAGTCTAGTCAAAATAATAGGATTATGCCCTTATGGTGGTTACTTTCCATCTGAAATCCGTGTTTTTTCGTTGAAACTTGGTGATTTGCATTTTGTTTATGTTTCAAGCCTTTATTGCGCTTTAGACGTCAACGGAAAAGACTTCCCTCAAAAATTGTCTGTAAATCAGTTGATTCTTAAGTTAGCGCTTTCTTTCGTGCATTGATTTTTTGGGGAGAAATATTTTAGAATTTTGTTATTAATGTGTTTTTAAAGCTGACTAAATTTACAATTGTCTGTTTGCTACAATTAACTACAGTCGAACCTTTCTATAACATAATTCAAGGGACCACCGAAAACGTTATGTTGTATAGAGTAACCATTCGAAAAATATAATTACGCATCACAAACGAGAAACACAAAAGGAAATGATAATTCTTGATTTATGACTATCTGAATGTAAACAAATTTCTTATCTAGACAAAACAAATCTGAGTTTTTGAGAAATTTAAGCGATTTATGTCTTATAGAGGGGTGTTTTTTCGGGTGCGGCCAGGAAAAACCTTATGTTATACAGAGTTTTATGTTATATAGAGGTAAAAGTTATGTTATATAGAGGTTCACTTTGGTCTCATTTCAATCAGACCAACCAAACTGATCTTTAAGTTATGCTATATAGAGTTTTATGTTATATAGAGTTATGTTATAGACAGGTTCGACTGTACTTCAAATAGGCTATGTTCATGAGACTGTCATAAAGATAGGATAGGATCCACCATGAATGAATTCGTTTTCCTTATATCTCATTTCAGTTGTTTTTGAGTTAAAAGAACTGATATACATGTAATCGATTAGAGTTGTTAAGAGTCGATTGGTCGGATGTAATTTTTGGTAAATGATACATTTGTGTAATGTCATTACGGATTTCTTTTACTAAGTAACCCCTCACCCAATTGACTGTCATCAAAGTTAATTATTGTTATACATGCATTACAGTCAAACCTCGATTTAATGACACTAAGGGATCCGGCAAAAAAGTGTCGTTAAATCGAGAGTCGTTCAATCGAGGGTCCTTAAGTCAAAAATCAAGTTAAGTGTCGTTAAATCGAGTTTTTTCATAAATATTCTAGTCATTCACGAACAAATTAAGAATTTATTCAAACACATAACCAAATCAGTGAGGGCAGTCAACACTCAATACAACGGCAATCTTTTTGATTAGCTTTAGGGTATTGTCATAGTAAAATGTTCTTACACTGGAATAGTCACTATAGTCAGTATCGGTTAACCAATGACCTTAACAGTGTATATCGAGCTCTTTTTTACAAGGCCAGTCAATTATCAGTTAAATTGAACAATTTATTAAGGATTTTTGAAAGCAGTTGAATTATCAAGCATTTTAGAAGATATCAACCAATATCGAAAAAGTTGTCAAAATTTTTCGGCTTCAGAGTTTTTAAACGTTCTTCATTCAACATATGATTAAATTTGTCACATTTCTGTCAGTTTCTAGATGTTGGAGTTCAAATTTTTTTTGCTTTTTAAGTTCTAGTTGAAATCATATCATACTGAAAGCAATACACGATGGTGACAAAATTTAAACCATAAGCTTTTTTGAGTTGAGACGAGGAAAATTAGTTGTGAGTTGTTAAATCGAGAGTCTTTCCCAGAGCAGGGACCGGAAAAAATTTGTCATTAAATCGAGTTTGTCGTTATATCGAGGGTCTGTACAGAGGGTCAGTTTCTATCAAATTTGACTAAGACCAACCAAATTGTTTTGAAAGTGTCGTTAAATAGAGGGTGTCGTTAAATCGAGAGTCGACTGTATTTTGAGTTTTTTTTAATTAAAAAGTCGATTTTTAAATTTTAATCGATAATTTCGACAAAAAATCATCAAATCGGATTTTTATAACCTCGTTTTTTAAGTTTTCATATAATAGATTAGAGATGACGACGATCAATTAATCGCACCTGTGATTAAGCGCAAATCGCACCGAAATTTGGCAAAAATAATCGCATCGCATAATCGCATGCATGCTTGCAAAATAATCGCAAATCACAATGTGAGAAATTGCACAATTAATCGCAAATTTTGCCATACTGATTTTTTTTACCATCAAAATTAGTTTTAATGTAGTCTCGCTATACAGTCAACTCTCGCTATATAGTCAACTCTCGCTATTTATATAAAACACTCCTTTATGAAAATTTCAATATTCGCGAATATTTGCAATATTCGCACACATATTCGGACTTTTTAAATTAGCGATAATATCCCAACTCCAGTAGCAGCTAAAAGCAAAAATAATCGCATAATCGCGCGATTAAGCGCACCTGATTTTTTTGCGATAATCGTTGCGGTTAATCGCATTTGATTTTTTTAAATAATCGCAATCGCATAACCGTAAAAGGCCTAATCGTCATCACTATAATAAATAACTTTAAAAATCCTTAACTTTTTTACATAATTTATTATTTTTTTGTGTTTTTTAAATAATTTTATTTTTAATAATTAAAAACATTAAAAAATGTTTCTATTATGAAAAATGTTTGTTCATTTTGTAATATATATTTTTTCTTTTCCTATTGCCAATCATCTGGCATCGATAGAATCCGCTATAGATCATAGGTCATGTGATGAGCAAGCTCTAATTGGCAAAAAATAGCTAGAAAATAGAGAATAATTAACATACACTTACGTGGGAGTCAAATTTCATTTTTATTATTTGTTTTTCATTATTTGTTTTTTACACTTCTACACTCTCAAAAACAAACGCTCTCACATTTTGGGCTTAGCTGGTTGAAAAAATAAACAATAAAACTTAAAAAGGTCATATTGACAGCTTTTAAGCTTGCTTTAAAGTTTACTTTAAGAAAAAAAATAGAATTTTATTCAAATAGCAGCTTCAACAGTAACAGAAATGTTTGCAGCTTAAATTTATCAGCCATTTAATTTTTTTACGGATGTCTTGTTTCTGTAAATTATCATGGAATATAAACAGTATCAAGAAAAATTCGATTAAAATTTGTAGGAAAGACGATTTTCAAAAGGTACTCTCAAAAACTGAATAGAAACGTTTTATTTAATTATTTTCAACTGCATCCCTCAGTTTGCTGCTTTAAAAGGTTTAACTTTTTCTATCTTTCTTTGTGTGGGTGTGTTCAAGAGTCATCTGGGTGGTGACTTTAGTGATCACACTTAAAGTTGGTGACGTTGATACATCATCTCTCCCACTCTTTTTTTTACCTAACACTACAAATTGGCTGCACCATTTTGTGGAACTTTTCAGCTGATCGTCTGGTTAAACTTATTTTTACAATTTTACAAACTTTTCACGCTTGCCACATAATTAATACAGTTAAATATGAGAACTAACTGCAATCAACTGTCCACAGTTAATTATTGGCTCAAATCGAATCAAGCTCCCAAAAGTCTGAATTTCAAGCAGTAAATTTTATTCTTGCATTATTCAATTTAATATTTTAAAAACATCAACAAAATTCCACTAAAAATGCAAAAATAAAATTTACTGGTAAAATTCAGACTCTTGAGGGCTCACATCAGTTAAGGCCATTCATTATTATTATAGTCAAGTTTTATATATTTCAGTTGACATCTATTGTGTACCAAAATTTTTTAATGCTATTATCTATTTGACACTTGTAAACTAAAAAAGTGATGCAAGTAATTTGGCAAGAAAATAGCTGGGTGTGTGGAAGAACGCCATTAAAAGCAAGAATATTTCCCCATTTGGCATTTGAAAGAAAAAGGAGACAAAAAGCATCCCTTTTCCAGGAGACATTCCCTTTTTTGTTTAAGCCTTTGTCATTATTCGTCATTTTTCGTTCTTTGAGAAATTAAATTAGTAATTCGTTCGTTAAATAATCGATTAGTAATGCTACGGAATCGTAAACTAAACTATTGAAGCAGCAATTTTTTATTTCAAAAACTATTTAAAATTTCACGTCAAATCAACAAGTCGTGTAAGCTTTGAGCTAAGTGATTTCTTATGTAAAAATTTTTCCTAGTTACCGTTTATCCTCGATTAACCGTCCTGGACCATTTATTTTTCAACCCCTAAAAATCGAAACAAATCTGGGTTAATTTTGAGATTTTTAAGTGTTCAACCAAAATCGAAAAAAGTGGAATCGGGATAGCTCGTGGTAATTAAGAAAACGCAAAAAACAGATTTGCAAAATATTAACTGTGCGCTGAGATATAGGGACCGTTTTTAGAGAGGGTCAATTATTACAGGCGGGCCGATTAATAGAGGATATAGGGTATGTTCATAATTGACTTAATTAAATGTTAATCATATTCCCGGTCAACCTTTTTGAAAAAGGTTTGGAAGAATTCATTCGCAGTTTAACTACGATTTTTTTATCTTTCAACCTTTTTCTTTATTCCACATAAACAAAAAATATACAAAGCTGTTTTCTATGCAATCTTCAATCCTATCTAAATTCCTTATTTAAAAAAAAAAAAGAATGTCATACAAACCAAATGACCTTTGCTATTTTTTGCAAAGACAACAAATCAACATTGCATAAACTACACAGTTAACCGCAATAAGAGGGCAAAAAAGTGCTTGTCTGTTTGTTTTTTGCTTCTGCAAGTATTTATTTGGCTTTTTCAGTAGTTGCCCTACCTTAGTTCCAATAGCTTAAAATAGTCATTTTTATTGATAAAACTGTAAAAAAACTTTAATATGACTCATTAAGAATTAAATAACTGAACTGTTTTAACTAAAAACTAAAATAGGAAATAGCCCAAAAAGCAGCTTTTTGAAAGAAAAGTTAGTATTACTCTTTTGTTGTTTTTACTATCCTCTGTCTCTGAAAGTAGAAAAGAAACGGAAAATTTGCGTGGAAATTCCTCTGGGGATTAATTAGTGGGTGTGTATAGCTGCAGTAGTGTATTTCTCCTTCTTTTCACCGTCCTAATTCTTTTTTTGCTGGCGCCAACAGTCTTTTTTGATGATGGAGAGTATTTGGATTGCTTTCGTGAATTTAATTCAAAATAATCAAGTACTTTTGAATGTAGATTCTTGTTCTTTTTTAAAAATACATGTTTTTTCTGTATAGTTAACAATTAGTTCGTGTAAAATATTGAAAAATTGTTCTGTAATAAAGCGGTATTTATTTTCACGTTAATTTATAGTAACTAAAAAAAATTCTGTTTTACTATTTTTCAAAAGCAAAGTTTTTTAATGTTCACATCGAGCTATAAATATTAACATCTCTTATTTTCTTACCATTATCCATAAAATGTCTAAAATATTATGCACTTTGCAAAGTTGTTATGTAGCGAAATTGCTGCATATGTACCCAAGTATTACTGACTTTTTTATTTGCTGGCAGTTATCATCACATAACTACTATAAGCACAATTGGTTGAACTAGAGAAAATATGGCGAAATTCCCAGTAGTAGTAGCCATATGAAAAAGGAAGTCCCTGACTGTTTCTTGCCAACTTGTTTACTACTACTTTCTTGAGAAAAAGGGTAGAACTTGGACAAATTTTCATGAGAAACTTACTAAATTCTTTATGGTACACTGAAAATAGTTTTAAATTCAATTACTTTTTTTGTGAAAATTAATATAATTCTTATTTACTCGTTTATTTGTTTGTTTTTTATCAAAGTAACTTTTGGAAAAAGTTATTTCAAAACTTTTCTTTACGATTATTTAGGCGATCCATCATAACCTCTTAAAGATCAACTTTTAGTAGTTAAGATGCATTGATATTATTGATCAAAAATGTTTTTTTTGTAAATTATGTAAATTGTAAATAATTACGGTGTTTTTTTTGATAAACGGGCAACCCTTGTTTAAAAACTGTGTTTTCAACATTTATTTTACGACTGAGTTTTACAATCTGCTCTAAGGAATGTTATTCCTTAATTTACAGCTAGCTAGATATTTATGAGCTATAATTTGTATAGTAATTTGTCTACAAAAATAGATCAAAGACACTATGCCAAAAAAACGATTATAAATTAGAGTGCTTGTTTATTAGCGAATGTTACGGCAACAACAACAATTTACTACTACACTCAAATCTCTATATAGTGGTCATACGTAAAAATTTATTACAAGCATTTTTATCACTTCAGGTGATCAAAATTGTAATTGAGTATTTATTGTTACAAACATCTCTCAACGCTTTGTTGTAGCGCAGTTCAAAAGCTATAAAACCAATTTTACAGAAAATTTTTTAAAAATTTAAGTGTTGAAATATGGCCTTTTGAAAAAATCAAATTTTAAAAATACGAAAATGAGAGTTTTTTCATTTTTCTTCTTACATTGCAATTGTTCAGAGTAAAACGATGACCTGTGTAAAATAATCCAGATAAGCTTTGAATACCAAATAAATGAGAAAATTCAGGGCTACAAAATTGCATTAAAATATTAGAAGTATATTGATAAAAATATGATGTTTTAATAGTCCGCAAATAACTTATTGGTCACCCGTTATGATCAAATATTTAACTAGAGTTAACTGTGAAAAGCCCAACAGTCCAGCCAATATGACTTTTTAAATAGATTACTTATAACATAAATTAGTTTTACAGCTCTGAACACTTCAAAAGCAAAAAATATCAAAATAATTTGATCAAGAGTACATGTAAACACAAATAAGATGACTATTACCATGAAACAGTCTAAAACAAGGAGGCGTAGTTATTCGACAAAAACATTCCACCCTTTTAAGAAGTAAAAAAGAGAAGTAGTTGTTTTTGTTAGAAAAAAGGTCATGGGTTTGTTCCCAAAATAAGTACACAAATCATTTGACATTTTTTGTACTGACCTTTTATTGCTAATTTTTTAGTAGTTCTTGTAAAATAATTTAGCCACAAACTACGATATAAAGCTATATTCATATTTTTAATAATTTGATTTTATCTTTTCGACTAGAAATTCCCCTAAAACTTAACGTAGTTTTTTTCTATATTTAATCGGCCTGTGCTGTTTATTTTTCAGCTTCTCGAAAATCAGAAAAATTTCGAGTCAATCTCTAAATTTTTCAGGTGCTTAATCAAAATCTAAAAAGAGGAATTAGTAGAGCTCGTAGGAATTACGGAAAAACGATAAACAAATTTGCAAAATATTGATTGTGAACTGAGATACCATGTGACCGAAAAGTTCCCGGACAAAGTTTAAAGCCAATTTTTCAGTAAAATGAGAACATAAATGCATTTTTTGGTATAATCAGAAAGCCCTTGTTCTCTTCTCTTGAATAGTGTATCGCTTGTCGTTTTATGTCAATAAATTCCATGCTTTAGAATGTCCGATCTGAGAGCAGGCATTGTGCGACTTTGGGAAGAAGCAAAGAGAGATCACTCGTGATATGAATGTTCCAAAGCAAACAGTTTCGGATGCCATCAAGCGATTTCGTGAAGCAGCTGTTCTGTCTTCATTGCGGCCTGTTTCACGAAAACGTGATGGCATCGAAACTGTTTGCTAAATTCATTCACGACGATCTCCCTGCTTTTCCTTCTTCAAAGTCGCACAATGCCTGCTCTCAACCGACATTCTAGGGCATGGAATTTATTGACATAAACGACAAGCAACACTATTCAGAAGAACAAGCTTTCTGATGATACCAAAAATGCATTTGTTCTTATTTTACTGAAAAAATTGGCTTTAAACTTTGTTCGGGAACTTTTCGGTCACATGGTATACGTCCTATAAATCAATTGCGACCGTTTATTAGAGAATATACGGCAATTTATTTTTATGCTGTTTTTACTTTCGACAACAGCTATCACAAACTATAAACAAAGCGCAAAATTAGCTCAATTAACACTTCCAATTGCTTTATGTTTTGTGTGTGATTACTACACAATTTCTAGTGCGTGTTTCTCCAATATATTTTTCTCCTTCTCCTATCTTCTTTACTTATTTGGCGGTGCTGGTGTTGATATGAAGCAGTATAGTAGTGGGTAGGGAGGTGATGATAGTAGCAGAAGTCGATTGGCTATTATTAATTATCAATAATACTCTCTACCAAAAGACTCTGCTTCTACTCTTTCTTCTTTGTCGACAACTGTCTGTTTCACGCAGTTAATCAATTTTCGTGAGCCATTTTTAATTTTCTTTCATGTACAGAGTCATGTGGCAACAATCTAGTAGTTAATCTGTCTGGACAAAAAGCAACAAACACTCCTTTTTTATTTAATAAGGATGCTTTTTCACATTTATTATCACAGAAACTTTTTTAGCTAATTTTTATTTTCACTATTTTATTCATTTTCCCGTGATTTCTAGGGATGTCGGTCAACGCAAGCTTTCGATTAACTGTATTAAAAAAACCGACTGAACCGGAGACGGAAAAAATATTAGTTTCGATCTAAAGAGTCCAAACAATTAACCGCACTCAAAGATTTGGGTTCTGAAACAGATAGTAAGCCTAAGCCATCAAAAAAGTGGCCCCTATTATTCCCTCCCCCTCATAATAAAGCACTCTTACCTTTTGATAGATTCTTCAAAATTTGGACTACTAAAATTCCATTGGACCACTAAAGTGCAATTAACCCTATATTTTTTCGGCTGAATTTTTATCGGAGATGATAAATTGACCCAGGAAAAAATTCTCGAATGATATATTTTGCAATGAAGCATCAAACACATTCACATCTCTATAAAAGCGCAAAACTTTTTTTGTCACAGATTCACTTATTTTTTGTCACAGTTTTTCATTTTGCATGTTTCTCTAAAATTTTTCAATTTTCGCACTAGCAGGTAGCCCTGCGATTATTGTTTCTAATGAGGTATCATTTGTTGCAACATCTTTGCAAAATATAGCACAAATAGGTAAAAGTATATAGCAAATTATTTTTTGACCTGATTGATACTTTTACCTTTTTGTGCTACTTTTTTTTAACATAATACACTAAATTATAGCTCGTCAGAAACTAGAATAGCAGGGCCCTAATAGTGTTATCAGGGTTGAAAAAGATACAGAATATAGGGTATTCGAGGACATGCGGTATTTTTATTATTTACTATTTTTAAGAAGTCAAAGTAATTGAAGAATAATGGCATACCAAGAGCGGAAATAAATGTTAAGGGAATTATCACAATTCATGAACTCAAACAGTCAACTTTTTTACTAAATTTAAAATATATACAAGACCGTAGGCGAGTTATCTTGCTTAGTCAATTGTGCAAGAATTACACATTGACTAATAAGGCATTTTTGCTATATTACGTTACACTGTTTTCCTCCACTTTTATATATAAAAAGAATCTCCCAAAAAGTGATAAATAAAAGAGCAGACTGGCAGAAGAACTGTCTAATCTAGACTGTTGTTTAACTATTTAATTCCTCGTGCTACTACTACTCACCAATCTTCTCTTTGTTTTCTCAACGCTTTTTAATTAAATTGTATTTAGTCAGCTGATTTCCAAATATTCTCCAAGTGTTATCAGGAATATTAACAGGGAAAGTCCCCTTTCCAAATTAATCGAAGTCACCAGCCATGACCATAATCCTTGGCGCCGCTCTGACGATGCAGAGAAATTTCCCTGCTGATCGGTGCTTCTTCCCAAAATATTGAAAAGCAGATTATTGATATTGCAGAAATTGCCTCCGGCTAGATTTATTAGCTATGCTCTACCAAACTACATTTACAGTGGACTATTCGCAAATATTACTGCCTTCCGTCTCTATGACCCCATGTGCAACTTTGAGTGCTTATATCTCAAAGCAGAGCAAAATTTAGCAACAACATTTTTACCTAGCTATTTATTGCATTTTACCTTTGTTCTATTTAATTTTGTGACTTTATTTGTAAAATGAAAACACTATCGTGTAGCCATAGCCACAGCTAAATATACTTCTACAGTTGATCATGCTAACAGTTAGCTGTGTTTAAAGTTGATAATTTTCTATAGTTGACTTTTTTACATTTATTTGAAATAGCCCGAGGCTGCTATTCACTGATTAAAACCAATTTATTTTTCTTCCCTGTTGTGCTAGAGATTTGATCTCTTCTTTTTGCTGTAGAGCGTTGGTCAGCTCGATTTCTTTTTTTTGTGTGAGGAATTTGCTTCTTTTGCAAAACTTTTTGCAAGAAAGAATTTCGACTAATTTTAACTACCGTATTTATTCTAATAGAAAAACAATGTCTTCTATTTTACAACACCCTTCAGGGGGAGGCCTTCTATTAGAGACTGGCCTTCTATTAGAATAAATACGGTAACTTTATTGACTTTGTATTTGCTTTATTAACTAAGCAATTATTACAAATCAATCTATGCTTTAGCCGTATAATTATAACTTCACCGTTAACTTCACCCCCATTCAACTGTGCTCTAGTGTTTTCAGTCTTATTTGGTTATCCTAACTATAACATTTGCTGTCAAATGTGCCATAAATTATAAAAATGATATTATTTTCAGCAAGGGCTTGTGTGAATAAAGCTTTTTAAGGGATATAAATCTGCGGGTGTGTCACACTTTTGGGACTTCGGGAATTATTATTTATGGACTTTTGTTTCTCTATGAGATTTAAAGACAGTGTTGGTATACTGATGAGACCAGTTGGGAAAATAGACTAAAGATAAATGTGCTGCTGATTGTGATGTGAAAAGTATGTCCAATGGGTGTGAGTGTCCTCTTTCTTTGTTGTCTACATTCTGCTAGTGAAAGAAAGATGATGAGGCTAGCATGTTGTTTGATTTAAAGAGTGCGGGATAGCTAAAAACCGTGCTGCTAGATGAAAGACAACGACGAATAAAAGAATAGCGGAAGGAGCCCTGTTTTGGGGGTTTATTTCATAATTCTGAGAATCCAAACAAAGACAGTCAGTATTATGATTAACATGCGTGTGTGTTTTCCCAACCAAATCTTATTTGAAGTCAACTATGCTGCCCTCTGTATCTATTTCCCTATCACATAAAAATTTATGACCATAAAAAGTGTAAAAATCGACGTCAGTGTCATATACCCCCACCGCAAAACTAGTGTCATACGATAAGGGCTGTATTATGAGGGTAAAGAAATAGCAGAGGTCCCTTTTTGTCACCCTTTTTGACTCTTTTAACATTTTTTTCAAACATTTTTTTCTGGGCCGTGACATAAACAAGTCTTTAAAATGCATTTATGGTCAAGAGTCTTGCTTGCATTAAGTTCGCAGGTAATTATGTGAACCCATTTCTAACGCATGGACTTGGGGGCTCGGAGTTGAGATGCGCACACACACATACCTTAGACACAAATCACTCGACAGTGACTCTGGATGCATGAGAAATATATGCATACCAAAGTTTCTTTATGCAGTAGGTCTCGATTTTTTTGCCTTTGGGTCCTCTAAAATAAGTGGTCCCTTTTTTATCCCTTCCTATAACGTCATTTCTCCATTTAAAATATCTGGTAGTCAAAAAAAATTGAGTTAAGAACAAATTAATAGTGGGGAAGGGGGTACCGTATATTCTCTATAGAACGATCCCCCCTCCCTATATCTTGACTAATATTTCAGAGATAAAGTCATTTTTGATTGACAATTTTAAGATTTTTGAGATTTTGAAAAATAGACGCCCATGGGCTTCTAATGGCTCCACTCAGACTTCCGCGCAACACGAGTCGCGCAACAAACTTTCACAGGGTTCTACAGAAACGATTTTTATTTTAGGTTGCAAACATCTTATACTCAAAATGAACGCTAGAATCTAGCAAACATTTTGGTAACAAGAAACCTTCAATCTGATACAAAAATATTTTAGGAATCATCAAAAATATGTGGCAAATTAGCGTGTTGCGCCACTTTCTTGCGCTTTTGAGGATTCCCAAAAAATTTTTGTATCAGATTGAAGGTTTCTTGTTACCAAAATGTTTGCTAGATTCTAGCGTTCATTTTGAGTATAACTATATGAAACTAGCGGCAAAAATGTTTGGACCTCACTTGGAAGTATTGCCACTTTAAAAAAACGACATTACCTATGGTTCAACCCAATAGTTGAAAAGCAAAATACTATCTTGTATGACCTTTTTGTCGGTTTCAATTGTTTCCTGCCACCAAAACACTCTTTCATAACATTTCAAAGTGAAAAGGTTAAAACGAAAAAGACCTGCTTTGAAAAACAGTCTTTCCTGAAACTTCTTCACTATTTCAAACTTGGCTGCTAGCCAGTTAACTATTTCAACCATCCTTTTCCTTGTTGTTCTGCCTGCATCCCAAACTAAATAGCTGACATTAGCAGTGTGCTAGTCAAGTTGGATGTTAGAAGGAAGGACTGAAAGCAAAGGAACTAGTAAGTAAGAGGTCGGAGTCTTTCCAAACCACTCACACATTCATTGCATGAGTCTGGAATGCTCTCCCTTCTGCTACTCAGCAAGACATGTGATTTCTGCCCACCCAACATATACCCCTCACCCACAGCTTCCGTGTCACATTTTTTCCTGTTAGTGCTCCTACCACTACATTACCAGCTACTTCGACATCAGCATCTTTTTATCATGTTTTGAATTTTTAAAAACTTGTTAGTAAACCATTGTATTTCCTCTAATAAGGGGGCCCGCTCGACTTTGAGAACCTACATCTCTGCTTAGAGTAAATATTTTGCAAATCTGTTTATTCAACTCCCACGAACTCTACCGATTCCGCTTTTTCGATTTTGGATTTTAACCCAAGTGCTCGAGATCGACCTCAAAATTTTCAGATTTTTAGGAGTTCAAAAAATAAGGCGGTCGGCCTCTTTATTAGAGGAAATACGTTAGTCACATTTATTAGTTTTTTGGTTCATGCTATGTCCGCAGTACAGCTACTAAGAAAACTTATTTCACCTTTTCTATCAAAGTTAAATTAGAATAAACTAAAAAACAAGAAGTATGATTTTTAAGTGATCAAAATATGAACCAAAGCTCGTCAAAAACTAAACAAATAGGAAAGCTTAACAGGTATGATCGGTTTTTATAAAAAAATCATTGGCTTATTTTTTTAATCCTCTTTATTTATTCTGTTAATTATAAATTATCCCTATTTCAACAAAGTATTGGCTGAAATATTATATGAAAGCAGCTGAATCCACAAACTGATTTTCGGTTTTAGATTTAGATTAGAAAGAAGTAATAGTAGTATTTTATTCTTTTGTTCCCCACCGTTCATTTCGATTGATTCCCCAGCTCTCATTTGTTTTGTCTAGGATAAAAAAGGCAGTAGCTAGCCAGTAAGAGAAAGAAGAAAAAACGTCTGGGATAGCACTAGCCAGTTAGCTTTCTGTCCACAAAACAAATAGACCCAAAAGCCAGCCAATGTTGCCATATTGTTTTTCCATATTATGCTTATTACTCCCCCCAAAATTTTTCATTTTATAAAGCTGTTCTGAAATTTAGTTTTAAAATTTTTATTGTGGATTTTGGTTTTGGAATATCAATTGGAGAATCTGAAAGTTAGTACAGTTGAGTCTCGATATAAAAGCACCCCCTCAAGTTCGTTCCCGCCTAGGGTCCGACACTTTTTTACCTCAATTTTTGAAGCCTTTTGCCCAATGTGATTGGCTAGATCAGTCTGAAAAATTGCAAATATTTCGATATTGCCAGTCGTTTACGAAAATACTAAAATTTTTGCTTAAAACCGGGGGTTTCTATATAGTCTTTTCGGAAACGACTGGCAAAACGAAATACTTCCAACTTTTGAGACTAGATTAGCCAATCACATTCGGTAAAAGTGTTCAAAAATTGACGTAAAAAAGTGTCGGACCCTAGGTGGGAAAGGAGGTGGAGAAAGACTCGACTTTTGTCCGCTTTCTCCTTCTGTAGCCAGTGATTAAATTCGTAAGCAGCAAAGTAGGGGTGAACAACAGGAGGATTACCATCCCAGTGACCTTTCCTGCTGGTTTTGCGCGCGAAATTTTGGCGCTCTTTGCCAACAGTGATGTCTTCCCAGGCTGTCTTTAGCCAGAGGTTTCAGTTGGTACCAGGCACAAATTAATTTACTCAACTTTGTTTCCGATTCATTGCACCACCTTTAGCGCTGCCAACTCATTTTGTTGATGTTGGATTCGATTTAGTTAATTTTTCGCCTGTCTGCATCCTTTTTGTCTTGTTTGAATATGCAGATCTTGTGATAGGGCTGCACTTCAGACCAGGCCTTGCTCGAATATATTTGGCAATCGATTGCAGCAGACCCAGGGTAACCTTCGTCAATGGTTGGATGTCTTGCGAAAATCATGTGATTTAACCATTTTTCAGTGCTTGTTTTATTATGCCTGCTCTTTCTATTAGTTCTTCTTGCCTTTTCTTTACTTTATCTATTTTATTTAATGCAAGATTTATTTGAGTATTCTAAGATTGATTTAATTGCTCCCTGCCTTGAAGATCGGTGATAATCTTTGAAATTAAACTTTTTTATTGGTTACACAAGTTTACCTATTTATGACCACTGAAAATATAGCTATGAATCTCAGCTGCATTTTGTGCTGTCATGTGACTGTAAATCGACGCCACACCAATAATACTACAAGAAAAAAGTTGCCAGTTAGATGGTGGAATCGAACTGATATGTTTTTTTATCTTCAAAAGAACTTCATTTTCAGTTATTTCCAAAGAAAACAATCAATTTTTACTTGACATTAGACTAGCGGTTTTTGTAATAGCTAATTGTTAGGAACGGAACAATTGAAAAATTTTTTTTTCCAAAAGCCGGTCATGCAATTTAATGGGTAAATCGAAAGACCACCCGCATACCTTTGTTTTGGAAGTTAAGTAGCTGCAAAAAGTTTCCCTCTTCTATTCCATTTTTAATTAGACTGAGAACGTCTGTAGTGCTCTTTTAATGGCGCTATGTAAATGCAAGCCAGGATACACTTTTATTTGGCAGACATTTAGTGCAGTTTTTTTTTGGTTTTTCTAATCATCTGCGTTTTTGACTGTAAATAATACATATATACATGTATATATACCTTTGAAAAATACTCTTCTTCACAGTTTATAATATTTACAGTTGACTTTTAGATATGAACAGTATCTTTGCTTGTAAATTTTACTAAACTCAATTTTTTTCTATTTTCACTAAATACAAATTTGCAGAACCTCGATCCAGGAGGAAAACGCTTTACCGCTTACGGTCAACTATGTTTGTATTCAGCTATTTTTACCATACTTTTTTTCCAATTGACTATTTTCTCATAGTTAACAATAAATTTGTCTATTTTCTAGCACTATTTCTCAAACTACTCATTCTTTTTTTCTTCCCTCTTCAATAATATGCTTTAAGTATATGGGCGTACGAGGGAATGTTGGATATGAGCCAAGTGCTGCTGGCACTCATGGGGGAGGCTGTTGTTGTTAGGTGAGGAAAAAGAGAGCAGGGAAATCCAAATCCCTTCAATTGCTGTTGACGAAAGCACGTGAGACACCATTCTCTCACTTGATTTCATCGTTTAACTTCCCTTATTCCCTTATTCATGCAGCCACTTTTCCATTGTTTCAATACTCTTTTTGAAAAATATTAATTGCTACTGTTTTTGAACTTTTAATGTTATTTAGCCACAATGTTTTTGGAAATTTCGGCACTTACCGTATTTTCTCTAATAAACCGACACCCACCTAATTCAAAATCGTGTTTTCGGCAATGTGTTTTTGGCCCAGTTTTCGCTTTACGCAGACTATTCTTAGGCAAGTTAGCCCTCATTTTGTGGCTAGTGAAATGAGCTACAAAATGAGGGCTAACTTGCCCAAGAATAGTCTGCGAAAAGTAGGTCAAAAACACGGTTTTGAACGGTGGGTGTCGGTTTATTAGAGAAAATACGGTATTTCATAGATTTTATTTAATTATTTCTGCTTTTAGGGAACGTCCATAAATTATGTCACGCTGACAGGGGGGGTTGGGGGTTCCCAGCCCAATCTGACAAAATCTGACAGAGGGGTGGGGGTAATGGTCTTTTTTCTGACAGGAATGTCAGATTTCACAGAAAATTTTCTTGAATAGTTTAAATCAGTTTTGAAAATTTTGACCTAATTTTTTGTGTATTTGTTTATCTGTTTTGCACGTCATATAAAAAATAAATGTATTTATTGCAAAATAAGATTAAAACATATAGTCCATATTTTATTATGGCTCACATTTTAAGTTTTCCATTTCTAATTCTTGATAGTTTTCTTGAAGGGCTCGCACTTGCCTCATTTCCTCAGCCAAATCTACTTCGTCTTCAATGACGGTTTGTTCAGGATCCTGGAAATCCATGAAATCCATTTCAAATTCTTGGCAAGCCTTTTCATGTGCATTTTTCCGTTTGACGCTAGACATATAAAGCCGACAATGCTTACACATCATTTTCTCGTACTTGTCTTTCATAGTTGGGCAGTACTGATCAAAGCAAATGGGTTCAGAAAAGCAGCTGCTGAGTGCGAGTCTGTCTGCCAAATCTCCAAATTCAGGTTTTTCATCACCCTCTTCAGCTACTCTTGGTCCTCTTGCGTCAAAAACACATGGGATAGGCGCAGGGAGAAATGATGGTAGGAAATTTGGAAGTTTTGCACATCGGTAACCTCCACAGCACCAGTCTTTTCCGCATTTTCGGATCTGCAGTGTGTAAAGACTTTGGCGGACATGCTCTGTGAGCCAAGCCAAGGAAGAGATGGCAATTGCGCGGCATATTTTTCGATGTACTGTGCAAAAACTTGGTGGCCATTGATTGTCTAGACGTATTTTCAAATATTCCAGGTTAAATTTTTATACTAAAAATTACCACAAAGTATTTCTGCCGCAGCTTTAAAGTTCTGCCTCTCTAATTCTCCATTAATGGTTTTGCCTGAAGAATCAAGGTGAGTCCCAAATGTGGCGACTGGTAGTACAACACCGGATAGATGCTTTGAAAGCGGTGCCATTCTTCTTCTCCTCCGCCCCCCGTTCCTGCAGCCACACTTCCTCCTACTCCTGCCAGCAACTCTTTGATTGACGACAACATCACCATCGTAGATGCATTTTTTATGGGCTTACTGTGATAGTGCTAATATCTGCAGTCTACTTTATGAACCAATACCTGAAGCTCCGAAAGTTGGATATCCTTTCGGCCAATGAAATGGTCTTAAGCATAAAAAAAAAAAAACAAGGCCTTAGAAAAAGAAGAGGCGAATGAGTGAGTCAAGACCAAGCTAACACATATTTACGAAAAAACTATTTTGTATGCTATTGAAATTTCAGTATGCAACTTTAATATAAAAATACCTTTTGAACCGGTTAACCGGTTGAACCGGTTGAACTGGCAACCCGGTATATAATATATACAATGTAAAATTTGGAAGTCTAAAGTTGTGTCAGAAAACTGTCAGATTTTAATAAGGGGGGGGGTCCGGCCCATTCTGACATCTTCTGACAGGGGGGGTGGGGGGTCGCCAAAACCGGGCTGTCAGTCTGACATAATTTATGGACGTTCCCTTATCACGCGTTTTGTTGTGATATGTATTTATTTCGACTTTTAATGTTTTGAAAAGAAAATTCTTTTGTTCTCCAGATTTTCTTCGATGAATCATTTTTTGTATTTTTATTCTAATTTGAACAAGTTTCATTAGCTGAAAAGAGATGTCGACTATTTCTATATTTACCGTGTTTCCTCTAATATAGCCATTCCCCAAAAAGTGACAAAACGTAACTAATATGTATTTTTTAAATGCTAATCATTGACGATTAGATCTATTCCAAATTTAAGAACATATTTTATTGACCATCTGGTGTCACAAACTTTGGTAGAATAAAAAAGTTAGATTAAAATTGCAAAATTTTTTTGAAAAATGTTCTAAAAATTGAGACGCCATAAAAAATACGTCTATCTTTTTTCTGGTGTCTTGTTTTCTTTAATTTTTAGAGCAATTTTACAAAAAATGTTGCAATTGTGATATTAATGTTAAAAAATGTTAAAAATATTAGTTTTAATTCTGCGAACTTTAATCCTGCTAACTTTTTTTACGAAAATAGTTGAAACAACTCAATTTAGCTGTAGAAGACCCACAAATTTTCGTTTTTTGGATGGTGTTTTAGAAAGACATGAAAGAAGATTTTCTCATCTCCCTCCATTTCAATCATAGTTTTTAGGGAAGTATCCAGCATAAGAATCATAATGACTACTACTTTTTTAACATATTGATCTTATTAATAATAACGATGCTGGATCAAAGAAAACCCTTCAGCCAGCCGGCTGTCATACAACAGATGAAATGACTCTTTTCTTTTGTCCAGCGAGATAACACTTCTAGAATAAGTAGTAGTCTAGGAGAGACCTCTTCAAGTAGCCCTTTCTCACACCGCGCTCCTAAAAAACCAAAAGGTGGACTACTGCTACTTGTAAACTTGCTATAATAAAACCAAGAGACAAATTTTTCAGCAAAGTTTTGCTACACCATTATTTCGTCTGCTTGTGTAGAGCCGCAATTTGGTGTGGGGCGTGGATAATAGAATTAAGAACCCCATCTCCCCCCCCCTTGGGGTGGCCGAAGGCCATCCGAAAGGGGGTTTTTAAAAATTACTCCCCATTCACTTATACGTTACCTCCCCCTTGTCTGTTAAAACTAGACAAACAAACCCCCTTTTAAAAATTTAAAGTTTCGAGCTTTGAAAAAAAGGAAACCCTGTTGGCATAATTTAACTGTTGGCTGAAGTTAATTTTGATTGATTTACATTAGTTTTATATTTATTATCTAACAAGTACTTGTCTTTGTGCTGCTGTTTTATTAAAACAATTGTATATACACTTATGTACATGCACCCAGCCAAGCAGCCTGTTTCGAACCGATCCACCTGTCTCATATGTACACCTAACCAAGGAAAGGCTAGCTATAGCTATTTTCCAGCCAGCCAACTCACCTGGCCAGAGCAAAAATCCTTCTTTTTCAATAGCTTCAGTCTGGCAGAGAAACAAAGTGAATGAAATACTCATGTGGTGTGTCTGCATAAATTCAGTAGGAGCAGCTGCACACAGTCAGTTTGGCATGCTTCCAAGTTTGATGGTGAGTTGGCGGCAAACTAGACCAGGCAGACATCTGCCTAGGAACAGCAGCAGCCAGTCAGCGGTTAGAGACGCAGACAGTTTTGGCGGGAGGGAGCCACCCAACCCACACACCCATGACACATACAGGCTGTCTTGTGACCATTGCGAAATACCTAGAGAGGAGTGCTGCTCCACCCCTTTTTGCTGGCATATGCACCAGAATATACACTGAGTATAGGGGTGTGTGTGTCTAGCTGGGTGTGAGCCAGCAAGCGCGCTTCCCTGACTCAGTAGTCTCTTTGGGCTGCTGCTGCTTTTTTCATTCGAGTGAGCAGTGTGTGTGTGGGGTAGCGGCCGTCCCATTTTGTTACTAGAATGTGGACGGTTTAGTAGTGCTGCTACTGCCGTAGATTTATTTTATTTCTTCTCGTTGTTGTTGGTGGCGCTGTGGAAGGAGGGGATGGGCAGCACTGATTTTCCTTTAGTTTCTTATCCACACACACAGTTTTTCTTCTTTCTTCTATCTATAAATTTATGTATTTTTAATAGTTTTTCTTGTGGAATTTCTTTTTGATATGGAGTTGCCTTCCATTGTTTTTGCTCAATCGATAGTTTAATGGGCTTTTTGGCAATTTCGACTTACAATAATTTTTTGGGTTTAACTTTTTGACCTCTTAGCTATTTGTTTACGAATATCATCTATCAATATAAATGTTAATTTTTATTGTTATTTTGCCCTTTTGGAGCAGTTTTCTGCACTCTTATTGTGCACTTTCCAATTTATTGATTCGAATTCCATGTTTTTTTACCCAAACCATTTCTGATTGACTGATAGTTGGCTGACTGGCTGATTACTTTGATTGGTTGACCTAACTTCTTTCATTTCCTTTTACTCTTAATAATTAGACAATCGATTGATGCCCACCCCAAACTGTAAGCCATTACTAGTATTACTAGTATTATTACTACTTTTTTGATATTTCCGTCATTTCCTGTGGCGCCTTCGCATTCCGAATTTTTTGCAAGAGGAGTCAGAGAATGACTGTAGAGACTGTCTGCTTTTTTTTCGATGCTGATTGCCTTTCTCTACTAGTCTACTATTGCCACTTTGTGCGGTTTGGTCTTCTTGCAAAAGGAATGTAGGAGTCTTGCTTGGAATCAAAGACTTTTGATCTCTGGTTCCTACAGGCTAGTTTGATTGCTTAGTCCACCAGGCTACAAGAGTGCAAAACTTGACAAATATGTTTATATTTCATTTATCAGCTGCTGCCACACTTTATTCCGTGTTTTCATCCTGGTATTATTATATTAGTGAGTGCATTAATTTTTCGTGCAATAATTTGACTAGGCTTGCTAAAAATCAAGTATTGTGTTTTATCCATTGAGGTGCGTTAAGAGTGGCTGCCAAAATTCTTCCATTTGTATTTTTATGTTATTTATGTTTTCACATTATTTTGTGCTTTTGCTGTCAAACCAGACCACCCACCTTATTTCCTTTAGTTTGCAGCAGCATTATAAATTTGCTAAAGAATATTTTATGCGTTTGACTTGCAAACCATCTTTATTTGAGTCTTGCCACCATTTTCCGATTTCCATCTATTAAAAGTTCATGTCGCTTTTTTAGCCTTAATCAAAGACATTTCAATGGAATTTTTTAGAGTTTGAAAATCTTTATTTATATATTCCTTTCTACTTTTGCATGGTTTTGTTTTAGTCCAAATATCAAGGTCTTTATTTTTATAAAAAACTTTAATTGACTTTGATTCAGACATTTTGCAGTCTGCTTTTTTCAATTTACCATTAAGGTTTCTTACTGTTAGCTAAGATTCTTAAAGTTAAAGAAGATCAAACTCAAGTATTGTTCACACTTAACTATTATTTACTTTATTTGTTAACTTTATGGTATTATCATGTGTAATCGCGTTTCATGTGCATTTTAATACTTCTTCCCTACTAACTATGCTTAATTTTGCAGACTATAGCAATCCTTGCATTGTGCGTGTTCAACCCCCTAAATCGTCTTCCTGAAGGCGCGCCATTGCTCAGTGAAAAGCAAAATCATCATCACCACCAACACTTCAATCAACCCTCACCCTCAGCCAATTGACTATCTGTATTCTACAGTTGATTTTGGCGCATCAAAAACAACAAAGAGCCAAGGAGTTTGATCGAAAACCAAACTCTTTCTTTGGCCTACAAGAAATTCATCGTCGGAATCCGGCTGAGCAAAAGACAGCTCCAGTGTGTCGGATATTATTCTACTACCCTATTCTGATAATCCCGACCAAAGTTTTTGGGATAAAATAGTCTAACCTAGTTAACTCTTTTATTGCTTGTGTGTACCTAGAGCTAAGCTTCTATTAGACCTTGATGATCAAGAGTAAGCTGAGGAAAATGACTATCGGCCAGCTTGTAGGAACAGCTGGTAATAAACCTGTGGGAATCAACTGTGCAGCCTCAGAGAGAGATCGACCTGGTGAGTTAAATCTTTTTAGATAATAATAAAAAACATAGTGGCTCTTAAGCTAAACTTTTTTCAAAAAATTTGACAGTGAAAATAGTTATTTTTGTTAAAATTTGATTTCATTCCAAAAAACCAGCTGTTTTACTATTTCGTAATTTGCGCGTGTAAAGGTCTCCCAACAACAGCACCCCCAAGCAGCGTCAATTTGATTAACTGAAGGTATAAGAAAATTAGCAGCAAAGGAGAGTTACCTTCATAAAAATTAGGGTAGTGGTTGTTGAGTCAGGTGGGGTGCAGAAACAATGGAGTTTTATTTAACCACAACTAACACTGTTTTCCTTTTCCCTTTTGTGGCCTGAGTCGATAATAGGGAGAGAAAAGAATCATGTCATGGGGACACACATGTGATTTGTGGAGAAATTCAACTGCAAAACTGGCTAATTGTGCGGAAATAGTTAGCTATGAATACATTGAACTGTTGGTCTAGTTAACTATAAAAATGGTCGAGTAGGAAATTGTGAACTGTAGAAAATACTGAGATTTGGTTTTTTTCTTATTCTTTGCTCGCTCTAAAGCACTCTTCAAGCAATGATTGTATTTGACTGTAGACTAGCCAGCGAAAAAAAAAGTCTACCAGCCAATTTTGCAGACATGTAAGCAAACGAACAAAACGAATGACTATGCGAAAAAAACGAGCAGCAAAAGATAAACACAATCACTGGGCGCCAGCCAGCAAATTATTTTTTATGTGTCTGAGCAACATTTTTCGGTTCATTTGGCCCATAAAACTGTGGAAATTAGTAGTTGTAATTGCTTTGATAATCATTAGCACTTAATTTTCGATAGTTATGATAATCACGTAACATCATTTCAAAAGAGGCCTGGCGTCACAAAAAGAGCATATAATAAAAAATGAAAGACATGTCATACCCTCTTAACAAATAGGTCATTAACCAATTAGATATTGGCTGTAGGTGAAAACACCCGTCAAAATATGTAAATCTCCCGTCAAATTCAATTTTTTTGCCTCGCCGAATTTATTTTGGACAAGTATTGAATGTGCATTCTTTTGGCTGAAAAGTGCCTTGTTTTTTGAGTTTTAGAGAGAAAAGTTGAATAGCGCTGAATATTTAAACATTTTTTTTCAAAGTGATAATACCATCAGGTAGCCCTGCGATTCTAGTTTCTAATGACGTATCGTTTGTTGTAACATCTTTTTAAAATCTAGCACAAAAACTTTAAAGTATGAAGCAAGTCGGAAAAATAATTTCATTCATACTTTTACCTTTTTATGTTGCGAAGATGGTGCAACAAATGATACGCCGTTAGAAACTAGAATCACAGAGCTACCTGATAATACAGGGTGGCACAATTCTTTGCGGATTTTAAAATAACTGTAACCTTTTCATTTTTTAACGTTTCGGCAAGATCTTTTTTTTGTTCGATCCAGTTCATATTTACATGTTTTGACAGGAGATTTAATTATTGAATTGAATTTGACGGGGTTGAAAATAAATTTGACGGTAGATTTACATATTTTGACGGGTGTTTTCAATTCGAGTTATTAGATATTTCAGTATCATACCCGTTTGTCTTGCAAATTTTAATAACCCAAAAAAGCTTTTTCTTGTTAAAGTAGTCCACAAGAGCTTTTGTCGGTCGCAAGACTTTTCTGTATAAATGTCCGTCTCCATTGGGCAAGCTGCTATTTGCACAACTGGCTATGATCCTACGCTGGCGCGCCATCCATACGCATCTAAATATAGTCTCAACGTCAGTGCCATCGATCAACCTGGATGGGATGGTGTATATATGTATAGAGGGGGATGTGTGTGCGTCAACGGTCTGTTCTCCTGTGCAAGACTTGCTTGGATCCATAGCGAAAGGGGAATAATAGTACAAGGCAGCTGACTTTGACAATATCACGAGATTTTCGTTAGCTAAAAAAGGTATATGGACTATGTGGCCTTGAAAGGGCTAATAACTAAATCATGAGACGTTTTAAAATGGTTAACTGTGAGAATAATTGGGTTAAAAAACAAGAAAAAACAGGAAATAACAATACTAAATAAGTAAGTAACACTGCTGAGCTTGGACTTCCTGGTTTATAATTTTTATCTTGCATTCACCTGCTTTTTAATCTTTGAAGTGTGTAACTTTTTTTCGCTTACAAATTAGTAATAGTTGCTTGAAAGATGGAAAAATTGCCGACTAATTGTTATGAAAAGTGAGAAAAAAATATTTTTTAATCCAGGTATTAATCCAGCTTCTCCCGAAAATTAAAGCTCACAAATCATTGTTTTTTAAGACTTCAATTCAACTGAAAACAGATTTGAATAACAATAAAGTGCAAAAGTTGGCCTGGATATCAAAAATGTCTGGGACTTCTACTTGAGGGCAGGTACCTGCGCTGTTGTTTCTGTCTTCCAATTTTTTTAATAGTAAAAACACGTTGATTTTTCATTATTTTCAAGCTATGTCAGACCTGAAACATCATTTGTTACAAGGGACCACAGGCGCCTATCGGCGCCTCTATAGTATTTCGAAATTTCAATGAGGGGCTATGACTTCATTAATAAAAATAGGTATATCCCCTATTAGAACTCATTTTTTTCGCCTGTTCTTTTTTTTAAAACGAAAGCTGACATTCTGGGGAACATGATGGTATTAGCGACAAAAGTGATTTCGCTATCTACGACCCGTTCTGGCCTTCGAAGTAAAAAAGCGTTACCCACCCACCCACACATGCCAAATACTATATAAGATCTTCCTCTAAATGCTAAATAGAGTCCCTGAAGCAATAATAGTGAGCCAAAATGTCCGCTTTTTTGATCAGTTTTGCCTAAAAGGGCTTACTAATTTCTAAAAACTTAGTCAATTAGTCTGCTGGGCGATTTTTCCTTTAGTCAATTAAAAACAAACTAGTTAAAACAAAAAACAGCAGCAATAACATCTGATTTCAGTCTATGATCCCTACTTCTTCAAGCGCACTTACAAACTAGGACCTGAAATAGGTCGAGGAGGCTTCGGAGTGGTCTACTCAGGCTTTCGAATTGAAGATCGTCAGACAGTCGCTATCAAATATGTAGCCAGGCGGAACGTCACTGAATGGGCCATGGTTGGTTTTTTGGAGTTTAGGGCATGGAAAACATTATCAAAACTAATACTGGATGTTTTTAGCTCAAAAACAAAGAAGTTCCTCTGGAGATTGCTCTGCTGGAGCAATGCCGAGGATGTGCAGGTGTAATCAAGCTAATGGACTGGTACATACTTTTAGCTGAGAATTTTTTTTGACTGATATTTTTAGGTATGAGCGGCCAGACGGCTTCTTGATCGTCATGGAAAGACCGTCGCCCTATTGTGACCTGTTCGACTACATATCTGATAGAGGAGCTCTGGATGAGGTCATCACTAGGTAGGTCTTGGATGATTAAGCTTGATTGAAAACTATCAACGCCATTAGACTCTAGAATCCAAGCGCTTACACCGATTTCAAAATTTTATTAAAAGATTCTTTAACAAAAACTGATTTTTTGATTTTAAACAAAAAAGCAATAGCTGAACTACCAAAGCACAGTAAATTTAAGTACGCAGCTTTTAAAAAAAATACGGACATTTACAGTGAGTGTAAATGGTTGGACTACCTTAAAATCATTACTCGAACATTTGTTTATACACTGTATATATTAATTCAGGTGCTTCTTCAAACAAATTGTGGAAACTTCCATAGCATGTGCTAAAAACAACGTGGTTCATCGAGACATCAAGGACGAGAACATAATTATAGACATGCGCACTGGAGAAATCCGGCTGATCGACTTTGGCTCTGGAGCTTTTTTGAAAAATGCTGAGTATACCGACTTCGAAGGTAGGGATTTCTAAAAAAATTGTGTGACCCGTTTAAAATCATCAAAAAGTCTAAAATTCGACTATTTTACAATTTATTGTTTTTGTCCTCACAAAAAAGAGTGGAAAAACTTAGAGAATTGCGACACTGTTAGTTAAAGTTGCAGTTTTCAGAGATTACTAACAAAATAAACTTAATCTCCTTTTGCCTTTTTCTAATCTTCCTACCACAGTATCTCGTTTTTTTGGCTTCAGGTGTTATTTATTTATTTGAAGCATTGGAAAATCAAATCGATTTTTGTTGAAGCTTGCTTTGATGTTAACAGCTACTTCCTGAGTGCTGAGAAAAAGCTATTTGTCAGAAGAAGGAGTGGGTTTTCTCATAGGTGCTTGTGTAATGGATGAGAATTACAAGAGTTACTGACATTTCATTGTGGTTATAAAATGAATGAGCACAGTTAATTGTAACTATGAGCACAGTTAATTGACAACTTCTTGGGTAACTTTTGTGATATCAAGTATATCAAACCCTTAACCAAAAAAACCTATTTATTTTTCCCGAAATCTGAATGTATTTGTTAGAAATAGTTCCTTGAAGAAGACAGCTGCTCTTGAGTTGAGTTGCTCTTTTGGAAAGCAAAACCAAGTCTTATTAATTGCTTTAGCTCAAAGGGAATTGTGTTTAACAACTGGTGATTGATCCTATACTGCATCTTAAAAGCCTCATTCCTTCCGTTCTAACACTTGTTTTAGGCAAAAGTTGTTTAAAAAAATTTGACTCACTATTTTGTTCAACCACCCACACTTCTTTTCTAGCAGTTTTCAGAGAAACAGAAAATAGTTAAACATGTATTTAAAAAAGTAAGCTTCTTAATAAGAAATTTCAAGAATTCCTTCTCAAATAAATATTACAAATAGATGGAGAGAGCAAAATGTGGTACTTTGACGGTGTTCAATCATTTTCTTTTTCGCCGAATTTTGTTCCTTGAGAAGCACACATAAAAAAGCATAGTATTAAAAAATTGTAAAGATCAGCATCGAGTGATAAGATGCTAGCTAAGCTTTTTTCGAGGTAAGTAATCAGGATGAAAAAAATGGGGAAGCGAAAAATGGGCCATTTCAAATTGGGCCAATGCAAACAGGGCCACATTTTTGAGTCAAGCAACACGGGTACCAAGGCAATGTTTTTTCACCAGACTTTCACCTTTTTTTCCTAACTTGAGTGCTTTTTGAAATTTCACATTTTGATGCTTTTTTACTTCATTCCTTGTACTACATTCTATATACAGCCACCTATTGTGACCGATTTTCGGTGGCATTATATTGCGAAGTTATTATACGAAATTGTAGACTGTAAAATGCAATTCGCTTTCAATACAGAGGGATGAATTTTTTGTTAGGGTTTTTTCTGGTCAACATTAGTTACTACTCCGTATCTCTCTGATGAACGCCCCCTTTTCAGACATAGGTTGAAAAAAGTCAATGCACGCCTTCCCCAGAACTAATTTATGCACTCGTCCCACACACAACGGTAACAAGCAAACAGATTTTTAACAATTTCTTTAGTACTTTTCCAAATGAGCAGCGATGGACACGAGAAATTCAATACGAGGTAATCCGACTCCATTGGCATAGTTGGGAGTCAGCTGCTGGATCTGTTTTCCTGAATAAATTGCTCAAAAATGTGGCCCAATTTGAAATGGCCCATTTTTCTCCTCCCCAAACAAATAGCCTTTAAAGATTTTACAGTTAAATATTACCACAGTGGACTGTTGTTTATATAGTTAACCATTATTACTGCCAACCACAATTATTACCTTTCACTTTTTTGAACATCAAACAAGAGTTTCCTTTTTTTTTAATTCTTACTTTCTGAAAAAAGTTTTCCTTGAAACAATAAAAATCAAACATTTTAATAACTCACAACATTTTTTATTGTTCTTCTTCTTCTTTAAAAGGGAGCATGTTTTTTTCTTTTCATCGGGGAAACTTCTTAGTATAATAATTTATGATATAAAAATTAGCTCTTCGTGGCTACAAATAAGTTTTTGCAAACAAAAGGGAGAGAAGACACGGAAGTATTTTCTCGAAAGACTTCTCTTCGTTACCACTTTGTCTCCAATAAAAATTTTATTTTACAGTGCTAAACAAAAAAAATAAGTTTTATTTAACTGTGTAAATAGTTTAGAAAAATTATTTATTATCAACTTTTTAATTAACAACATCTTCTAAAGATGATTTGATTTTGTCTATATTTTGCTGAATTTATCCATTGCTTTTTCCTATTTCTCTGCTCTAGTATGTAGGCTGGTCCAAGGTCAAAACTATATTGGTTGGAGAAAATGAGAAAGGAAATATTTATTACAAAAATTAATTATTATTACAAAAAGAGTAGGGAGAAGAAGGGGAAGGGGCTACCGGTGTTGATCTACAGAGGAAATTGAAGAGCGGGCGAGCAGCACTGAAACAGATTTGCACAAAGATTCGAGAGAGATTAGTGGGAGCAACAGCAGCAAACGCCCAAAAATTCCTTTTATTCATGTAAATGCTCAATGAATAGAAATAATAGTAGTGATACACACCATTATATATAATCGAGAGGGGGCTAGCGACAATATCTCTTTCTTTGTGCTCTTCTTTTTACATTGCAGTCCGGAAGAACAAGGTGGTGGAGGGCACGTCGTAAATATAATTGACCAATAAAATTATTTTATTTAGAGGAAATAGAAGTCGTACTTTGTTTTCTATTGGTATGCGGTTTAGAATTTTTAAAATAGATCAGTTGCCAGTGGCAAATGACCCAGCACAAAATTTCACTCTTTCCCGATAAACTACCGAAGCATGTTGATAACTGTGATTCTTTTTTTATTAACTAAACGCAGGACCAGATCCGTATCAATGTCCTCAAACACATTTTTTCGGTGACCTTTTCAGCTGAGACACAAAAAGACACTCTAATGCTCGCACAGGTTAACTAAAGAAAAAGATGAATAGTGGATGGGAAAGAAAGGTTAAGGGGCGAGAATGAATCAAAGAGGGGTAAAGAGGGGGTTGTGACTAGCTGGCGCTGCTGACTGCTGGTATATACGCTGGCCACCCATCTCCAATGGGTGACTGCAAGAGAAGTAGAGCGCCTGCTGGATGATGATCTTCCTTTAGTGCCAAGGCGTACTCTGGTACTATTTCTATACCTTCTATCCTCTCTCCTCCTTTTTGTTGCCAAATTACAAAGGGGCTCTCTGTGACAAAAGGAAGGGTAGATGAGAGAACGACTTGTAATGGTGTGGGGAAAGTGGTGCGCAAGGACGGACAGAACACAGCACAGGGGAACCTCCTGCCTGCTGATTTCATTGTATTTGCTATTACATAAGCCATACAATAAATTGACATTAACCTTGCTAACTGTAAAAGTAATTAACTGTGCAAATGGTTAACTGTTACTGTTAACACACCGAAAGAATATAGTTTACTCAGAACACAGTTAACTGCTTTGCAGTCAACCAATAAAACAGAAAACCAAAATCTCACAGATTTTTTCGCTTGCTTTTTTGGCGATTTCCCATTTTTCTTGAGGGTGTTTGGGTATGATTTATTTCACCACTTTCACATTCCAAAAATTTTTTTTAGAATAAGAAGCGATAAAATCGACAATCCAATCAAAATATGTAATAAATTCCTGAAAGTAGACGTTCAGCTCCCCAAAAAGGAGGGGAATGGATATGATTCATGAGATTGGAATGAATTTAGCTCTTACCGCCCTAGCTCTTTCTTTCACAAAAAACAAATCGGCGAACGGGCACGCGAAAGGAATGGGGTGAAAAGAAGGTCACATCTTGTTTTGCGCTTCAGTCGACATTTTTGCAAAAAATAATAAAACCTATTTAGCATCGTTAACTGTAGGAAACGCTAGTTTAACCCATTTTTGGCCGAATTTTTCAAAAATTTCGGAATTTTTGAAAAAAATTTTTTTTGCTCAAAAACAGTATTCTAGGCTTATTTTCACGTAAAAACACGAATAAACGGCAATTTATTCTTCAGCACTACATCGACAACACAATAACAACGCAATGCAACCTTTTATTCATTCACGTGGAAAGCTTTGAAACATTTCACACACAGACCAACCGCACATTTCTCGCATATGTTCCGCGCTCGCCCATCGCACAGAGCACATCTTGGCCTCGACTCCGTATCCACCATCCAATGATTTAGGCCGTCGTAGCGCACCGAGTCTGTCACACGCTTGGATCTCTTCACAATCGGCTCAGTTGATTTGCGTCCTGACGGGGAAGGCGCCACAGCGTTGGACCGCAAATAAGAAGTCGTTACGTTCCTCCGAAAGCCAAGATAGTCCATTTTCCCTCCGTCCAGCTTGCGATGCAGTTGCCAAGCATTGTGAACAGCCGTGTCAATGGCAAAGGCGAAGCACGAGAACCACCACTTCTTCGACTTGATGCTGATGCGGTAGTTGTTTACGTTCTGGTCCATTCTGTCCACTCCTCCCATGTAGGTATTGTAGGCAGCAATCGTGTTCGGCTGAGGAATGGCGATTTTCTTCTTTGCTTCTCCTGACCAACGGCTTGCTTGTCGAATCGGCTCCATGTGGTCCACAGTGGTAAGCATAGTAACCGGGCGGTTGTCATTCCATGAGAGGACAAGAACTCCTAAAAATTATTCTAAGGATCTCGTTAGAGCTACTGGACCAATGATACCTGCATACTAAATGAGGCAGCATACTAAATAACAAAAATTACCAGGAATTCCAGGCTCGTCTGGTAGCTCCGGTTCCTCAGCTCCCATTTGCTCTTCATCAGATTCCATCGCATCTTCTGGCGGAACAAGAACAAGATCCGCGTCCAACATCTCCTCATCATCTTCATCAAGCGATAGACGGTCCATGTATATTCTCAGCAGGGCAAGATGCGGCTCATTCTCGGCAATGTTTTCATTCAGCTCCACATCTTCGCTTGATCCTTCGTCCATTTTCACATCCATGTTTAGCATAAAACAATAACAAATTTTAGCATTTGATGCGAAAATAAGCCAAGAAAAGTGTCTTGAAGCAAAAAATTTTTAATTTTTTAATTTGAAAAAAATCCAAAGGGGGGACCAAGGCAATTTTTGGTACCAAATTGGTACCGATGCGCATCAATGGGTTAACCGATCAAAAAGTCTAATAGTTTTATTTCAAAAAAAACTTTTCTTTGTGGACTTTGTTCTTTTCATTGTTTACTACCTTAATTCGGCGACTCCAAAGAGCAACTATTTTTGTTTTCTTGATTCTTTTGTATAGACTTGTTCAAAAAATGATCAAAACAACTAAAAGAGCAAAGAAAATTATCTGTAAATATAATTAACTTTGAAAAATTTCCACTATATACAACTGTAAGCACCGATGTTTATTAATTAATTTTGACTATAGTAAAATGTAAATTCTTCTAGCTTTTTCATTCAAATCAATTGATTTTTCTATTTCCCAGCACTTATTATGCCAAAACACTCGAAAATTGCCGCTAGTCATTTTTTATTTTGATGGGCAGCTGAGAATGTTTGCTTTTCCATCAAACAAATACACTTGAAAATAGTAAAAAGGCAACTAAAAATCACTAAATTTGTTGATGAGCAGTGCAGAAGTAAGACAAAAATGAATAAAAACTAATCGATTGCATGAGTGAATATCTAGAAGTGTCGTTATTTTTGTTCCAGTGTGTTACACCTTGTAATAATTCTTTGTTCTTTCAAATCAAAAATATGGAACTGTTTAAAAAGAATTTCACTACTTCCACAGTTAACTATGCATTTTTCTTTTAATTAATCATTGCATTATAAATGACTTTATGCAAGCACACACAGTTGTTGACCCAAACTTCAGTGTTGGTGAACTTTTTTGTGCCCTCTCAACCGACGAAGGAAAGCGGCGTTCATCTTTTATTGTTGCATTATAAGAGCATCACCAAAAACATCTTCTCAGTCCAATTGACCATTAACAAAGAAATTGGCATAGGTTCTGCCTACTTCTTTTGTCCTCTTCTCTTTTCTCCAAAAGAAAATTAACCTGGACTTGCTGTATATACATAGATTCAATGGTTTTCCCGCCAAAGAATTAGGCTCTTTGGCAGGCACACAATTTGACCTAAGCATTTTCAAACACTAGCGAGTGCAAGGAACGCCGACGGGCGAAAAAGCAGATGGATGTTGCATTCTTATATACTACTACTATTATACACACTTCTTCGGAGAGAGCAGTCTTTTATTCAAATAATGAGTCAATTGGACAAAGGATGTGATGCGATTTGACATACAAGGACATTGTCCACCCACATGTGGCGTCCATTCTTGGCTTCTGTCCAAACCTTTGGCAAAGAGTGACCACCACACGAGGTCATTCCAGTGGTTCAACATATCCTTATATGCCTAAAAATTTTTGCCTTCCTTCTTCTTATAGCCCTTTTTTGTTTGAAGATCTAATCTGGTGGTGAGGAGGTGAGAGGGGCAAGCCAAGCTGCTTTGAACAAGAAGGAGGAAATAGCAGAGATTCATCAGGTCATTTAAAGCTGGGTGTGGTTCTAGTTAGATAGATTTACAGCTGATTGGGCGGATGAATGGCCTCGTGAGTGTGTTGCTGCTGAGCTGTTTTCTTCCTTATCTTTATAGGTCATCTAGTGCTTTGTTAGAGATTGAAAAAGGTCATACAATTTGAAAAAATAGAAAGTGTAAAGGTAAGATTCATCAATAACGAAGCCGTTAAAAACTTTTTTACCAAAGCAATTTTTTTCGGTATGTAATACATACTTTTTTTCCATAAATGTCCCCACTTATCGCAACAATACCTACCACCTCAAGTCAAATTATGAAATACTGTGGGAACAAGGCCAACCTAACTACCTACCGTATTATCTCTAATACGCGCCCCCTCTCTAATAAGCGCCCCTCCCCCTCTACTTTGAGGGTCTGTATCTCGGGGCAGAGCAAATATTTTGCAGAGCTGTTTTTTGCATTTTCTTAACTCCCATGAGCTACCGATTCCGCTTTTTGGATTTTGGTTGTGCATCCAAAATTTTCGAGATCAACCCAAAATTTTTCTGAGTTTCGAAGGGTTGAAAAATAAGCGCCCCGGAACGCTTATTAGAGATAATACGGTATCCCTTTTTAAAAACACATGGCTTGTTTTCTTCCTGGCTGTATGCCAGTTGTATTTGCTTTTGAATAGAGGCCAACCAGATATCTCTAACGGCAAAATGTTTCTTCTTTTATATTAGTGTTGAGGTGTTTCGAAATAGAAAGAGAGAAGCCCTATATTTGGCGGGAAAATTTTGGTTCTGAGGGATTGAGTGGACTGCTTTTAGAATGGGGAACAATTGGAAGGAGTCCAACCCAGTTTAGCAAGGCAAATGAGGGCAAGTAAAAAGGGCAATGCTCTCTGGGGGGTCATTTCAACAAATTTCAGGCTAAAGGCCTTTGGAAAAAGTAAAATTAAATTAAAAAATAATTATTCCAAAAGCTTTTTTATGCTATATATGGCCTGTCTACTGCTAAATTGAAATTGGTCTGGAAAATGTTTGCTTTTTACTCTAATCCTCTATAATACAAGAATAAATTTTTGGCTTATTTGAATAATTTCGGGGGGTTTATAGCTTGGTGCCGAGATTTGAGTTGCCGATAATTGGGTTTCGGACCACACACATAGAGAAAAAAGGATGTCTAATAAAATGAATTTTGGTGGGATTCTTGTAGTTCAGAAAATGTTATGTTTTTTACAATTTTTATTTATTTTTTCAAATAGACATTAACTTTTATACATTTCAAGAAACAAACAGAAACTTCTTATCTTTGCAGCCTTCTCAAATTACAAACTATAGATCCGGTGATCTTTTTAAGATTGGCTTACAGCCACCAAGACCACGAGCTTTTCTTTTTAGTTTTGTTTACTTTGGCTGGCTTCCAAAATGTCTCTTAAATAGCAAGAAATGAATACTTCTGCTCAGACCCATATCTACTGAAAGGACTTGGCTGATGAATGGGGGAGCCCCGCTGTGAAACTGATCCCTTGTTAGGCCAAATGCATCATTTTGACTATAGGAATCCGGTTTTATGTGGGTGAGGGGATAACCCATGACTTGACACTAATGGTGTCAAAGTCACCTGTTTTAAGGTCATCCACACATGCAAACACACACATATCATCACCGCCACCACCACAACTTTTACGAGAAGTTATTAGTGATTGGGCTGACAGGGAAATAATCGGTTGATAGTGTTCATTTTGAGCATGCTTTGTTTACACTTTTTCTTCTGCTTTGGAATCCCGCTGTTAATGAAAGGGGTGAGCCTAAATAAAAGTCAAACAAAATCGGGATTGGATCAGTGTCATTGGATATTATGTTAGCTGTAAACAACTTTACAAATAGTTAATTTGTATAGTTTTCAACTGTAAATTTGTTGTCTCCTACTATTATTGTTTTCGCTCAATTACACTAATTATCCAGTCAACAAATGACACAAACCCTGCATCCCCCTACTTATCCCAACAACAAATACTAATGATGAGATTATAAGGTAGGGGGTCTGTTGCTTTCTAAGTCGGTATCCTACATCGGCCTACATTCCTTCCTTTTCTTGAATTTAATCCTACAGTTGTAATTCTGCCGGTCCCCTACTACTAAAACTATCATCAGCAGCATCAGGCAGGACAGCATAAGACAAAGGGTAAACATAACACATAAATTCACAATACATATCGAGCGTATTTAACCCATTGTTCTGCCTTGCTATAAAGGCCAAATAGCTTGGAACACATATGGAAAATACAAAAACAAAAGTAGGCAAAAGCCACCAAAAATGCAGGGATTTTTCCATTTACAGTCTTATTTGAATTATGGGATTCTCATAAAATAATTTCTCAGAAATGTGCTCATTTTGACAAAATGTTGTTTTATTTAATCTAAAAAATGCAATAGAATACAAAACCCTTTTTAATTTTTTTGAATAGAATAACTATTAGCCAATAATTATTATGAAAATCACAGTGCTTATCATTACCTTTACCCCAGAAACTGTTTTTATTATCTTTTAGCAACGTGGTTATTGAAATAAGGCCAAAGGAATTTTTTCCCACCACTTCTTTTCTCTTGCTCTCACTTTTTTTTTCGATGAAACAAATGAAATTGTTTTCAATCCACCCAACACATGTGACTTTTTTGTTTGTTTGGCTCAGTTAGGGGAGAATATAATATAAAAAAGAAAAGAAAGAAGCTAAATGGTTTAATATGAAAGACTTTAAATTTTTAAATTAAATTTTCACTTGTTTTTTAAATGTATGATATTCCGTAATTACATTTTAAAATGTTGTCTCTATATGTTTCTTTATTAGACACTTATTTCGCAACATTTTAAAGGCGCTGATTTCGCAACTTTTTCTTCCTTTTGTCTATTGTAACTTAAAGAGGTGAGCACAAGACTAACACTACTAAATTTTTTCCTGTATTCTTCCTTTTCCACTCGAAAATTGAAGGAAAAGGCAGTGGAGGTGGTGGGATACGAGCTGGAAATAAGCCAAGCTTATCTCTTCACCTCTTTTGTTGGAATAGCAGACTTTGTTTGTTACTACTTGTCTTTATTCACTAACTATGGGCGCGTGTCTCCACCACTACGGCTGTCTACAATACATTTTCTTCATTGTTTGAGCAGGTGTAGAAAAGAAAAGGAGAGGAAAATCACCTCACAAGTAGTAGTAGCCACTCTATTCAACACTGCAAAAGCAACAAATTGACGAATTTCCTGTAAAGAAAATGCATTTCAGAGCAAAAGCTAGGGGTCGAAAATGGAATATAAACAGAAAAACGTATTATTTTGCCACTAACTCTGTGACCTGTCAAACTTAAGTGCAATTTTTTAGTTTCCCTACTCTTTTTGCTAAATACATTATGCTTCCTTCTGCCCTGTCTTCTTTTTCATGAGCTAGAACCAAAGGCCTGGGTGAAAGCTCAGCTGGTTGGCATACTAACCAAATTCTAGCCAGCTGGCCAACAAAAAACACATATCACTCTTCAGACAAAACAAGCAAAATCACTACTTCTTCTAAAAATAAATTGAAAGGAAGTAGGTATAGACAAAAAAACATTAGGGCTCGCCCTCATCCTCAGTCACAAGTTGTTTTTCGGCAGGAAATGCACTTTCTGGATTATATTTCATTTTTCGAGAGGAAATTTTGAAGGACTTCACCAAACCAGTGACTTAAGTCCTATTTTTTGCAGTAGGAAAATCAATAAGTAAACACAGCTTCAATGGCGTCACTTTTACTGTTTCTGCTATACTTTCTCAAAAGATTGTCTGAGCAAAAGCAATGATCATAATCTGCTCTTTTTATTTAGTTTTAGTGCTGAATGAGTCACTTGCTGCTGACTATCTTTCCTATTTTTTTCTTTTGTTTGGCAGACAAACGGGAACGATTAACATTATAAATACTTAAAATTAGCTGCTTTTTGTGGGCTAGATGAAGCAATTATTGAATAGTGATGAATGAATAGTGAAAAAGGACGATTTTGCAAGCGGAAGTTAGTATGCTTGGGATTTATTTCTGTAATCAAATGTAAAAATAAGTGTGACTGGTGGGACGTGAACTTGATAGGTTTTTGTAACAAAGAAAGCTCTAACCTCTGAGTCATGAAACCATCTGACAATTTTGAATAAAGCATCGTATGAATATTAAAAAAACAAAATCATAAATTGTTTACCGTATATCACAACTCAATAATTTTATTTTTAGGCACAAGGGTTTACAGTCCACCCGAGTGGATCATCAACTCCAGATATGATGGACTTAAAGCCACTGTTTGGTCGCTTGGAATCCTTCTCTACGACATGATTGCTGGAGATATTCCCTTTCACCGAGACTATGAAATTTGCGGGGGTGCAATTAGATGGAGGCGAGAAGTTCCTGCTGGTAGGTTTATATTAACACGACAACGTTTATATTGAAACAAACAAACCATTTCAATTTTAGAATGCCAAGACTTGATAATGCGCTGCCTAGAAGTGGACCCTGACCGTCGCTACACACTGGAAGAGATCCTTAAGCACCCCTGGATGGTATCCGGAGAAATTCGTCCACTAACCGCTGATGAGCTGAAGTTAAAGAAAGGTGGACCTCCGAATGCTTCTATTGATGCTTCCGCGCACCCTCAGCCACAAGCCCACTCTGAAAAAGTCAGTTCTACAGTTCCCAAGTCTAAAATTAACGGAAATGGCAGTCAGTCAGCCAGAGGGTCTACTTCTAAAGAGCGCAAAAAGCACTCTGTGGTGATCAAACCAGCTGTTTTTGCACCTACTCCGGTGCCAGAACCTGTCAACAACAGATGGAGGGAGGAGAAAGTGCTGAATTACGACGAAAGCAGCGATGATTACAGCCAAAGAGAGGCCTACAGCAGTGCGTCTACCCAGCCTGAAGATCAAGGCATGGACCATTCTGACGGAGCTCCATCTGGTCCAGCCGTGGAAGATGTCCTTTTTGCAAAACCAGCCCCCAAAATGAGCACTTCGACCTCGGCTTATGACCCTCTGCTATCGTCCATCTCACCTCCATCATCATCGTTCTGGGCAACACTGTTCGGTGGAGGAGCAGTGAGCAGCACCAAGCCTGTTCAAGCTCATCAACACACCTGCAAGGCTAACCCTGCAAATCAACAGCACAGAAGCTTCTTCTACCAGTACAATGGCTATTCTTGTGCTTGTGGATGTGGGTGCTCAGGCAATGGCCATAGAGATTTGGTCAGTGGATGTGGTAGTGACCAGAGCTTGCCTTCAGCTGTACTCTTTGAAGGTAGGATCTTGAGATTTTCGAGAAAAATAGACTTACAATTTACTTAACAAATTTCAGGTGCACCTACAATAGCTCTAGCCCACCCTGGCACTTCCCTTGAAGAGCCTTCTGAAGAATTATTTTGCAACACAGTCCCCCAAAAGCAGCTTCAACCCAACCAGGACTCTGGCGTCGTCTCCAAAAATCCATCTGCTGCTGATGGTATATAAGCTTTTTTTAAAATATAAACTTTTTTACACAAAAAATAATTTTCAGACAAAGATGCTTCTAATTCCATGCTTGCCTCGCTGCCCACCTTCTACAATCCCAACAATGTGGTGCGCAAGGGCAGTAGCTCCTCTTTTATTGGATCCAGCAAGAGTGGGGCTCGACGCAATGGTCATCAAAACTGTCAATGCTCACGCCAAGAATTTCAAGATCAAGAAGGGTCTCTGGCTGAAGCTGCTTCTTCGTCAAGCGCCTTCAACAGGCCGAGCTCTTCTTCGGCGATCACTGACCATGGCCTGGCTAAACAACCCCACAAACAGCCAGTCCACCCGAGCACTGGACTTAGCAAGTCAGGGGGTGCTATGTCATCAGGCAATTGCTGCTCAGGAAATTCAGCTGGCGGTCCATCTCCTGGCCATCACTACCACCATTTGAATGGGCGCAATGGGTACAGAAACCTTCACAACCATCGCTACGCCCAGTCAGCGACAGCGCAAGGAAGTTCTGCAACAGCACAAGCTACAGCAAATGTGAAGAAGACTGCTGATTCGGGATTTTCTAGCGGTTCTTCCGGATATGTTGGAGCGGGCAGTCCGCCTGGAGGCAGCTTTATGCTTGGATCTTTTTGAACTGGATTGGATTTTATGGTATTGTGTTGTATATGGTGGTGTAGCCAAGCTTGAAAATCCCGATGATTTCTTTTAAATTTTCTAACTATAAACTTAATTCATCGAAATTGTGCCTGGGAATCAATCGAAATCAGTTTATTTCTGAAGAAGAATGGGGTTTGAAACTCATAAAAATACGTTTTTTTGAAGCAGATCCACAATTTTTACTGTAAAAACTGATAATAATTCACTCCAAAACAAGTTTATTCAAAAAACTGATTTCGTTCAACCTATCTAAGACCCCGAAATCTTTCTTTTCTATTCCAATTTCATCTTTCGACTTCCATTTATTTTGAAAATTGTTTTTGTCTCTACTCGATTCAGCTGAAACATATTTTATTTTCAATTTGATTCAACTTGTGTGATTAGAAATTTTGTTTAAGCATGGCGCAGTGGATAAGCGTTAGTGTTTTTTGGCCCAAATAGTGCGCAGGTTGAACCCCACCTAGTGGCACCCCAGTTTTTTCGGCCTTTCTGACCTTGACGCCAGATTCGAAATCAGCGACCCAAATTACCTCTAGACACTGGTCAAACAAGTCAAGATAACTAGTGTGCCACTACATCGGGTCGCTCGTGCAAGCCATTTCGTGCTAACGAACAGTAATGCTTATCCAATGCGCCATGCATCAAAGAAATTTCTAGTCATACAAGTTGGCCGCTCCTTTTAAAACAAGGTTGATAAGCTAATAATAAACCCTTCAAACAAATACCTTCTTTTTGTTGTAGAGCAGTGTCTCTGTCTCAACAAACTTCTTCCTCAACAAGTCTTTATTACTTTGCTTGTCTGAGTCTCTCTTTCTCTCTAAAATGGTAATTTGTCCTAGTAACACCAGGACGACGAACACAGCACACGCACTGAATGAGCTTTCTTTTTTCTTCTGCTATTTCCACTAAACTATTCTCTGTTTGAAAGGGCTACCAATTTGATGTATATAGACTTTTGTGAGCTATTTATGCGTTTGTATTTGTCAAAAAATGCCGTAGTTCCCATGATGATTTTTCGAAAAAAAAATTAAATGTGTTCAAGGTTGAATTGACGAATCTTTTTGTCGTAAATCTGGCGCCTGATTTTTAAAGTTGAATTTTCAACCTTATTTCAACATAACTTTGTTTCAAACTTTTACACTATTATGCAGCCCCAGATCTCAGCTTTCTAATGAGCTATATCACTTAGCTGTGTAATTTTAAAAATTAAGAGATTCACGTATTTAAATGGACGAACTGGATCCAAAACTTACTTTCTTGTAATACGTAAATCTCTGAATTTTCAAAATTTTACTAAAGCTGAGATCCGGAGCTTTACTTTGGTGCAAAACTTTAAATGAAATAAGGATATATAAGGATACAATGATATAAGGAGGAAAATACAAATTTAAAAATTAAGCGCCAATTTTACGATAAAAAGACGCCAGATTTACGACAAAAGGCTGAGACTTCTACCCATCCATGTATTCAAAGTTAGGTAAAAAAAATTCAGTTAACTGTTTCTAAGACAAAATTAAACGCATATAAAGCCAAAATTTGTAAATAAACTATATTTTAAGATAAAATTTAATATATTCTGTGTAAATACAAATGAAATAAATCAAAGTATTATTGCTCTTTTTTAATATAACCCCTATTATTGTACATACTTGAGGTTTTTGTCTTTTTTCCACCACATAATTCTGAGTTGCTTGCTCAAATAAAGAAAAAAATTATTGTATATAGTTGAAAACTCTCTATTTTTATATATTTATTTCGCCTGTATTTAATCAGTACTATTACCCTTTGTTCTCACTACAGACCAACTATTTGTTTGTAAATAAGTAGATTTTGCAACAAAACTGATAAATCGACCAGCCTTATTATTTTAAAGAAAAACAATTTTTGTGATTGTTTTGTTTCTGTAATATTTACTTTTTGTCAATGTTGTTTATACATACATGAACTATAAAGCATGTCATCCATTACCAACTTTATGGTATGTAGGTTTAAGAAAAGGGTCTGTAAATGAATCCTCTTTTCGTAAATCTAGATTTTGCAAGATGTATCGGCTAAAAAATAGAAAAATTTAAAAATGACCTTTTTAAAAAGTATAATGTAGAAACACCTGCCAATAGTAGGATTAATTAAACCAAAATTTTAAAAGAAAGCAAACAATAACTTGAGTTTTTATATAAAAATTTTTCATTTAAAAATCGTGAAAGTAGCTGAAAGTTACACGAAACAAGACTTTTGGCACCAAAATAATAAAAAAGTTTCACATTTTTAACATAAAAAATACTAAAGTGAAACCGAAGTCGGAAAAAAATTTGATTTTTTGAATATTTATTTTCAAATTCCCAAAAAAAAATTACAGAAGCCAATATTTCTTTAAAAAAGTCTTTTAAACCACCCCGAAAATAATAACATATGGAAAAAAAACCTTGTAATTGAAGAAATGCTCAGTTTTTTGTTGATATTTGTTTTATTTTGTTGGTTCTTTCAGACAGAGAATATATATATATATAATATACATAACATATAACATATATAAACACTTTATTTATTTATACTATCATTATTGCATTACCATTTTGTTGTTGGAATGTTTTTTGGCTCCATCTAACTAATATATATTTTTCCAGTGTTCTATGGAATTGTATCTGAGAAAACTTGCTGAAAATACATACATATGTGCTCGTATATACTGGAATTGTATCATATATTAGCCAATTTGATTTTTTCTAAACTTCTTGCATTTTTCTAAAAAATTTTGAGGTTTTTTGGACCTCAAAGTTTTGTTCTAAAATGTGGGATTTGTTTAGCAAAAAATGTGGGTTGGAGGTGTAGAAGTATGTAACCCTCATATATGTGTGTGCAATTTGCCCAATGTGTGTGTTAATGTATTATTAGAATTGTATCTTGGAGTATATCACATATTTTGTCGCTAGTACTACTGCTGATTAAACTATATACTGATCGGCTGTATGTGTGTGCAAGTTTGGTGTAAGAAAATTGAAAAATAAATATTTAATCAATATGGATCGGGTGTAAATACAAAACAGCAATGAATTTACAATAAAAAATTCTGATAAAAAGTGATTAAAATTAAAAATATATATATATTTTTTTGATAAATGGAAACAAAAAAGAAAGTTTTCAGAGAGGAGGCGCCATTTTCTGCTTCAGCACAACAATTTCATTACTTACATGTCCAACAAAACTGTGAGATATCGGCTAAAAGTTTCACAACTCATGCGAAATTACTCCAACGGAATTTACCTCAATGGCAAATAGTTTGAAACTGACGAGGATATCAAGGTCCAAGTCTTCTGTCTTCTTCGTTTAAGGGTTCTTGAATCTCGTGGACCAAGAGCAGCGACTATCCACACAGTTTTGTTCTCGAAATTGTGATTGTGTTACAGGAATGAAAATCCTATGATAATCCTTTTTTGAACAATCTGATTTAAAACCCAACTGTAGTTTGATTCAAAAGCACTTACAGTCAAACCTCGGTTACCCAAAACAACCGCCACCCAAAATTGTCTTTATTTGGCTGAGATTGGCCTTTTTCCCGTCATCTGACCCCTCAGTTAACCGCCCCTAAGGCCGGTCCCTTGGGGTAGCGATCAAACGAGGTTTGACTGTGTTTAAACACCTCTAAGAATAATTCCTTAAAGCACGAAGACAACATGGATTGAACCTGATTTTCATGGCGCAATCGTAGACCGATATCGAATGCACTTAAAGCAAACTGAAATAAAAAGTTACATCAAAAATTACCCAAAGGGTATGTACGCACTTTATAAACCAGAAAAACACCCCCGCAATCATCGCCAAGGCTTTTGCTGATTGATGATAAAAAGGTTACACCATAAAATAACTACTAAAACTCGACGAAAGCATATTTTTCCAACTGTGAGTTTGAGTGAATTTTACTTGTAAAATTTAACTGTTAATCGAATAATTAAAAAAAATTTATTTTTGACATGATCCACAGGGCGGGCTATCCTTAGCGAATATTTGTTTTGCTCAAAATTTGGTGCACTGGTAAGAAACAATCGATACATGTTTTTTGGTGCATTTAATCCGACCCATTTGAAACAATGAAAACGATGATTATTAAACTACTATTACCACTGACTATTAAAAAAATTAATAAAAGATTTGCATACTTTTCTTTTTAGGCTTCCTGCCACAAAAATCTTCTTTTATCATTTGCAAACGTTAAAATTGCCTTGCTTTCTTTCATTTCTTCCAAACTTCTGGCAATACCTCACTTGAATCTTCTTCGCCGAGTCATGCTCTCTATACCAAATGATTGCCTACACCTTGCGCTGAATGAATTATTTAATTATTTTGAGGTGAACGGAAAAGAATTAAAAATAAAAAAATTTAAACACCAGTGTATTCTTTTACTCAAACCAAAAAAAGGTCAGATTTTTTATTTGTGTCAATTATAAAAACCAAATCACTGTTGTAAATGTTTATTTATTTATTCAAGCCAAAAACAATTTTGCTGAAAGTTTTAATTCAAAATTTGGTTGAAATCAAACAAAAGATCAGTCTCTTAGCCTAACAGCTGCCTTAATTCCATTCATACAAAACAGTGGTGCCAGTTAAAAGAACCGTAGTTTTTTCACGCAGGGGCATGTGCAAAATTTGAATTGGTGGGAAAAAGTTGTCTTTCGTCTCGCACTGTACGCTTTAGAGTCTTTTGAAATCATTCAAAAGAGTACAGTGAGAGACGAAAGAGAACTGTCCCCCGCCAATTCAAATTTTGGACGTTCCGCTGCGCGCAAAAACTATGGTTCTTTAAGCTTACATCAAAGATAAATCCAAACAGCTCTTTGACTGCTCAAAAACAGCAAACTACTGTTAGTCTGCATTGTTAGTGTTCACATTTGTAGTCTTATTCCCTTCTTGTTTCTTTTATTGCTTTGCAGACACCCACCCACTCTCTACTGTCTGGCGTTCGTCCAATGTAGGTACCAGCCGGTTGGTACCAAATGGTACCAGTCACATTCTTTTTGGCTGCGCACCACAAAAACTCCTTGAATGCGCTGATGGTGTCACTCATTGGATGCAAAAAGGCATAAATAAATAGGCAGAAAAAAGGTGTTTGAAGATGAGAATGAAAAATCAAGGGTTTCTCTTTTGGCTCGCTAATCCTTGCTCTTTTTTTGTAAAGAAAGGTTTTTTATTATTACTAATAGCGCGCCAGCCTACGATGAGTCACAAACACAGGCGGTTTTAGTTGGCTCTTCTGTTTCACTTTTGGCCTTGGTCCAACATTGGTGGTCTGACAGGGAGAAGGGCAAAATCACATTATTTTCTAAGGGGATTCAGTTTTTGTTGGAATATAAAAAACATTTTTCCACAGTTAAAAATGTAGAATTATTAGTTGAAGTACAGCCAGCTGGCAATAATTGTGGTGGTTGCAGCATTGGGCTTTTAGGAAAGTAGCATAACACAATCATAAAAATGCTAAATTTTTGAATTATAAAACTATCATTTTTTATCTATAAAATTAAAAATTAGTTTCGATTAAGTTATTTATGCAAGGGTCTACATGCTAAAACCTTTGTGCTCATGATTTTCGGCAGCCCTTTTAACCCATTTCTGCCGGAATTAATTTTCGAAAAAATTTGATTTTTTTATTATTTTTAGAAACTTCGGCGCTACCGGAGTATACCCCCAAATGAAATTTTTTTGAACTTTTTCAAAACACCATTTTAACAATTTTTAAGCATTTCCTACACGCTGAACACTATAAAAAAGGTGTTTTCACCTACTTTTTTCAATAAAAAGTCGATTTTTTTAAAATCTTGAATTTTGGTATTTTTAGTTGATTTCTGTTTATTATAACTTAGTAAATCAAATGTTGAGGGTACCTTGGCCCCAAAAAGATGGAATTTGAACATAGTTTTGTTAACTGGGCCTACCGCATAAAGAAACTCTGGTATGCATACATTTTTTATGCATCCAGAGTCACTTTCGAGTGATTTGCGTCTAAGGTATGTGGGTGTGCGCATCTCAACCCCAAGCAACCAAGCCCCCTGCGCCCCCGAAGGGCAGGGGCTTGGTTGGTTAGAGATGCGCGCACTCACTTACCTTAGACATAATTCCGAGCAAGACTCTTGATCAAAAATGCATTTAGAGGCTCTTTTTGCCCAGCTCCAGTGACCAAAACATGGTAAAACAGCCAAATGGTCGAAATTTCAAAATGCCCAAAACTCAATTTTTTATTGACCAGAACACAAAACTAATGTCTTTTTTGAACTTCTGAGGTGATTTTAGGTTGATATAGGGTGTTTGGAAACACTTTTAAAAAAATTTTATTTGTGGTGGAGGGGGGTATACTCCGGTAGGGTCGAAACTTCAAATTTAAGGGTGAAATCATTGGGTTTATTGTAAAAGTGGTGTTAAAAACAATGTTTGATCAGTGAAAAGTGGAGTTTTGAGCCTTCCTATTTAGCATATGTTTATGATTTCAAATTCCCATTCCTTCTTCTTTATAAGTACTTGTGCTCAACTGCTTTGTATATATTTTTGCACAACTGAAATATATTTCTGCTCAACTACTACTTCTGCTCAACTAAAAGAGGGCATACCTCATCAACCTTTTCAAGCGGCTCTCTTTATTAGAATCTGATGAGGTTGACATAGAGGAAATGGAGATAGCTGCAATCCCTCCCGCAGAGGCTGACTCGGATGGAGAGGAAATGGAGGTGGAAGAGGCGGAAGATTTGAGTGAGAATGGAGGTGAGGGGGAGCTCGTCGCGCCTGTGCTTCTGAGAATCCTACCTGCTCAAGGTAATTTTATCAATACGACAAGAAAAAGTTTTCTATACAAAGTAAAAAAATTCTGTTGCCTATCATACTTGCGAATGTACGCAAATCCACCCACAGGGCCCGGTCAGAGATCTTCCCAAGACAAACAAAGAACTTTCAAGCGTGTGACTGACAGTGTGCGATATGACAGGAATGACCAGTGGATTGTTACAACAGATTCTAAGCTCCGTTGTGGCGTTTGTGAGAATAGAACTAACAAAAAACACGAGAAATGCAATGTTAGTTTGCATCTCTAGTGCTTCAAAGAATTTCATGTGAATAAATAGCATGAAAATGTTAAAATCTCTAATTTTTCACTGATAAAACACTGTTTTTGACGATATTTTCATAATACAGGGTGGCGCAATTTTGTCTCCCAAGTTGTTTTTGGCCGTAACTTTTTAAATTTGCGGTATTTTGCCGAGATTTATTTTTATTCGAAAGATGAGACGTTAGGAAAGCAAATGACATCAAACTTGCTCATAACACTTTATTGATAACACCCAGAAATTTACAAAAAGAAGACAATGAATAATTTTAACAAATTATTCAGTATTCATCATCATATTGCTGCTCAACGCTTCTTCCATTCACTGCAAGACATCGCTCGAGTTGGCTTCTGTAGTCATCGATTGCTCTGTTGATCTGCGGCAGCTGTAAGAAAGCGAGTTCAATTATTCGACGAAGTTCAGCCATATTTGCAATAGGTATTGTGTAGACAATGCTTTTGACCAATCCCCAAAGAAAGAAGTCGCACGGAGTCAGGTCGGGCGAATAAGCAGGCCAGGCGAATAGAGCAGGAGCAGTTGGCGATCCACGACCCATCCATCGCAGAGGAAACGTAGTGTCTAGCCAGTTTCGAACAGCAACGGCCCAGTGCGGAGCTGACCCATCTTGTTGAAAAACGAGCTCATTGAAATTTGGCCATTCTTAAAAGAACAATCACAAGCACAAATTTCAAACCTTGTACGACTGGAATGAACTCCTGTTGAAGCATTTGAAGGTAGTTGACTGCGCCTACATTCTCCTCAAAAAAAGATTTGCCCAACGACGCCTTGCTTGCCAATAGCTGCCCAAACGGTGACACGTGAAGAGTGAAGAGGCTCCTCCCTGAACCAGTGAGGATTTTCTTGTATTTCAAATATTTTTTGGTAATAAATATGAAAATTCAAGGTTGACATACACATTGATAAGCAAATCTTGTGCCACCATTTGCCTCTGTGATCTTGTTGAGCTCTTCCTGCACAAAAAATATAAAAACAATGCAATTAAGAAAGGTAAATTTACACCTCAGCAAGGTCTATTGAAAAATTGACGTAGCGAGGAGTGATAGCAGGCTGGTATAGGATGAAATTGACCGAGTAGAGTTTAGCTGCCAAAAGAAGCTGTCGCGATGATCTCCAAACAGATGGCTTCTTAAAGTGCTATACGTATTCGTCCACAGTCACAGCATCCCCTTCGATGTCTTGGAAAAAACGAGCCCATGGCATATGTTGATTAAAATAATAATAATGGCAAGTCACGTGAAGCTTTTGTATGTGCATTTTTCTGTAATTTCTAATGATGATTTCATTGATAAATTGATGATAAGAAAGTTTGCTAATAGCTATAATTTATAAAAAGAATTGTTTGCAAAACTATGCAGTCATATGACACAATCATCACTTCCTCTTCCCGTAAAACCATCACTGTTTACTTATTCCACAAAAGAATGACGCCCAAAAAGACCATAGTTAAAAACTACAAAATATAGGGAGCAACACATCATCAAATCAGTTGCGCAAATTAAATTAAACATCGCGCGAATAAAAACTTGTGCAAATATAATTAAAAACCCAAAAATTTAATCGTTTCATAGTTTATTTGTCTCAACAATAAAAGTGCCGATTTTACCTTTCGACGACTTCACCACCCAAGTAACCGCCTCCGGGTTATTTCAGGGGGTTATTTAGGTTATGTTTTTCCGGGTATATTTTGTCTTTTAGGGAAGTCATGTCATTTCAAAAGTTTGACATCTCCATCCACCTCATAGCTAGCTATCCACCCTCACGGGTATCCATCTCCACAACCTGAAAATTCTGAACTACGGTGAAAATTAAATCAAACCATGGTATCCTACCCAAAATTGTGCGCTGAACACGGTTTGATAACACCAACACAACGAATTCCCCACCCAAAACCTCAGTATCATGGTAGCTACGTTTCCTGAATGAAAACCTATTTCCAGGACAGGAAAATATTATATTAGGGTGTCCTCACCCTATCTGCTCAGCATCAAGGCAATTATTTAGTCCACCCCGTACTTTGACTTTTTAAGGAATGACTTAAAACTACGTCCTAAACTATTTTTTAGTTTAATATAAATTTTTAAACATTTTTGGTCTAGTAATCTAAATTAACTCGAGTGTCCGGAATCAGACTATAAATGACCTGGGTACCACTAACTAGGTGCCCTTACCTGTGTAAGCCCCTCATGAATATTTCTGATTATCCACCTGGCCCCTCTGCTGGGTACCACAATCTGAGTACATAAAAATTGGAGGTCGATTTCAATATTTCTGGGCAAAAATTTAAAATCTAAAAAGCAAAATCAGTAGAACTTGCGGGAGTTAAGAAAATGCAAAAAAATAGATCGAAAAAAAAAATTCTGGTCCCAGATACAAACACTGAAAGACGAGGGGGTGTGTTCATTAGAGGAAATACGGTATATTATATTTATATATATATATACATTTATATTAACCGAAAGCTTAATCGAAGGCTGAAAAAATGACAACTTATTCATCTTTACTGTCATCGTTTTGCTCTGGCCTTCTCGATTAAGCTTTTGGTTAATAAAAATGCATTGAAAACAGAAGTTTAGAAAATATGGCTCGTATAAAGGATAAGAAACACAATATATTTTTCCCGAAAATTATTTTAAGTTTTGACCAGAACAAAACCTAGTCTCTTCTTCCCAATTTTCCGAAATTTGCCTCATTTTTTTCGAAACTCAGTCTGTCTAATCCCTATTCTACAAAGTGAGTCAAGAAATCTGAGACATTAAAAAAATAAATAAAAAAAACAGATTTTCAAAAGTGTCCTCATTTGTTGACTTACCCTATACTTTATCAATAACTTTTTTAATAGCCCTGTTCTTTAGCTGCACGATGACACCAACTTCCAAGTTTTTCAGTGAAGAAAATTTTTTGGCCATTTCCGCGTGAGTGGGCATGAAAAGAGCCGCACTTTTTGTGCACGAGGTTCTAATCTTAATCTATTGTTTTCATTACCAATTTCTTTTAAGCAAATCGAATTGAACACTCCCCAAACAAAATTCTTTGTGCATTGTTTGTGTCGAAAGATTTCAAATTAGCCTATTAAACTTTCCTCTTTCTCTCAAAGGCAATAAATCTTAGTGGGTAACAAAAGTGGGGATTTTTCCGAAGTATTGTGTGGGCAGACAACGTATTTTAATGTGTTTTGTCTGTTTTTTTTAAACGCTGTCTGGGAAAAGGCACATGGCTGGGAGATGCTCCTGCTGCTACATCACTGTCTGTTTTCTTTTTTGAATACCAGCCAGACAACGGTCTTTGAAAAGCATTGGCAAGCACTGGCTGGCACATAATAGCCTCTTTTGCTGACTGTGAAATTCGTCTGTCTACTGCTTCTAAGCAAAAAAAACAGAAAAAGTTATGGTCTGATTAAAAAAAGTAATTCAAGTCATTATAAATGCCTGAGCAAGACAGCAGTTTTGGGTGTTATTTTATTGAATACAATCGAAATTTGTTAATACGGCAACCCCTCACGCCCGTTCCCGCTTATGGTCGGGCACTTTTTTACCCCAACAATCGAAATGTTTTGGTAAATGTGATTCGTCAGTTTGGTCTGAAATATTGCAAAGATTTCGATTATCCCGGTCTATTTCCTCAAATTTTATAAAGACCGGTTGAACGTGATCTGATTGAAAAAAAGAAGAAGGTTGTAGATGTTCCCGTGTCTTTAAGTGAACTTATAAAGACTTTTTATAAAAGAAATTTTTTGAACTACAAGGTGTTCCAGGTTCCAGTTTCGGGCAGTTCTGAAAATTTTTGTCAAGGGCTCCCGCGTACCGTCTGAAATAAAATTTTTTTGGCGTGACCAAAGATGTTTAAATAACGGTTGTGAGGACGGTACCGAGTAACCCGAAGTCTAGCTCTCTTAGCGTGAGATTAACATGGCTCGCTGCACAGGGCTAACTCACTACGTGGTTGATTCCCATATGCGTATGCTCGCACTTGAAGCTGACCTCATTACCTAGGTCTTCAACCGTCCATCCTTGCTAAACCATAATTCAATCGACAATAAGAAAGAAAGAAATAAAATAATTGAATGCGGAAATAATAAATGCAAAATAAATGCGGCTTTAAAAACAAATATTTATCAAAAATGCCCACTTTTTTGGGACACCCCGTAGACTGGCCAATCCCATTATGGAAAACAATTCAAAAATGGGTTAAAAAATGTCGAGCCGTAGACAGGAAGGAATTTGAGGGGATATTGCTAAACAAAGTTCGACTGTAACGAAATTAAAATGAGTGATGAAATCATGTGTGTCTAGTGTGAAGAATCAAGAAAAAGATAAAAGCATTGTAAAAGCACAAAAAATTTGAAACAATAAATTTTGACAACTCGAGAATGATAGCTATAAAAATACTATAGGTACTAAACCAATCCCCATGATATACCTTGATATACATATACATCATTTTAGTAGACAAAATTGAATTTATAGATTTTGTCCTCAGATCAATTTTTACCGTCCACTTAGTCACTAAATGCAAGTCAAATAATTATTAGGTTGTCTCAAAAGTTCGCACCGCGTTGCCTTGGTCCCCCCTGTTGAAAATTTTGTACAGTTTTAAAAAGTTCTCTGTGTTTATTTTGCAATGTTTTTCAGTTTTCAGTCGTCTTCAAGAACGCTGGGAGAAAGTTGTGAAATTTGATGGAGATTATTTTGTTGATTAATTGTTATGCTTTGTTTTGAATAAAATTTGAAATTTTGCTTTATTTGAACATTTGACTGTGAAACGGTGCGAACTTTTGAGACAACCTAATACTTATCAGTAGAGCTTCACAACCTAATAAATATAATTGGTTATATTGCCTCAAGTCAAAAAGATAAACAGTAATCTAAATGTTTGTTTAGCTAAATTTTTTTTGTTTAGTAGCTAAAAGCTAAAAAGTTTGAAAAAAATGTTGTTATTATTTTTTTGCCAGTGTAAAATTATAGACTCCCAGCGTAAAAATATTTGTTGTCAATTGTTATTTTGAATAAATGCTGTATTTTTTTTAAATTAAACATTTTTACCTTTTAATAAAAAGTTAATACAAAATACATAGCTAAACTTTTAACTTAATTTACAATTCAAGAGTAAACAAACACTTGCTTAATTGTTAACAACAATTGGCGTCTTCTCAGTTAGATACTATCTGTGACGACAGTACTTTGTACTCATATATAGTTAATAAAATGGACGATCGTGTTGGCAATTTGTCACTCGCAAAAGATATAATTTAAAAAGCGCTTTTTGTCTTATGTTTTTTTCAAACTCTAAGCAGTGCTTTGAAGTCGTACTCGTACTCGTATCGTACTCGTATCGTACTCGTATCGTACTCGTATCGTACTCGTATCGTACTCGTACTACGAGTACGAGTACGAAGTACGAGAGAAAAAAAGGTCAGTACGAGTACGAATACGAAGTAAGAACGCTAAGTACGAGTACGAGTACGAAGTGAAGTACGAATCGTACCTTCACTGAACTTTGCATGCGAGCATTTTTGTTTCTTTATATGAATATGAAGCTGTAACTTTTTTTCAAATTATAAATTTATGAAATGTGAACGAATTTAGCTTACATTTTCTACACATAGAAAGGTATTCGTCTACGATTTCCTGAGCCTCCTGATCAGTGCTTGGAAGTTGTACTCGTACTTCATACTCGTATCGTACTCGTACTACGAGTACGAAGTACGAGAGAAAAAAAGGTCAGTACGAGTACGAAGTACAAGACCAAATAATAAGAGGTACGAGAGCAAAAAAATTAAGGTACGAAATACGAGTACGACCAAATCCAAAAATTCCGAGCACTGACTCTAAGGCTGCGTTCACACTACCACTTTGACACAAGTGTAAAACAATTTTTTTAGGTAAAGGTGTGGACATATTTGACACAAAATGTTGTGCAACACGTGTTTGACACTTGTGTCACACCTTATTTTGTGTCACACAAATTTCGTCATAATTTAAAAATTTTCATTTGTTTGACTTTTTTGAGATGTAGAGTCTGTATTACAATCGACTGTCTATATAAAGAAAAATTGCACGGCTCCAGGCGATTTGGCCCTACGCGGCCCTTGGATAACAGTTTTTTTAAACCCGCTTCTTGTTCGGGTAATTCGGTTCTCGATTCATTCAACCCAAAATTAAAATTTTTGAATTAAAATCTTTAAAATTAAGATTTTCGATTTTTGGGAATTTGAAATTTTACCGTGATTTACCAGAACAAAAAAACAAACTGTTTATTTATTTCGTTTTACAGATGTCTTTATGATGATTAACGAAGCAATAACAATGGGTACAGTGCATTTGAGTGGGTGAGGAATATCACAGTTTAGCCGAAATTTTTCACTTCTATGAGTTATATTCAGAGTTGATGATGAGCCCGTTGGGATGCGTCTTATTTTTATTAGAGTTTTTTTTTAATTGAATTGAATGCGCCACTGAGCGGGAAAAAAGCAGGACACATTCAAGGATCTCTTTAGGTTAGGCGATGGTTTTAACATTTTGCTATCTTAATAATAAACAGTGCTTAGACTTAGGCTCACGGTCAAGGCTTATTCTTATGGTAGAACAGTTGGCAGTAGAAGACAATGAAACATTTCTTTGCATAGGTATCCTGTTGTTTTTCTGTTGTCGTTTTGTTGATTTTTCGGGCTTAGGCAATAGTAAGCCAGCGTATACTGAGACAGACTTAAACATTTCATTTCGGCCAACATGTACACTTTTATAAAGTTGAATTCGACCATAAAATTTTAGAATGCTTTATATTTAGCAAAAAGCAGTGCTCTGTCCAAATTTTAAAAAAGTTAAAATTAGCTTTTAGCTGAAGCAACTCTTCAAGAACATGTTAAGATACAGTTTGGTCCGAGAAATTCCCTGCTTTTGAAACGGCCCTAACTTTTTTCTAAAGGCGATTTTTGAGCTGGTTTTTTTTCATTCACTTTTTTCACGGGAATTTTGAGAGAAGTTGACCAACATTTTCGTTGCTTTAAGTTATCATAAGTTAAATTCAGATATTACTGCTTAAACAACATTTTAGCACCATTTTGTAGCGCAGATAAAAAATTTAAAAAAAAATTAAAAAATTCTTTTAAGTCAGTTTTACTTCCGTACCTTTTTGTATCTACTACACTTTTCTTAAAGTTTTAATAATGCTACCTGTCAGTACCAGTTTGATCTGAACAAAAAGCTAAATAAACACTAGGCTAGGTATAAAAGTATTGATTCCACTAGTTCAATAAGTTCAAATGTATAGCGCAATCAGTATTCTTTGTCTTGCTTTTTTGCTTTTCACCTTTCGCGGTGTATATTCTAGTTTGAGCGATGTAATAAAGTTAGATGGTGACATTATAATTATTTATATTTTTCAAAACTAATGTTATGCGGAATTATTTAGCCCTGTCATTTGTGAAAAGGTCTAGTTTTGCCGACAGTTCAGGTGAAATATTTATTTTAAAAACTTTCCGTCTTTAAACAATTTTTTAAAAAACGTTGCGAACCTAAGCTGGCATGCCTCGAGCCAGATCAAAAAACAACAGCGAATGAGTGATTTTGTGAATTGCAGAAGTGCCGATCATCGTGTTTTCGACATTATATAACAGATGAATTTAGGTCGATCTGTAAAAAACAGAAATCAGGAAAATAGATAGAGCTGTTTTTAATCGGTCAAATTTCTTGGCTGGTCCTTTATATTACTTATTTAGATGCTAATGATATTTTGGGTGATTGTGCTGACAAGCTTAGTCTTTGTAATGACCCAAACCACCAAGAACACATGCTTAGAGACTGTTCAAAGACGTGTCTCAGAGAAGGTTTAATTACGATTAACACTTATTAATTAACATTTGCATTGCTCTAGGCACAGGACAAGACCACGGCGATAATTGTGAGTCGATGGAAGACTTGTGTAACGAGCCCAGCTATCGTGAAATGATGTATAAATTTTGCAAAAACACATGTAAGGATCCGAACCCTGCTTCATTTTCTGCTGAATTTATGAATTAAAATTGTGTCAACACCTATTTTATAAAATAAATCTTTTAAAAAATATCAAAATGTTACTTACAGGTTATTTTATGTTGTTTTTTAAAGACAGAAATGGATGTTATGCATTAAGCAATTTCTTTTCACTGAATTGTGTAAATAGAATCGAATTTCTTAAATGTATCAACACAGAAGCTTTTTTATTTGACCATAGGCTGTAAATAGTTATGTTAGCTAAGTCAGTCGTTTTGTTTGCGCAAAGCCAATGTTATTTGTAGCGAAAAATCAACATTGGTTTTTTTTTCTTCTTTTTTCAGAGAGGTGTCAATTTATATTAATGACAGCTTAGTTAGCAGTGTTAACACAACTTTTTTATTTTACGACTTTTTAAATTTTGCTCAACGTAAAGGAGAACTCTTAAGCGGGTTTTGGGCCCATTAGTGGTTCTTGTAGAAAAGGAATAGCGACCCCTATTTTTTGTTTTTCATCCTTTTGAACATCCCAGTGTAAATCTAATGCTAGAAAACCAAATTTTTGCTTTAAAACATGCCTTTACTTTTGAATATAAACCTAAAATTCAAGTCATTTTTTTGGAAAAGCCAGAATGTTTTATAGTAAATAAGTCACAGTTTTAATTTGAAGGATTTTGAATACAATTAAGCTTCTCCAAAGGACTGGAAAATAAAAAAAATTTTAAATTTTTCTTCTTAATATCGTTAATATCTTTAATTTATAAACAAAACAGCAATGACTAAAATAACAAATAGTTTTAAGTTATGTTATTTACAAAAAAATAGAGCTATGCACAAATGTAGTTTTTGCAATGAAGTAAGGCAGCAAAGCATTGTCCGCTTCTTTACTTACTTAAAATATCAGTTTAAATTGCCGCTTAAAGCAAAAATATAGCTTTTAAAGTGTAGTAAACAAATAATAAAGAAGTGAAATTGGACGCCTATGAGTAATTTTTTGCCATCTTTCTTGTATTTGACCTTCACAATCTTATTGTTTTATGTTTCTGCCTAAACCAGTAAACCAACACACCTTGAGCAATTTTACTGAATTTTCGACTGAGAAAGTTTAGTCAGGATGTCTTCTGCTTTTGAGTCTGTTCGCAAAAGACTGTAGGTGTTTTTAACTTCGCAACTAAATTTTAATTTCAAAAATTTAAGAAGTTTTTCTCCGTCTCCTTCCCCTAACTCTGCTTCACTCACTTCAAGGCTTTCACAGGAAGAAATCGATGAAATATTGACGAGGTTAGCCATGTTTCACAGCAAAACTCATTTTATTTTTCGTTTCCAGTAGTAATCGAGTTATGCTACTATTATAAAGGCCCGCATAAGTATGCAACAAAAAATCCGAAATATGCTTTTTAGTATAATTTTTAGCCCGTATGAAACCGGCTACACCTACTCCAGCTCAGCCACCCACAAAAGAACATCTGGTTCAACAGAATTGAGGCACCCGCAGCTATGTCGTAGACTGAAACTTGCGCCGCCTCAGTTCAATTCCCAAACCAACCAATATGACTATTACACTTTTGATGATGAACGCAAATCCTCCTATGCATCCACCAACAAGTTCAATATATTGGAGAAATTGTTCTACAAAGTGTGCCACACTATCCAAGTGCTCATAGTTTTTTCAATCACTTGTCTGATTTTTGTGTGGAGAACTAGTGGGAATTTTTTCATCTGATTTTTTAAAGGTTGGATTTTTCTATTGCAGGCTGGACAGCTCTTAAATACACAGGCAAATGGCTACTCAAATATTTTTGGACGGCGGCCGTCCGACCGTCTCACTTTTCGGCGCCGTCCGGACGGAGACGGGGACGGGACGGGCCCGGAGGACGGCGCGGTCACTATGGTTTTCAGTCGTCTTCAAGAACGCTGGGAGAAAGTTGTGAAATTTGATGGAGATTATTTTGTTGATTAATTGTTATGCTTTGTTTTGAATAAAATTTGAAATTTTGCTTTATTTGAACATTTGACTGTGAAACGGTGCGAACTTTTGAGACAACCTAATACTTATCAGTAGAGCTTCACAACCTAATAAATATAATTGGTTATATTGCCTCAAGTCAAAAAGATAAACAGTAATCTAAATGTTTGTTTAGCTAAATTTTTTTGTTTAGTAGCTAAAAGCTGAAAAGTTTGAAAAAATGTTGTTATTATTTTTTTTGCCAGTGTAAAATTATAGACTCCCAGCGTAAAAATATTTGTTGTCAAATGTTATTTTGAATAAATGCTTTATTTTTTTTAATTAAACATTTTTACCTTCTAATAAAAAGTTAATACAAAGCTAAATCTACTTTTTAATAAGAAGCATTTCTTAAGAATTCACAAAAAGAGTACACAATAACTAAGCTTGCTTACAATTGGCTTACAATTTACAATTGGCGCGTTAGATACTATAGTTTCTGCAATGAAGTAAGGCAACAAAGCATTGTCCGCTTCTTTACTTACTTAAAATATCAGTTTAAATTGCCGCTTAAAGCAAAAATATAGCTTTTAAAGTGTAGTAAACAAATAGTAAAGAAGTGAAATTGGACGCCTATGAGTAATTTTTTGCCATCTTTCTTGTATTTGACCTTCACAATCTTATTGTTTTATGTTTCTGCCTAAACCAGTAAACCAACACACCTTGAGCAATTTTACTGAATTTTCGACTGAGAAAGTTTAGTCAGGATGTCTTCTGTTTTTGAGTCTGTTTGCAAAAGACTGTAGGTGTTTTTAACTTCGCAACTAAATTTTAATTTCAAAAATTTAAGAAGTTTTTCTCCGTCTCCTTCCCCTAGCTCTGCTTCACTCACTTCAAGGCTTTCACAGGAAGAAATCGATGAAATATTGACGAGGTTAGCCATGTTTCACAGCAAAACTCATTTTATTTTTCGTTTCCAGTAGTAATCGAGTTATGCTACTATTATAAAGGCCCGCATAAGTATGCAACAAAAAATCCGAAATATGCTTTTTAGTATAATTTTTAGCCCGCATGAAACCGGCTACACCTACTCCAGCTCAGCCGCCTACAAAAGAACATCTGGTTCAACAGAATTCAGGCACCCACAGCTATGTCGTAGACTGAAACTTGCGCCGCCTCAGTTCAATTCCCAAACCAACCAATATGACTATTACACTTTTGATGATGAACGCAAATCCTCCTATGCATCCACCAACAAGTTCAATATATTGGAGAAATTGTTCTACAAAGTGTGCCACACTATCCAAGTGCTCATAGTTTTTTCAATCACTTGTCTGATTTTTGTGTGGAGAACTAGTGGGAATTTTTTCATCTGATTTTTTAAAGGTTGGATTTTTCTATTGCAGGCTGGACAGCTCTTAAATACACAGGCAAATGGCTACTCAAATATTTTGTAATAATTCCGTTGTTTGCGCCTTATTATGCCGCTCTTCAGTATTACTACAAAGCCAGATATGTGAGTTGATTTAAATAATAACTTAAACGACTCTTAAAATATTAATATACAGTCGAACCTGGATAACCGGACACCCCTGGCTGCATGCTCAAGGTGTCCGCTTATCGGGGGTGTAGGGTTGTGAATTTTTGAACAAAAAAGAACAACAAGAATGACATAATCGAAGCAAATACAATGTGTTCGACACAAACAAGTTTATTTTAAACAAATCATAACACTAAAGAACTGGGGGAAAAATTTGGGAGTTGACTCTGAATTTCTTTCTTCTTTCGCTCCTGGTAAAACTGAATCTAAAGCATCGCAATTGTCAATGTAGAGCAACACATTGCGGTTCGCCTTCTTTAGTTTCTTGTCCCACTTGTTCAAAAAGTCTTCAAAGATCGAGCCTAAAGAGACATCAAAAAAGTAAGGAAAGGAATAAGTAACCCTGCTCCAAAAACATACCCGTCATCCAAGCCTTGGTGTTTGCATTGTAATCCAGCGGAACCTTGGCATTCTTAAAGCAGCGAGGATTCTTCGACTTTTCAATGACCAGAAGAGGAAGCTTTTCAGTCCCTGCCATGTTGGCACCGACGAGAACAGTGACCCGATTTTTGCTTTTCTTTCCGCCTATACACTTGTCACCTAAAACCTCTTGAATCCAATTAAATAAAACCTTTAAAAACTAACCCTTGAAAGCCAGGGTCTGATTCGGGAGCAACTGCCAAAAGAGCCCGGTCTCGTCCACGTTGAATATGTTATCCGGCGAAAACTTACCCAATTCTGCTTGAAGAACATTCTGCTGTCACTCCTGAAGAGACCCGAAGTTGATTGATCCTGCTTCCATGGCGTTCCATGGAGATTCCATGGCGTTGCTTGAAGCCGTCCATCCATCCGTTGCTTGCTTGCTTCAAATCCGACAATATTGAGTAGCGCTGCAATTTCCTTGGCCTTTTCTTAAAAATTTGATCAAAATAACAATTTTAAAAGCAATAAAGAAAAAGCTCACCTTGACAAGTTCACCGCTGACTAGAAGATTCTTGCTTCTGATCTGCTTGATCCAAATGACGAGTGCTTGTTCCATATCTGCATGCTTGCCAGTCTTCAGTCTTCGTGTCCGCTTTGTACTGCCTCCTTCTTCAATCCCCTTTAGGGTCGCCGACTTTTCCTTCAGGATCCTGTTGACAGTTGATCGCGGAGTGTTAAACTGCATTGAAAGCGCCGGTTGCGCTCTGGTTGCTGTTCTTCTTCGCCGCTTTGATGATGGCCTTCTTCGCCTCCAGCGTTACTGCAGTCTGCTTTCGCTTCGACATCTAAAACATAAATCACAAATCAAAAGGAAGAAAAAGAAATGAGACAGAAACAAAAAACATGGCAGCAATTTTTACGAACTTGAATGGAATTGAATGGAATTTAAAAGTGTCCGCTTATCGGAGTGTCCGGTTATCGGGGGTAAGGTTTTCCTTGTTTCTTTGACGGACAACCAAATTTTTTAAAAGTGTCCGGTTATCGGGGGTAAGGTTTTCCTTGTTTCTTTGACGGACAACCAAATTTTTTAAAAGTGTCCGGTTATCGGGGGTATCCGCTTATCGGGGCGTCCGGTTATCCAGGTTCAACTGTAATAAGCTTTATTTAAAAGTCTATAAAAAGTAGCTAAAATAGTTTTATATACAGGGTGTTTCTTTTAAAAATTATAATTGTTGTAGTCTGTAATTTTTTTTTCACCAGACACATTCGAAAAAGCTTATACTTGTTTGAAATTCCTCTCTTTACGATTGACCCCGTTTCGGAGCACCGGTGCTGGCGATGGCGACGGCGGTTTTTGGGGTGGCTGGCGCCGCAACAATAATTTACTGAAATTAGTTAATCCTACACCCTACAGCGATTTTTTCCTATGGCGCCGGCGGCATCGCCGACGCTTGCACTGACATGCCTATGTAAGCACTTTGAGCTCGACCTCGATTAGCCTATGTAAGCGTAGTATGAATACCCACGTTTTGGTTTTTTGAGAAAAAAATTATTCCTTGTGAATAAATAATTTTCGAGAATATGATTATTTTTAACATTTTGACTAACATTTTCATCACTTTAACCTGTTGAAATTTTGATTTAATGTTCAGCGATATTGAAAATTTTTAGCGCTTTGTTGTAGCCCGGCTCAAAAGCTACAAAAGCTATTTTACAGAAAAAAATTTAAATCTTAGAGCGTTGAGATATGGACTTTTTAAAAAAAACGGAAAATGACTAAAATTCAGTTTTTCTTTATTTTTTCAAATTTTTTCAGAAATGTTTTTTGAAAAGGCAATATCTTGACAATCTTAAATTCAAAAAAAATTCTGTAAACTAAGTCTTGTAGCCTTTGAATTGCGCTACAACAAAATAAGGCTGTAGCGCTTAACGATAAATCAAAATTTGAATCAAAATAGTTATCCCCTTGTATAAAATAATCGAATTCTCGAAAATGATTTTTTGCACAAGAAAAAATATTTTCTCGAAAAACCAAAAACGTGGGTCCTCAATCGTGAGGAGAGTGCTTTCAAATAATATTTGAAAGCATGGTGAAAAAAATATTACAGACTAAAATAATTTTAATTTTTAACCGAAATACCCTGTATATTTCTCATCATCCAACATATAGTTTAATTTTTTTCCACATTGAATGTTCTGTGCCCCAACGCTTGGGTACTCATAGAATTGCTTTTAGCTTGATGTGGCTTGCCATACGAAGTACTCTATAGACAGTCTTGATAAAAATTGCTTTCAGTTTGATGTCACGTGCCGAACTTTATGTTTAGTATACAAAGTAATCAAAAACTGCCGGTCGAAAATTTAGCTTTAAAAATTTATTGTTTTTTTCGGCCCTATGGGTAACTATGGGTACCAATTTCTTGCCTTGGTCTATTGTTGTTTTTTAAATTTTATTGATAGTAATAACAAAAAATATTTCCTACACTTCCTTTAAACTTTCGTTTTCTTAGCCGTGCTATATGCTTACGAACCGAAGATAAATAATTCATAAAAATATGAATTGCAAAAAAACTAAAAAAAAGCAAGAGCGGGACCAAGGCAAGAAATTGGTATCTATTCTTAAGCATCTAATTCTAATCGAAGATTGTGAAAAATATCATTTTTCTAGGCTTACGCAGCGTCAGTATATGTATATCCTAGTGTCAAGCAGTGGCTCAGCTGGTTTTGGCACAAATACATAGTGACTAACACAACAACTACCACAACTTCCACTACCATAGTCACTGAAGTGGACTCTGATGAAAACGAATGGTATGTTTTAGAGCGATTACAAACTTAAAAAACTAATTTTAATTCAAGCCAATTTTCAGCAATTATCCTTCTTATGATCAAAGTACGAGCATAAGGCAGTCGAAAATGCAGCAAGCTCTGGGTGGCTCTTACAAAGCTTACAAGAACTCTCCATTCAAATCAATTTTCTGGACGATTCTTTGGGTTTTGACCATGGGATTAATTGGAGCAAGTGGGGCTGAACGACAAGAAACTGATTCAATATCAGGGTAATTTTCAGAAATCATAAAGCCTCTAAATAATGCTTAAAACTGTTTAAACTCAAACACAACTTTTTATGACTCTAAAAAATTTCAACGAAAATTCTGAAATGGCTATATCTAGCATCGAACCGAAATTAAAGCGTTTATGTATTATAAAGAGGTTACTTTTTCGCAAAAACCCTTAAGATATATTTCAGTGGTCCTAATCTACGCACCCGCTCTCAGCTGAAAGGCATTCTAAAGCAGTCTCAACAGCAAGAATCATCCCTAAAACATACTCGGAATAAGCAACCTGGTTATGTGCAGCAATCCACTGAAAACAAGGCTAAAATCAGCTTTAGCAAGATGTTCTCAGGACTGCTCTATGTGGTGTTCACGCCATTCAGATGGATTTGGAACTTGATTTCTTGGTTCAGCACTAATCTTAGGCACTTGGTTTCATGGCTGGCCGGTAGTATCAAGCAATTAGCTGGATGGATTTACACCAACTTAATGTGGATTTATTGGGGTGGCGTTCCAAACGCAATTTATTCGTAGGTTTAAGAGTTGTAATAATCAAGACGTTAGCAATTAATATTTGCTTTCAGATACTGTTTCACTCGCTCCGTGGACTCCAGCCAAGTGGTCAGCCATAAACAAGTCTTCAAGACCAGATCTTTACAAGGTCAAGAAATGGTCAAGGAGAACAAGGAGTCTGCTACTATATTGTACATCAGGTTGGTAATCAATATTTTACTGAAAAATCTTTCCCTACAAGGATTCCTTTTCAATAATGAAAAAAAATAAAAATTACTTTCCGAATCACCTAATGAAATATTAGACATTAATTTATAATTTTTGAAATTACTTATAACATAGGTAATTTTAAGAGAAAACATGTCCACCTGTCTGCGATGGTTGTTGATTGGCCTGCCACTACTTTTTCTTCTGTGGTTTCTGTTTTGCACACTCACGAATGTAAGTACCTTTAAACACAGCAATCTTAATTCTGCTTAAATATCACTGGAATATCCTCTAATTACAGCCTCAATCTACTGAGGCCCCGTCCCATTCTGCACTCGCCTCTCTGCACCATGAGATAGACATGCTCAAGCAGGACCTCAAAAAACTGTCTCTTCAACAATCCGATTCCACTCAAACACACACTCATATTCATCAAGCTGCTCCAGCATCTTCAGTCTCGGATATAGATGGCTTGGATGCCAAAATAGCTGAGATACTCAACCAACTGATCACCTCTGAACGTCAATTAATGCTATTGAAAATGAAAGAGGTCGAGACCAGAGTGTTGGAAAAAGCGAAGGCAGATCAGATGGCTAATAATTTTGCCAGTCAGACGACATTACAAAAGCAGGAAGCTGAACAAAATCAACAATCTCGTATGGAACGGGAAGTTGACAAAGTAAGTTGACTGATTTTAAGGGTTTTAATAAATTTTTAAATTTTAACACTCCAATGCCTGAGCGACGAAATAGGTAAGTTGGACACAGAATTAAATGCTGAATCCGAATCAGCAAAGAAATTGCTGAAAAAATAGCTCTATAGGGGTTAAAACTGCGATTTTATGAAAAACAAGCCGAAAATATTGAGTGCGTACATTTGCAAGCCTTTATGGTACTACTGGAGAGTCCGTTCCCATTTTTTGCCTTGGTCCCTCCTGTGTTTTTACGTAATAATAAATAATTTTGTGATGTCTATATGTACTCTAAAAAAATTACAAAAAATCAACAGGGGAACCAAGGCGTATTTGTTGAAAAAACAACAGGAGGGACCAAGGCAAAAAATGGGAACGGATTCTCCACGGATTCTCCCGTCCGCCTTTATTACGCTGGATTAGCCGTTGGAGTGTTATAAAATAAAGCCAGCCCAGTGTTAATAAAGCCAGCCCAGAATCGAAACCAAAATATTCTCATCAGAATTTTTTGCAGAAAATAGCCAGCTTCATGAGCTCTATTAGTACCCAAGTTAACGACCAAAACTCCAAGCTATTCCAAGAGCTTGAGCAACTTCGCGAGAGTTACATCAAACTCTCTGCCGAAAGATCTGCAACTGCTACTACCAAAAAAGAGACTAAGTCGACCACCTTTATACTTGAAAGACAAACAGAACTAGACGAAAGTACATACTATAGCAAAGTAAGGCAGCTTATCAAGGAGTCTATTCAGCGCTACGATGCCGACAAGACCGGTCTACCTGACTACGCTTTGGAGAGCTCTGGAGGTGCTGTAGCAAGTATTCGCTGCACTGTTCCCTACAACGAACGCTCAAGGACACAAATGATTTTTGGAATTCCCTTGTGGTACTCCAGCTATAGTCCCAGATCAGTGATTCAGGTGGGATATAAAAAGATTGAATTTTATTTTGCTGGATCGCGATTTTTGCTGTATTATGATCCTGCTGGATTCAAAAGCTGATCTTCGGAAATTTTGAAAAACTCATAGTTTTAGCGCAAAGGCTATGGAGCCTCGGCTGGGGAGTGCTGGGCATTTGTCGGCCCACATGGATACCTGACCATTAGGTTGTCCCAGAAAATCAATGTGACGGCAGTCTCTTATGAACATTTGCCAGTGCAACTATCGCCCGATGGACACATACAAACTGCTCCCAAAGACTTTTTGATATATGTGCGTGGTTATTGGCATTTTTAAGCTTGCAATTTTAATTGATAGTTTTGTTTTAGAGTTACCAAGACGTAGATGATCTGGACTCTAGGTTTTTGTTAGGAAACTTTACATATGATGATAAAGGAGAGCCTCTGCAAATGTTCAAAATGCAGGTGTGTCCAGTAATTAAAAAAAAATAAAAATAAAATGAGTAAAAACTGCTGGAAAAAGTAAACAATTTATAAGAAACTGTTAATGGTATTAAATAACTCCGTAATTTGAAATTTACAGCACTATGATCCCAGGATGACGCCAGTAATAGAGTTTGAGACTACTTCCAACTACGGTGCTATGGTCACATGCTTGTACAGATTCCGTGTCCATGGAGCTCTGCCCAACACAACTACTACTAATTGATTTCTAAATATTAGTTAAGGCAGCTTTTAGAAAATTTCTTCATATATTTTAGATCTAAGCTTAATTCTTTTTTATGCAGTTGTGCTGGTAGTTTATGTGTGCAATTATAGTATTTTATTTTAATATACTAATAATTTTTAATAATATTGATAATAATTTTTGCAGTAAGACCTTTTACAAAAAATCCACTTTAAAAGGAACATGACCACGCCCGTTTGTTCAAATGTTTGAATTTCCGTTAACCACTTTTTCTTATAAAGACTAAATCAATTTTTTGGTGTTTTTTATCGTTGAAATTCAAATTGATTTTGTCTGCATAAAAAAGCAGTGGCTGGGAACTCTGTGTTTTAAATTGGACTTTATATTGGCGTGGACATGCCTCTTTAAACATTATTTCGTTTTTTACACGTTCCACTAATTTGAAAAAGTGATCAAACGCGATAAAATTTATAAAAATATATTTGACAAAAATTAGAGTGTTAGACACATGTTAGTTAAGCTTACTTACGTTTTTTCCCAATAATACTAGTTACTCAGATGTTATCACTCATATAAGTGCCGTTTCTTTTTGCTAGCATTTTGTTTTAGATCTCTTATTTGGTGTTTTTGTTTGTTTAAAAAGCCTTTGAAGTACTATAATTTAGCTATTCTGCATTATAAAATATCTGCCAAATAAAGATCAATACTCAAATTTGAAAATACAACGAAAACGATAAACAAATCATAAAAATCGCCAAATTTTTAGCAGAAATTTACAACATAATATCTTGAAACACACAAATTTATTGCCTTAAAAACTCAAAGAAAATACATATTTGTAATATTGACACATAAATAGTAGCAAAGGTGTCACACAAAATACATTTTCTTTGAATTTATTTACAAAACACACATTTTACAGAGAAATTTGGGCTCTGACTTGGTTGAGCAGGTGAACAAAGCCCAGATGAGGCTCGACTACAGGGTCATGAGGTTGTGCTGAAAATGTATGCACTTAATTGGTCAAAATCAAATTTGTCTCACTTCCATCCTCTTCGTACAGGTTATACTCCTTGGCTAGCTCCATGTCAGTCAATATATGTCCAGTCTTGTGCATTATATTCTTGTCTGCAGCTAGAGCTGTCACGCATTTGCCTACCATGTCTACACTTTCAGCATCTTTGAACAAATTAATGACCTAAATTTTAAGGGTGCTTGAAAAATTCTTTCTTCTTAAAAAATAAATTGTTTTAATTTTTTAAGATTTTTTAAAACTCCAACTTTAGGTCATATCTCAGCAAATAAGCCTCGAGATTTACATAGTCGAAACACAATTTATATAAAAATCAGCAGAAAAGGGAGTGCTTACATTATGATTGTTGAGCAGCCCGCAGTCCATAAATAACTCACTGCGTACAGCTCCAGGCCATAAAGAGACCGATGCCACATTAAATTCCTTCAATTCGATAGCCATATCAGCTGCCAGTCTATCGCACTAAAACTCACCCATTAAAATATATTTTTCTTTATTTTTAAACAAAGATATGACACCAGAATAGACCCACCCCAGCTTTGTTGATCCCATAAGCTACATTAAAAATGTAGTTCAAGCCTCCAGGAGAACTGGTGGTAACAATCAGACCTTTCCTCCTAGGCACCATCATCTGAGCTGCCCGCCTGGCACACATGTAGTGCCCTCTTAAACCCACATCGTTCACCTTGTCATACACCTCTTCAGGCAACTCGAAAAACTTTTTGTGCATCACCTTCAACATTAACTGAATTTTTTTGTTGACATTTTGATACTTAAAACTTTAAATTTTAGGAAAAAGTTACAGTAACAGCTGAGAAAGCATTGTTTACTAGCAAGTCCAGCCGGCTATTTTGCTCGATAGCTATTTGATCGAACAAGTTGTTGACATCGGAAGGGTTGGCGTGATCACAATAAACACCAATAGCTTTACCACCTTTGCTGTTGATCTGCAAAATACAGAAAAGTTCAAAGCTGAATTTTTAAAAAGGCTGTATGTGAAAACACCCGCTAAAATATGTGAGTCTTTTGTCAAATTTATTTTTAGTCAAAAATTTAAAATTTTCAACTAAAAACTAAATTTACATATTTTGACGCGATGTTCACATATTTTGAGGGATGTTTTCAGTATGAGCCTATGGAAAAAGTACAAGAAAAAAGGTTGAAGTACCTCATCTACAGTTTGCTTCAAAGTAGGCAATTTGTCGGCTACAGATTTCACCACTGCATCCTCTTTTTCTGGAGTCAAGGCGGTTACATAGACAGTGGCACCTGCAGCTCCTAACTGCTTGGCAATACCCCGACCAACACCTCTTGATGCGCCAGTAACTAAAGCAACTTGCTGGGCCAACATTCTCCTGTTCCACACCAACATTGTTTCGATGTGAAGTTGAATCAATTTATAGGAGAAAAGAGGATATGAAAAACATTTGAAAACGGCTAATTAATGTTGCACTTTGTCTTTTTAGGCCTTTTTAACAGCCAACAAATATAAAACAATAAATGTTATCAAAAGAGAATGGTTTGCCCTTTTCCAAAAAACCTGCACTTAACCTCTCAACAATTGAGAACAGATTAATTATAAATGCGAAACAAAAATATTTTTAACAATGTTGCTTTTTTATGATTTTTATGAGTGTCTGAGTCTGAATTTAAAAAATTAAAATTTGATTTTTTTGTGTCTACAATTCGATAGCATTAAAATTGAGGTGCTTTGAACAAAGTTCACGAAATTGGTGTTCATGATGCAAAATACTCTAACCCCGTCTCCAACTCCGAAAGCCTGAACAAGCTATTAGTGGCTTCTCAAACTGTGACTGTAAATGTATTTTAAAAACTTAAGGTTTTAAAAAATAGTTTATTTTAAAAAATAAGTCGTTACTGTAGTCAAAACAAATAGTGGAAATCAAAAAGTTTCGACTCTTGCAATTTCAATAAAGTTCAAATATTAGATAGCACTCCAGCCTGTCGGACAGCATTAAGTTGTTCTATCAATTTAGACATCTTATTGTAACCTTCAGCGTCTGGTTGCGCTTAAATAACTAAATTACACTTGGTCTGAAAAATTATGCTCACATCCATCCTCGTCGTACAAGTCATATTCTTTAGCCAACTGAGCAGTCACCAAAATTTTGCCCGTCTTTTCCATGAGTTTGGGGTCAGTAGCTAGGGCGACAATGCATTTTCCAGAAAATTCTACTGACTCGCCTTTTTCAAAAACAGTTTTCTGAGAATATTAAATTCCGATGGTTCCGAGAAATTAATTTAGAAAAAATTACATTTGGTCCATTTGCATCAATAACAAGTTCCTAAAAATATACTAGGCATAATTTTTCAAATTCTTCTTTTACATAAAAGCTGGTCCATTTTTAGAGATGTGAGTTTTGGAAATCCAAAATTTGATTTTGAAAAAAATCAATTTAAAAAAGTATATATTAAAAATTAGTCAAGCATACAGTTAAAACTCGATTTACCGAAACTTTATTTAATGAAAAACTCGATTTAACGAAACGTTTTGGTCGGTCCCAGTCGAAGAAGTCGACACTCGATTTAGAAAAAACCCACAAAATCATCTGAATATTCATGGTCCAAACTGAAAAATGCCGTCTTCTGGCTGAAAAGCGCCGTCTTTTTTCTATAATTTGCTGTCTTTTTCCAAAATCTGACGTCCTTTTTCAAAAAGTCACAAGGCCGTTGAGAAAATGTTCAAATGCCATATTATGCTATGTCACGTCCAGAAAGAGAACAGTAAGCTAGTTAGGATTTGAACGAACCCCACATGGACAGAAGAGTACTGGCCAAGATTTCTGAGTAAGAGTGGGATCTTTGCCCGATCCACCTTATTCAACTGACTACTATTTTGACCGACCTCTCCAAAATTGGCTAGTGGATAAGGTTCATGATAACTTGGATGAATTTTTTGACCGCAGTGAGGAGTAGATCAAGGCGAAGGATGCAGAGCTCAGCTTCTGGTCTTATGAATCAACAAATTAGCCGCAAAATAGGAGACATTGAGGTTCGTAGGTTCGTTCTTTGCGATGCGCTTTGAATGTGTTTATCGATTGTTTGTTTATGAATAATTTAATAAATAAAAAAGTTGCGAAAACTCTATTTAACAAAAAGTTTGTGAAACTTAAGAAAGCTCGATTCAACGAAAACTCTATTTAACTAAAATCCGATTTGATGAAACTTTTTGGCCGGTCCCTTGAAATTCGTTAAATCGAGTTTTAATTGTAATTAATAGCATGAAAAATTTAAGGTTAGCTGTTTTCTAATTGCTTAAAACAAAATGTCTAATTTAAAACAAATTATGGGAGTTCTTATTAGTAGCATAATTTTTTTTTACCTGTATAGTCTCAGTCCGGACAGGGCCAGGCCAGAGAGAAACTGAAGCAATTTTGAAACTTTTTAGTTCCATAGCTGTGTCAGCTGCTAAGCGATCACACTAAAAATGAACTCATTCGTCAATGACTATTAACACGGGAAAGGCTGAGTGTGCCGAACTACCATATTTATTCTAATAGAACACCATGGTGCTCTATTTTTCAACCTCCAAATATTTTTTTGACTTCGTGTTAAAAATGCAATAAAACATGGCTTATCCCACTAGTTTTGGCCCTAATGGGTGGTGCTAGGGTTGTGAAACGGTAATATTACCGGTAATATGACCGGTCATAATCTGGTAATATTACCGGTCATAATCTAGATTATGACCGGATAATGAAAAATCGATCATATTCTTTTTCAACAAGCACGAAATTCTTGTGTCATTGTTTACGTTTACTTCTTGTGGGCCACTAGTTTTGCTTGGTTAATTGCTTGATAAATGAATTGATTTTAGTGCTCCAATGTCCAAGCAAACTAAGCCGCTCTCATGGTGCTGGAACTACTTCAAACGATTGCAAGAGAAATATGGTAAAGGGAATTTTGTCTTCGTCGGCTACTGTTCATAATGCAATGAGAAATATCAAGCCAATGCGGGAAGAATGGAAAAGCATTTGAAGGTTAGTTAATGCATAAAAGTATTTGAGGGTACTAATAAGATTTGTTTAGGAGTGCAAGAGAGTCGGCGTTGAAGCAAAGAAACACATTGATCGCCTGCTAAAAAAATCAACTGGAGAGCTTCCTAAAAAGATCGTCAAGAAATCGGACGAAAGAGCTCGAGGACAAGCATACTGGTGATCAAGAGCTTTTTCGACAACGTAAACAAGGACGATCAGGAAGAGGCGAAAATCCTCCTCACTAGGGTTCCCAAGCTACCAATTTCAACGACAATCCGTTCTTCAATCAATTTGTCACTAAGCAACGCTCATCATACAAGCTTCCGTCGCGCGAGTACAAGTTTTCAAAGGTCTTAGTTAGTGTTGGAAACTGGGGGTGCGTGCGAGATTGCGAGACGAGATTTCGAAAATTTGCGAGTTTTCAAAAAAAATCCTAATTTTTTTTAAATTTCTGTACGGATTTTTTGATTTGGTTTCTAACAAAACTTAACCTAAAATTAAATTCTAGGCCTTGTTTTATTAGTAACCATGTTGAAAAATCCATACAGAAGTTCAATGATTAGGGAACGTCCATAAATTATGTCACGCTGACAGGGGGTGGGGGTCCCAGCCCAATCTGACAAAATCTGACAGGGGGTGGGGGTAAATGGTCTTTTTCTGACAGGAATGTCAGATTTCACAGAAAATTTTCTTGAATAGTTTAAATTAGTTTTGAAAATTTTGACCTAATTTTTTGTGTATTTGTTTATCTGTTTTGCACGTTATATAAAAATAAATGTATTTATAGCAAAATAAGATTAAAACATATAGTCCATATTTTATTATGGCTCATATTTTAAGTTTTCCATTTCTAATTCCTGATAGTTTTCTTGAAGGGCTCGCACTTGCCTCATTTCCTCAGCCAAATCTACTTCGTCTTCAATGACGGTTTCTTCAGGATCCTGGAAATCCATGAAATCCATTTCAAATTCTTGGCAAGCCTTTTCATGTGCATTTTTCCGTTTGACGCTAGACATATAAAGCCGACAATGCTTACACATCATTTTCTCGTACTTGTCTTTCATAGTTGGGCAGTACTGATCAAAGCAAATGGGTTCAGAAAAGCAACTGCTGAGTGCGAGTCTGTCTGCCAAATCTCCAAATTCAGGTTTTTCATCACCCTCTTCAGCTACTCTTGGTCTTCTTGCGTCAAAAACACATGGGATAGGCGCAGGGAGAAATGATGGTAGGAAATTTGGAAGTTTTGCACATCGGTAACCTCCACAGCACCAGTCTTTTCCGCATTTTCGGATCTGCAGTGTGTAACGACTTTGGCGGACATGCTCTGTGAGCCAATGTTCTCCAGGAAGAGATGGCAATTCCGCGGCATCTTTTTCGATGTACTGTGCAAAAACTTGGTGGCCATTGATTGTCTAGACGTATTTTCAAATATTCCAGGTTAAATTTTTATACTAAAAATTACCATTTCTGACCAAACGTCACAAAGTATTTCTGCCGCAGCTTTAAAGTTCTGCCTCTCTAATTCTCCATTAATGGTTTTGCCTGAAGAATCAAGGTGAGTCCCAAATGTGGCGACTGGTAGTACAACACCGGATAGATGCTTTGAAAGGGTTGTGGGACATTTCCGAGTCGCCATTTCCGAGTCGGCCGTTTCCGAGTCGGCCGTTTCCGAGTCGGACATTTCCGAGTCTAGCACAAAAACGTTAAATTGGCGCTTTTCTTGCAGCTCAGTTCTTTTTGTTGTTTGTTGAATAAAATTGCTGCTTTAAACTTCAGCCATCGAAAAGGAAAAAAAAGAAATTATGTTAGGGTTGATTCAAATTTTGACCAGAAGAGGATTTGGTTGATTTCAAACATAGACTCGGAAATGTCCGACTCGGAAACGGCCGACTCGGAAACGGCCGACTCGGAAATGTCCCACAACGTTTGAAAGCGGTGCCATTCTTCTTTCCACTGGAATGATCCACCAGTTAACTCCTCCTCCTCCGCCCCCCGCTCCTGCAGCCACACTTCCTCCTACTCCTGCCAGCAACTCTTTGATTGACGACAACATCACCATCGTAGATGCATTTTTTATGGGCTTACTGTGATAGTGCTAATATCTGCAGTCTACTTTATGAACCAATACCTGAAGCTCCGAAAGTTGGATATCCTTTCGGCCAATGAAATGGTCTCAGGCATCAAAAAAAACAAGGCCTTAGAAAAAGAAGAGGCGAATGAGTGAGTCAAGACCAAGCTAACACATATTTACGAAAAAACTATTTTGTATGCTATTGAAATTTCAGTATGCAACTATAATATAAAAATACCTTTTGAAAACAATTTTGTAAATTTTCTGAATGATTGTTGAGTTCTTAGATTATTAAACATTATATACAATGTGAAATTTGGAAGTCTAAAGTTGTGTCAGAAAACTGTCAGATTTTAATAAGGGGGGGGGGTTTCCGGCCCATTCTGACATTTTCTGACAGGGGGGGTGGGGGGTCCCCAAAACCGGGCTGTCAGTCTGACATAATTTATGGACGTTCCCTTAGGAGAAAAAATTTGAATTGGCGGGGAAAAATTTAAAACAGGTGGTCATAGTCCTTTAAGGCCTGTTCACAATGGGAGAAAAAGTCGCAGTCACATGTTTGCATGTTTTTGGCATTGTGCTTTTGACCTGCTTTTTGATAACTCCTCTTATGCAAGTCACCACTATTTTGTGACCAGTTAGATGAGCTACAGGATGAGATGTGAAGTAAGTTACGAGAAATTCTTCAAAATCTAGATCAAAAAACAATACAAAAAAAATTTGATTTGGCTTTCGTTCTCATTGTGAATAAGCTTTAAGACTTCACTGTGAAATATTTTACATTTGTCAATTACAGTCAGTTACAGTTAAGAATGTACATGAAATGTAAGTTCTGTTTGAAACCGTGCTAATGACTGTTAAAAAATTCTTTGCGAGACTCGCGATTTTTTAAAGGGTCCGCGTGAAAGATTGCGAGGCGAGATTTCGAAAATTTGCGAGGCGAGATTGCGAGAAATCTCGCCATTTTTCTCGCACGTACTCCAACACTAGTCTTAGGGCCAGCAGAGTTTGAGCGAGTAAAGAAAAATTTGGAGACGACGAACAGGGTTTCCTTCTATTGCATTTTGGAGTGGTTTCTTTAGGATGAAGGTCGACACCGCCGACCAAGTGGTTTTCATAAAGCACAATCTTGAGCTCGAATACAGAGATCTCTTCAAGCCGAGCAAACTCATTGATGAAGAAGTAGCCAAAGAAGGTTTGCCTGCATAAATTCAGGAATTGTTTATGGATGATTAAATATAAAATAAAGAGATGTATTTAACGATGTATAACATTTTCTTTAATATTATAAAAAGATTATGACCAGAATATGACCGAAAACGAGATTATGACCGGTAATATTACCGCGAAAGATTATGACCAGTAATTTTCACAACTCTAGGTGGTGCTTTATTAGAGACTAGTGTTTAAATAAAGACTGGTGATCTATTAGAATAAATACGGTATGCGTTTTGTAGGGCTGTGAAATAGAAAGTTTTCCGGAAAACTTTCCGGACAGAAAAAACGCGGAAAGTTTTCCAAAAAATGGAAAGAAATAAAAACAAGAGTACAGAAACTCCCTGTGGGCCGAGCCCATGTTACACCTCATTTTTATGCGTTTTCGCTAGGGTTAGGAGACGGTAAGTTACCACGGTTAATTACCGATAACTTACCACAGCATATATAACTCACCGAAATTCGGTAAGTTAAAAACAGTTAACTGCAGATAACCGTACAATTAACTCTACAGTTAACTGCACAGTTAACTATATACTACCACCTGTCAATCCCTTGTCATTTCTGTCTGATTTCCCACCGCAACAACAAATGAAATAAAGCAATACAGTTTAATTTTTTTATGAATTTGATGTATTTATGGCTGACTTTAATTGAATTGTTGTGTTTTTTGCTTGAATAAAAGTACTAGATGGATTGCGCATTTTTGTCCATATCTGCCCGGAAAACTGTCCGATTCTTTTCTGTCCGGACAGTTTCACGACCCTAGTTTGTGCAGAATTTTAAATTTGAATCTTTGTGCAGAATGCACAAAGATTCAAATTTGAAAATCAAATGTTTATTATCTTGAGCGGAATTTGAAATTTGACAGTGACTTTGCAATTTTGAGAGCAGTTTTATGAGCAAATCGACCACGCTGAACACAAATCCGATGTCAAAATCAGGAGATATCTTAGTGAAGACAAAGTATTAGAAACTCTATGTCACAACTTATATACTTGTTTTGATTATTTTTTCATGATTTTATAGTGAGGTATTGCTGCATTTGATGTTGAAATAACCGCAACATTATGTTCCATCTTTGCGTTAAAAGAATTTGGCTACACATCACCTCTACACAAAGTTATGGCCATTTTAGTGTCAAAATTGAAAATTTCCGAAAAAATGGCTTTCATAGGAAAAATCAAAAATTTTCTGCGAAATTGTAATCACTGTGCTACAAGTTTGTGCTCAATAGATAGCCCTGATTACGCTCTGCATTTTGGTGTATCACACACCTAGGTGGTGCATTAAATTGAGCGAGTACCACTGGTATTTTGCTCAAATTCTAGGTAGTCAGGGATAGGTAAAAATTACATATTTTCAAATGCTCCCCTACCCGTTTAAAGCCGTCCTCTTTCCGAATTTTTTTTAGATATCGTGCTCACCGTGAAATTCTTCACAAAACGCATAGTTTGGCACACTCAGCCTTTCCCGTGTTAAAAAGATAAAACTTACAGCAGCTTTTCCAATTCCATAAGCTACATTAAAAAGATAAGCCATGCCTCCAACAGAGCTAACAGTAACTATTAAGCCTTTAGATCGAGGAACCATTAACTTTGCAGCTAGAACTGCACAAACATAGTGATTGCGTAAGCCAGTGCTGAATTGAAAAAAATTGAACGTAAATTTTTACATTTGTATGGTAACTCGCTTGTTGATTTTGTCAAAAATGTCAATAGGCTGTTCAAAAAACTTCTTTGGGCCTATTTTCATAAGAGCCTAAAACTGTTTAAAATTTTAACCTTTTTTCTTTTCCAAGTTGCTTACCGCTACAGCGGCATATGCATTGTTAACAAGTATGTCCAGCTGACCATTTTGCTCTTTGGCTATTTGTTCAAACAGTTGCTCAACCTGTTTTTGGTTTTCATGGTCACAATACACAGCAATACCCTGACCGCCTCGTTTGGTTACCTAAAGCAACAAATATATAGATATTTTTCTTTTCTTCATAGTTGTGTCTACATGGTCTAGTGGAATTGTGCTTTGTTTGTCGAGACATTAGGTGTGTGGTTCTAATCTTATTAGGTGAAGTACATTTAAAAGTTGGATATGATGTACAAGAAACTATTTGAAAATCAATGATTTATAATCCTCTAAGAAGTTCTGATCCAACTTGTTTTGTACAATTTTGGATTACTTCAAAATGGAGCACTAAATTCATTTTTTCAATGTAGCCACAAAAAACTGATTTCTTTTGTTTCTTAAGGATATTGAGTAGGGTTGGCCTCTAAAGCAACTAAAACAACTGCCATTTTCATGCAAACTCGTTCATATCTCCGCCAATCTGACTCCATTAATTGTCATTTTTTTGGAATAGTTAAACAGTTTTTTGCGGAGGGTTACGGGGGGTAATTTTGGGAGGGGGGGGGGTTAGAAGCGTGGGAGATGTGTGGTGAGAGGAGCGGGGGGCCCCGGGGGATGGTAGGTTGTGGCGGTTGGAGCTAGGGAGGGAGGGAGGCCAACCATGATATTGGGCACTAAATTTGTTTTCGTTAATCTTTCATGCTAATTCTAAAGCATGTTTTTGAATTTTTTAGGTACTCATGACATCTCCAATGCCATTTTTTTAAATTTAAAAAAAAACATTCATCTTTTTTGAACTTAGGCGAAGCCTTAGCCGCAATATGGGTCATCATACAGAAGGTGTGTTATTTAATTACCTCACAAAGTGTTTAGAAATAGTA